>QRDG01002337.1:0-121544 GCA_012064385.1 Puccinellia tenuiflora | reverse complement strand
ATAAAGGGTTCGTTGCATAGAAAACAAAAAATTTCCTACGTAACAAGCGGAAGTAACCCAACGATCTAGATCTATTAGACGAAGGTAGTGAAGATGAGATCCAATTCATTACCCTTGAAGAATGATCAAACACATTTTGTCGGTGCAGGGGTTGGATAGTCAATCCCCGCAACTAGACTTGTCTAGTCGCGAGGAGATGTATTATCCTCGCGATCCAATCTGATGAAGAGCCGCACGAGCAGCACCTCCACGGTATCCACACATACGGCTTGATGTAGACTCCGCCTTCTTGATCCCGCAAGCGAGGAGGGAGTGGCTAGATGGATCTCAACAGGACGACGGTGTGGTGGTGTTGATGGTGGAGATCTCCCACGGACAGGGCTTTGCCAAGCCGTGCAAGAGGGAGAGAAGGAGATAACACGCGGCTAGGGGAGAGGTGGCGCGCGGCAAGGGGAGGTGGGGTGCGGCCAGGGCTTGGGGTGGCTAGGGCTTGGCCTAACCCTCCCTTGGCCGCACCACCTCCTTTTATAGGTGGCGGCTAGGGTTAAGGGCCGGCTGCTGCCTTGGCCCCCAAGCCGAGTCCCATAGGGATTCGGCCTGGGCCTTTCCTTGGCCTGGCCGGCTACCCTTGGTGGGCTGCCTGGTTGGTTGGTGCGGCCAGCCCATCTGGCTGCTGCACCACCACTTTGGCCCATGTGGGTCCACACTCAGGTGGGCCCCACTTCTAGACCCTTCTAGAACCTTCCAGAAAATTCTAGTACCCTGCCGGAAAATCCCGAAACCTTTCCGACACCTCCGGAAAGCACTTTCCTTATATGAATCTTATTCTCCGGACTCTTGCGGATATCCTCGTGACGTCTAGGATCTCATCCGAGACTCCGAATCATCATTCGTTTATTCCATCAATTATCTCATCGCAAATCCTAGCTACATCGGAGCGTTAAGTGTGTGACCCTGCGGGTTAGAGAACGTGCAGACATGATCCGATCAATAATCAATAGCGGGACCGGGATGTCCGTATTGACTCCTACACATTCAACGAAGAGCTCTATCAGTTGAACCACGATGCCGGAGATTCAATTAATCTCGTATACGATTCCCTTTGTCTCACGATATTTTACTTGCCCGAGATTTGATCGTCGATATCCCCATATCTAGTTTAATCTAGTTACCCGACAAGTTCTCTTTACTCGACCATAATATAGGATCTCCGTGATTACCACTTAATCACACGTTAGCAAACTTCCAGATGCTATATTACCGAGAGGGCTCAGAGAATATCTACTCCTTCACATGGAGAGACAAATCCCACTCTTGATTCATGTCACCCAACAACCTACCATCGGAGATACCTGAAAGCCATCTTTATAATCACCCAGTCACGAAGCGACATTTGATGTCCACAAAGTATTCCTCCGGTAAACGGGAGTGACATAATCTCATGGTCTAAGGAAACTATACTTGACATATATTAAAAGCGTTGGCAAGGAAACTGTGTGACACGATCAATTGCAACTCTTTATTATTGGGTCTTGTCCATCACATCATTGTCCCAATGATTGACTCCGTTATCAAGTGACTGTAACAAGTCCATGGTCAGTAAGTCTTAACCATCTCTTGACTAACGAACTAGTCCAGTAGAGGCGTACTAGGGACACCTTGTTGTTTATATTCCACACATGTATTATGTTTCCGGTTAATACAATTATAGCATGGATAATAAACATTTATCATAAACATGAATATGCTAATAAACCATTTTATTATTGCCTCTAGGGCATATTCCCAACAGTCTCGATCCAACACCCATGGAGTCTAACACTCATGGAGTCTCAGTGCTGATCATGTTTGCTCGTGGAAGAGGTTTTGTCCTCTAAGTTCTGTACCATACAGTTCTACATGTTCTTTGCAAAACATTAATGTCACCTACTTTGACATTACTTCATCATCACATGATAAACCTCATCATCATATGATGAATATAATATATTTGGTTACAGAGTATGATTTTTCGTTTCCCTTTTATGCCTATATGACGTATGATCAGTCAAAAGAACTTTCACATAGTATGTGCACCCGGAACTCACTCAGTCTTGAAACAAAATTTCTCAAACCAAAATATTATATCTTTTAATCCCTAAATTAATCATATACTCCTTTATGTTGTAGACTCACAAATCGACACTGCAATACATGTCACTTCGATATTTTCGATCATGCTTTCGCTGCGCTTCTGCCTTTATGAGATTTCTAATCTAATTTGGCATTACGACTTCATCCAAGTCTACCAATTTTTAGAAACAATTATCTCATCTCCATGTGGAAATGACTCCTCACTCCTAACACGTTCTTCTAACCAAGAACTTGGGTCACATTTCATCAAATACAAAATTATGGTTCTTATATGTTTAGACCTATGAGCAAGTCATAGCGAATACCGACATATCCTCCAACCATTATTCTTGTACTAAGATTAGACTTAATGTTTTACCTATCTTTTACAAGTAATGAACTCTTCTTCACTTGTTCCATTTTGAACTCCTTCAAAATCTTATTTAGGTTAAACATCCTGACTTAATGTTTATCAAACATATCTATCCACCATAGATGCACCCATCTAATAATTCTTGTAGCAAAAGCACCCATCTAATAAGCCTAGGCTTAGCACCATTCTTTTAGAATCAACAATGTATTGTCTAAATTTATCACAAGAAAAAACAACCACTAAAAATTCTTTTTTCAGTAGTAGCATAATTATTTTGCGCACTATCCAAAGTTTTACTAGCATAATGAATAACATTCAGTTTCTTGCCAATTCTTTGACGAAGAACAGCCCCAGCAACACAATCACTAGCATCACACATAATTTCAAAAGGCAAATTCCAGTCAGGTGGTTGAACAATAGGAGAAGAAATTAAATCCTTCTGGAGAACCTCAAAGGCTTCCTTACAATCTTCATAAAAAACGAATGGAACATCCTTCTGAAGAAGATTGGTAAGAAGTCTTGACGTCTTAGAGAAATATTTAATAAATCTTCTATAGAAACCAGCATGACCAAGAAAACTACGTATACCTTTAACGTCCCTTGGATAGGGCATTTTCTCAATTGATTCAATTTTAGCTCTATCAACTTCAATCCCTCTCTCAGAAATATTATGCCCAAGCACAATGCCTTCATTTACCATAAAGTGGCACTTCTCCCAATTGAGAACAAGATTTGTTTCTTCACATCTCTGTAAAACTTTGTTTAGATTGTGGAGGCAATTGTCAAAAGAAGTTCCATAGACGGAGAAATCATCCATTAATACTTCCACAATTTCCTCACAAAAGCCATGAAAAATAGCAGACATGCATCTTTCAAAAGTAGCGTGAGCATTATATAAACCAAAAGGCATACGTCTATAAGCATAGGTTTCATAAGGACAAGTAAAAGTGGTTTTCTCTTGATCTTCATATTTAACAAAAATTTGAGAAAAACCAGAATAACCATCTAGGAAACAAAAATGAGTATTCTTAGATAACCTTTCAAGCATTTGATCAATAAAAGGCAAAGGATAATGATCTTTTCTAGTAGCCTTATTTAACTTCCTATGATCAATGCACATTCTATATCCTACAACAGTTCTTTGACGAACGAGCTCATTATTATCATTAGCAAGAACAGTCATAGCTCCCTTTTTAGGAACACAATGCACAGGACTAACCCATTGACTATCAGCAATAGGATATATTATACCTGCATCGACAAGCTTGAATATTCCATTTCTCACCACATCCTTCATTTTTGGATTTAATCTTCTTTGATGATCAACAACGGGCTTTGCGTCCTGCTCAAGATTAATAGTGTGTTGGCACATGGATTGTGAAATCCCATGAAGATCATCCAAAGTATAGCCAATTGCAGCTCGATGTTTCCTAAGAACTTCCAATAATCGCTCCTCTTCTCTCCCTGAAAGGTTAGAATTGATAATAACAGGATATATTTTCTTTTCATCTAAATATGCATATTTAAGAGTATCGGGAAGAACTTTAAAATCAAACACAGGGTCTCCCTTTGGAGGCGTGGGCGTCCCCAGCGACTCCACAGGCAGATTGTGCTTTAGAATAGCTGGTTTTCTAAAGAAGACTTCATCAATTTCGTCCCTTTCACCCATAAACATGTCATTCTCGTGCTCCTCCATGAATTGCTGCAGAGGATCATTAGGTGGTACAACAATAGAAGCTATCCTTTCAATAATAAGATCCTCATTAGGTAACTCTTTCTAATATCGATGTCTAGTAAACTTAGAAAAATTTAATTCATAAGGTTCTCCAACGATTTGCACATACACTTTCTCTTTCTTAAAATCTATGACAGCACTACAAGGATTTAAGAAAGGTCTACCGAATATAATAGGGCAAAATTTATCCTTAACCGATCCTAAAACAAGAAAATCAGTGGGATATTTTACCTTACCACATAAGACTTCAACGTCTCTTACAATTCCAACAGGATGGATGACATCTCTATTGGCCAATTTAATTTCCAAGTCAATATCTTCAAGATCACGTGGCGCAATTTCGCGCATTACTTCTTGATAAAGTGAATAAGGAATAGCACTTTGACTTGCATCCATATCGCACAGTCCATAATAGCAATGATCACCTATCTTAACAGAAACAATAAGAGTACCAACAATTTTTGCACTTTTATCCTGCCTAACAATGTTAGTGGCAGCCTCACAAAAATTAACCTCCATCAACATTCTCAGTTACAAGGTCCTTAACCAAAGCTACCGGAGAAGCAATTTCAATTTGTTCATCGGGTTCTAAATCTTTTCTTTCACTTTTATTAACCACACTAGCAACAGTAGAGTGTTCTTTAATTCTTATAGGGAATGGTGGTTTTTCAAAGTGAACAACAAGTAGGACCGATTCAACAGTGTGAACTTGTATCTCATTATTAGCAAGCATGTCTTGTTTACAAACATCCTTAAAAGGTTCATGATACTTGTTCCACTTTTCTCTAGGAATATTAATATGATTTACAAAGGACTTACAAAAATAAACACCAATTTGAGGATCAAGCCCAAACTTAGCACTAAGCACATTAAAACTTTCAGTTTGCACAAAATATTTAATGCAATCATACTCATAGTTTATACCTGTTTCTTTACCTTTGTCAATTTACCAATCCTCAGCATTACGATAGATCCTTTCAATAAGATACCATTTAGCATTCACCTTTTTGCTTGTAAAAGACCCAAGAGAAGAGGCATCAAGAATATCCTTATCCTGACATGACAACTGTGCATAGAAATTATTAACAATAATATAATTTGAGAGCTCATGATTGAGGCATTTGAGCATTAAGGATTTCAATCTCCCCCAAGCTTGTGCGATGCTCTCTCCGTCATGTGGTCAAAAGTTATAGATATAATTCCGATCTTGATGAATTTCATGAAGAGGGTAAAATTTGGAGTAAAAGAGAGACATAAGCTCTTTCCAATCCATCAAATGAGAATTGTCCGGAAGCCTATACCAATCCAATGCTATCTCATTCAGTGATAATGAAAATAATTTCCTCATGATTACATCCTATGGTACACCTGGAATCTTAAATAGCTCACACGATTCTTTAATATAAAGCAAGTGATAACCAGGATGGACAGTTCCAACTCCTGCATAACGATTATTCATAAGACGATCAACTATTCCCGTAGGAATTTTAAAAGGAATGATTTCATTTGGGGGAGGACCCTTATTGAGTGAAGAGCACTCCATAGTGAAGCAAAGTAACAAACAAGAATAAAAATAGCACTGACAATAAAACTTTTCCTTACCAAATCCGCTTACCAATAGCGCTATGCTCCTCGGCAACGGCGGCAGAAAAGAGTCTTGATGACCCACAAGTATAGGGGATCTATCATAGTCCTTTCGGCAAGTAAGAGTGTCGAACCCAACGAGGAGCAGAAGGTGTTGACAAGTGGATTTTAGCATGGTTTCACTCCAAGAACTAAAAGGAAAATATTTATGGGTTTTTCGTATAGCAAGCAAATAAATAACGAGTAAATAAAAGGTTGCAACTATTGTTGCAGCGAGTGGCCCAATCCTTTTTAGCACAAGGACAAGACGGTTGTATTACTTATGATGATTAAAGTGTTCCTGATGACACATGGGAATTTCTGCCAAGCCATTTTCATTGTATGACGTTGATTAATCTTCAACGTTTTGATAAGTGTTGTGTGGGTGAACCTATGCTAACGCACCGCCCTTACTTGGACAAATGCATAGTTGTGATTAAAACTCTTGCAAGTGTCCGCAACTACAAGAAAGTAATTAAGATAACAACATAACCACAACTTTAAACTCCGGGATCATACACTCCCTAGTGCACTAGTTTGCAAATTGGGGTTCAGGTTTCTGTCACTCCGGCAACCCTACCATAAGCAAAATAAATACACCATGCATTCCCCTAGGCCCTAAAAAGGTGAAGTATCATGTATTCGACGTTCACACGATACCACTAGAGGAATAACAACACAACATAGATCATTAAACAATTAAATATTACTCAACATTTTGCAATTATTAGCAACTAGGCTTTCCCCATGTCATCAAGAACCAAACGAACTACTCACAAGACATCATATAGATCATGATCAGTGGTGGTATGAATATGGATAACAATCTGATCGTAACGGTAATTCGCCGATAAAACTCACAAGCATCAACTACAAGGGGTAATCAACACTCGGGAAGTGATCCCAATGAACTAACAAGTCACAACTTCAAAAGCTACAGAGAGATGAGATGGGGTGATGATGGTGATGAAGGTGATGATGGTGGAGATGATGTTGATGATGATCTCGATGATGCCTGGTGTGATGCCGATGACGATGGCGGCGATTTCCCCCTCCGAGAGGGAATTTCCTCGGCAGATTTCTCCCTGCCAGAGCTCTTCTTCTCTCTGACTGGTTTCCGCCTCGCAGAGGCAGCGGAATATTTCTTCGTGGATGCCCCTGACATTTTTAGGTCAAAAGCTAATAATACGTCGAGAGGGAGCCCCTGCCCCTGGTGGCTCGCCTCCGTGCGCCCTTTTGGCTCCGTGACTTATCTCCAAAAATAATATCTCCTAATTTTTTCTGGAATTTTATGAATTTTGTAAGTCAGGTGTCTTGACAGATACTTTTCCGGGGCCGCCAACATCACGGGGATGTCATGACGACACCCACCATCTCCCGCATCCACAGGTCCCTCCGACCGGTCACCACTTCAAGAACTATGCCCGCAAGGGAGAGCATGACGCAGGACGCCACCATCGCCCAATCCCAGAAGATCCAGGGTTTCCCCCGAAGTGGCCCAGGCAGAAGGCGAGCACAACTTCACAACGGTGTCTTCAAGGAGAGAAACGGCGCCCAGAGTCGTTGGCACTGTCTGCGCCGGCAACCCGGATCAGAGCTTTCGCTCGACATCGACAAGCCTCGAGCCTGCCCGCGCTGCGGGACAGGCCAGTCTAGTCCACCGAGCTAGCACCCATGCCACCTCCATGGCCTCCTCCGCCGCCAAACCATCCACGCTCGCCCACGAGAAGCGAGAGCCACCTCCCGCACGGCCTCCACTTCATCAGCAGCAACCGCACCTCCGCACCACACCTCCCACCTCCGCATCTAATCGACTTCTCCGCTGCAGATCTGCACCCCCCATGCACGAGCCCGCACCGCACCGCACCCACATGGACACACCATGCTCGGTGGCCCTATGCAGCCACCACCGCCTCCAAACTGCGGCCATGCATATTATACACAGTTGCTTTGAACACATGGATACTATTTATGTAACAACGCGGCTTTTCAAGCTACTCTCGGAAGAGGGGACTTGGCAAACACTCCTTAAGGGTAAATATGTTGGGTCAATAGCTCTGTCACAAGTAGTGTGGAAACCAGGTGACTCCCACTTTTGGGCCAGCCTCATGGCGATGAAGAAACTTTTCATTCGCTTTGGGAAATTTGTTATAAGAGATGGTTCGGAAATTAGGTTCTGGGAGGATAAATGGTTGGAAAACTCTCCTCTAAAGGACCAATTTCCAGCTCTGTACAACATTATTCGTCATAAGAGTGAGACGCTAGCTGAGGTTTTGCAGTCATCCTCCGATTATGACGTTCAGGCGAGATTCGGTCGGAGCCAGACTAGAGGCATGGAATGCTCTCGTAGGGCGATTGGCCATGGTTCAACTCTCAACTAGGTCGGACATATTTCGCTGGAACCTTAGTGAGAACGGTAAATTCTCAGTGGATTCCATGTATAGAGCGATCATCCAATCCGACATGCCAGTTGATAAAAATGTGAAATTTTGGAAGATGAAAATACCGTTAAAAATAAAAAAAATTCATGGTATGCTCGTCGAGGAGTTATTCTCACCAAGGATAACCTTGTTAAGCGCAATTGGAAATAAAGTTAAAAGTGTGCTTTCTGTCTACACGATGAGACGATAAAACATCTTTTTTTCGATTGCAAGGTCGCACGTTCTATTTGGTCAACCATCCAAGTTTTTTCTAATTTGTATCCTCCATGATCGGTTGCGAATATTTTTAGCAATTGGTTACATGGAATTGATCGCAAATTTAGAACTATTATAAAGGTGGGAGCGATAGCCGTTATTTAGTCGCTTTGACTTTGTAAAAATGACAAGGTTTTTAATAATAAAAATGTATCCTTTTTACAGGTAATATACCGGTGCACAAGTTTGCTCCGTTCGTGGTCCATATTACAACGCGTGGAGTTTCGAGACCTTTTTATGGAGGTGTCTGCGCGACTGGAGACTACGGCGAGGGACATTTTTACCCCATATGGGTGATAGCGTGATCTTCGGATTGGACCACCACCATAAGCGGAGTGCATGGTCTTATGATTTGTAACTAGGCTGTGTGCATTTTATTATGCAGAAGCCGACTGTAATGGTTAAACCTTTTAATTAATAAATCCCTTTATAAAAAAAACGTGGATTTTTTATCGGGTGATAGCTACACATGCGCCATAGACGTGTTTCTGAGACTCGTGCTGCCGTTTGTTCCCGTTTACGTCCATTCTCGTGTAGCTAGGAGCAGTGCCCGTTCATGTCTAGAACCGTGTCAGCTGATTTCAAAAGAATCGATCGAAAAAGCACCCCGTGCCGGCTCGCTATGTGGGCCCTCCACCGCACGGACGTGTGGACGCCCATCTCCACCCGTGAACATTCATGGTCAACAAAGAAAAACGGTCGTTCCCCTCCACCGCCGGTGACCGTGAGCTTCGGCGGCCTCAGCGGACATGGCGCCGTCTGGTGACGGCACGAGGCAAAGTGCAGTCTTAAACCCACTGATCCAATCTCACAGATCTGATAGCATGTTTTGCCTCCTTGTGCTCACGTGCTTCGCGCACTAGTAGAAAAAGGGTCTTTCGGAAGGAGGCCAAAAGCCATTAGTCCCGGTTCGGAAACAAACCGGGATCAATGCCCGGCATTGGTCCCGGTTCGAGCTGGCAGGGCACCATGAGGCATTGGTCCTGGGTCGGTTTGGGTCATTCATCCCGGTTCGTGCTACGAACCGGGACTAAAGCTCCCGCAGAGCATTAGTCCCGGTTCATAGCACGAACCGGGACGAATGCCCCTCCCCTGCCTATATATGCACCAAGCCAGCAGCCAACTTTTCTCCTCTCTTTTTTTTCCTGCTAGGAGGTGTGAGAGGTGGGTGCTAGTTTGTTTTCCTTTGCTATGCACTAGAGGTGTTCGATGAAATGCTCGAGCCACACTTAAGTTCACACAAAATGATATGAGGTGCCCGAGCCACACTTAAGCTTTCTCCACTCTCTTTCCTCCGATCGATCGAGGTTAGCAACCTTGTCCTTTTCATCTATAATTGATACAAATATTGCATGTGTCGATGTACGGTATTCATTTCACTATTCAAAATGTTATTCTAATGGTATTTGATAAACCTAATTATATGATATGCAGATGGATGAACGGCAGCGATGGATGTACGGCGACCGACGCAGTCCCGATTTTATTGCAGGCCTGCATAAATTTCTCGTTGTGGCTGAGGCAAACAAAGAGGATGGTTTTATGCCTTGTCCATGTGTGGACTGTCGGAACGTCAAGGAGCACTCTTCCTCGAGAACCCTTCAAGGCCACCTGCTTCGGAGAGGTTTCATGCCCAGCTATAATTGTTCGACCAAGCACGGAGAAAGAGGGGTTATGATGGAAGACAATGGAGAAGAAGAGGATGATGACAACTATCCTATGTTCCCTGAAGAATACGGTGATACTGCGATGGAAGATAATGAAGAAGAAGGATGTGAAGAACAACGAGCATCAGATGAGCCCGCTGGTGGTCTTGGTCGGGTCATTTCTGATGCAAAGCGAGAATGCGATACAGAAAAGGAGAAGCTAAAGTTGGAGGCCATGCTAGAGGATCACAAAAAGTTGTTGTACCCAAATTGCAAAGATGGCAGCACAAAGCTCGGTACCATACTGGAATTGCTGAAATGGAAGGCAGAGACTGGTTTATCTTACAAGGGATTTGAGAAGTTACTGAAAATAATGAAGCCGAAGCTTCCAAAGGATAACGAATTGCCCGAGACTACGTACGAAGCAAACAAGGCTATCTGCCCTCTAGGATTAGATGTGCAAAAGATACATGCATGCCCTAATGATTGCATCCTCTACCGCGGTGAGGAGTACGAGAATTTGGATGCATGCCCGGTATGCACTGCACTGCGGTACAAGATCAGACAAGATGACCCTGGTGATGTTGAGGGCGATGACGATCCCCCCAGGAAGAGGGTTCATGCTAAGGTTATGTGGTATGCTCCTATAATACCACGGTTGAAACGTCTGTTCAGAAACAAAGAGCATGCCAGGTTGTTGCGATGACACAAAGAAGAGCGTAAGAAAGACGGGAAGTTGAGACACCCCGCCGATGGGTCGCAGTGGAGAAAAATCGAGAGAGAGTTCTCGGACTTTGCAGGTGATGCAAGGAACTTATGGTTTGGTCTAAGTACAGATGGCATGAATCCTTTTGGGGAGCTGAGCTGCAGTCACAGCACCTGGCCCGTGACTCTATGTATCTACAACCTTCCTCCTTGGTTGTGCATGAAGCGGAAGTTCATTATGATGACAGTGCTCATCTAAGGCCCGAAGCAACCCGGCAACGACATTGATGTGTACCTAAGGACATTAGTTGATGAACTTTTGCAGTTGTGGGCCAAACCAGGTGTACGTGTGTGGGATGAGCACAAACAGCTGGAATTTGACCTACGAGCATTGCTGTTCGTAACCATCAATGATTGGCCTGCTCTTAGTAACATTTCAGGACAGTCAAACAAGGGATACAACGCATGCACGCACTGTTTAGATAAGACTAAAGGTACATATTTGGAAAAATGTAAGAAGGTTGTGTACCTGGGGTGTCGTCAATTTCTTCCAAGCAATCATCCTGTAAGAAAGAAAGGCAAGCATTTCAAAGGTGAGGCAGATCACCGGAAGAAGCCTAACCTCCCTGATGGTGATGCTATATTTGGTATGATCAAGGACATAGAAGTAATCTTTGGAAAGGGTCCTGGCGGTCAATCTGTTCCAAAAGACGTCACTACCGGCCACGCTCCCATGTGGAAGAAGAAATCTATTTTTTGGGAGCTACCCTATTGGAAAGTCCTAGAGGTCCAGTCTTCAATCGACATGATGCACGTGACGAAGAATCTTTGCGTGAACCTGCTAGGCTTCCTGGACGTGTATGGAAAGACAAAAGATACACCAGAAGCACGGGAGGACCAGCAACGTATGAAAGACCCATACAACAAGCATACGGATAAAGGGCGTCATTACTTAAGCAGCTACGCTCTTACCAAAGCAGAGAAGGAAATATTTTTTGAATGCCTCAGCAGTATCAAGGTCCCGGCTGGCTTCTCGTCAAATATAAAGGGAATAATAAATATGACAGATAAAAAATTCCAAAACCTGAAGTCTCATGATTGCCACGTGATTATGACACAGTTGCTTCCGGTTGCATTGAGGGGGCTTCTATCGGAAAATGTTCGAGTACCCATTGTGAAGCTATGTGCATTCCTCAATGCAATATCTCAGAAGGTAATCGATCAAGAAAGTCTGCCAAGGTTACAGAGGGATGTGGTCCAATGTCTTGTTAGTTTTGAGTTGGTGTTCCCCCCATCCTTCTTCAATATTATGATGCATCTCCTGGTTCACCTAGTCGACGAGATTGCCATTCTCGGTCCTGTATTTCTACATAATATGTTCCCCTTTGAGAGGTTCATGGGAGTCTTAAAGAAATATGTTCATAACCGTGTTAGGCCAGAAGGAAGCACCTCTAAGGGCTATGGAACAAAGGAGGTCATTGAGTTCTGTGTTGACTTTATTCCTGACCTTAAGCCGATTGGTGTCCCTGAATCACGGCATGAGGGGAGACTTAGTGGAAAAGGCACGCTAGGAAAGAAAGCAATGATATGTAGGGACGGGCATTCTTTCACGCAAGCACACTACACAGTTCTACAAAGTTCCACCTTCGTGGCTCCATATATCGAGGTACACAAGAATAGTGTACGCTCCAAAAACCCGGGGAAGCCAGACTCCTGGATTAAAGAAAAACATATGGAGACTTTCGGCAGTTGGTTGCGATTACATCTCATGAATAACACCACTGTTGGAGATCAGCTCTACTTGTCGGCCGCGTCACCATCTTCGACTGTATTGAATTTCCAAGGGTACGAGATAAATGGGAATACATTTTACACGATCGCCCAAGATAAAAAGAGTACCAACCAAAACAGTGGTGTCTGCTTTGATGCAACATACGAGAATGGGCAAAAGGACACATACTATGGTTACATAGAGGAGATATGGGGACTTGACTATGGACCTACTTTTAAGGTCCCTTTGTTTTGGTGTAGTTGGGTCAACATGAATGGAGAAGGGGTAAAGGTAGACCAGTTGTACGGAATGACAACAGTGGATCTCAAGAATCTTGCTTACAGAGATGAACCATTCGTCCTAGCCAATGATGTGGCTCAGGTTTTCTATGTGAAGGACATGTCCTCCAGACCGAAAAAAAGAAAAATAAGCAACCGAATACATCACACGATGAGCCAAAGTGTCACATAGTTCTTTCAGGGAAAAGAAACATCGTGGGAGTCGAGGACAACACAGACATATCAGCAGATTATGATAAGTTTGATGAAATTCCGCCCTTCACAGTGAAAACTGACCCAAGCATCCCGTTACATAATGAAGATGCTCCATGGTTACGGTCGAAGAAGCGATCATAGCGATCATAAGCAAGGCACATACGCTAGATGGGGATGTTGATTATGTGTAATAATATATTAAACAATTTATGTATGAGTGTTCTCAAACTTGGCACACAATGTCCCATTCCTTTTGATCCACTTGGTTCTAAAGAAAATGCATCAAACCTTTTATGTCCTACGATGGCTAGAGAGTGCCCGCATATCAAATGCACCGTCGGGATGTATGCAGGGAATCCGAATGATTTGTATTCGGTCGATGAACTGAAGGATTTCTAGATAGAACAAAACACACGGTTTCACCTGCATACAGTCCTACGGTGGCTAGAGAGTGCCTGCATATCAAATGCACCGTAGGACGTATGCAGGGAATCCGAATGATTTGTATGCCTTTGCCTTTGCCTTCCGGACTAGCTTGACTACAGTATCAACCCTCTTATCACTAATAGAATGCTTCTATGCCGAGCCCCTCGAAGATGTCCTAGGTCATTGCCCAAGGACATCTTCGAGAAGCTCGTGCATAGAGGAGTCCTCTATCTTCTCTTTCTGTTGTTGCCGTGCTCTTGTTCTTCCTCTTCCTTCTCATGGTGGGTAATTATATAGGTCAACTCTTCACCTTTCTAGTCCTGGTTGGTAGCTGGAACCGGGACTAAAGGAGCATTGATATGGGTAATTGCAGAACATTTTTAGTACCGGTTGGTAGCGCTCGAAAGAAACACACGATCCGTGTGCTTCTGATCCAACGGCTCATAAGCGCTCGAAAGAAACACACGATCCGTGTGCTTCTGATCCAACGGCTCACAAGCGCTCAAAGGAAACACACCTCTGATCCAACGGCTCACAAGCACTCAAAGGAAACACACCTCTGATCCAATGGCTCACAAGCGCTCGAAGGAAACACATGATTCGTGTGCTTCTGATCCAACGGCTCACAAGCGCTCGAAGGAAACACACCTCTGATCCAATGGCTCACAAGCGCTCGAAGGAAACAAACAATCCGTGTGCTTCTTCCCACGCTTTCCATCGCTTCCCGCCTTTGTCTTTCCGCCATTTCTCACTATATATATGTAGGCTTGGCTGCCATTGCAATATCACATCTAAATTCATATCTGCAACCTCAGCACTCTCCCATGGCTTCCGCCGTACCCACTCTAATCTACCCTGAGGCGGAGGCGCTTTGCGCCTCGAACTACCCCTGCCCGCCCGGCTACCGCGTCCCCGCCGGCTGGTGGCTGAGCGTCGGAGGCGTGCCGGTCCCTCCTGTCCCTCAAGGTGTGGCGCGCCGGGCGGCCATCACGAACCACTACTACCTCGAGCTCACACCGGAGCAGCGGATGGATCCCCGATGGCATCCTGACTACCGTCCGACTTGGGATGCCTTCTTCATCAATCGACGTGAGAGGGCACTCGCCAGGTATGAGGGGGACGGCCCGCCTCCTTCGAACTTCAACGAGGCCGGCCGTGAGCTGTGGTGGGGTGGCCGGACTCTCCAGAGCGTCATGGACTACATCACGGCCGGCGATAACCCCCGCATGCGCTACCCTCACATCAAGTCCAGGCGTGCTCACCCATCGAGGTTGGAGCCACGAGTGCCGTCCGATGACAGCGACGACGACTACGAGGACGAGTATTATAGGCCTAGGTAGGAGTATGACTAAGATTGTTAGGACAAATGATTCACTGTTGTCATTCCATACTTTTGTCATTGGTTAGGACAAATGATTTTGTATTCGGTCGTTGAAATATTAGTTAATCCATTTACCTGCATACAGCCCTACGGTGGCTAGAGAGTGCCCGCATATCAAATGCACCGTAGGATGTATGCAGGGAATCCGAATGATTTGTATGCCTTTGCCTTCCGGACTAGCTTGATTACAGTATGAACCCTCTTAGCACTCATAGAACGCTTCTATGCCGAGCCCCTCGAAGATGTCCTAGGTCACTGCCCAAGGACATCTTCGAGAAGCTTGGGCATAGAGGAGTCCTCTATCTTCCCTTTCGAGAAGCTCGGGCATAATGACTTAATGGATTTCAAATTCCAAATTTTGTAATTAAATTAATTCACCTCAAATCTAAAAAAAAATGAATTTGTTATAAATAGATAGATTGCATTTTTATCAACAATTTGATATTTTAATTGCATTTTTCTAATAAACAAATCAAAAGATATTGAATTTATAAGTTTAATGAATTAATGGCGTTCAAATTCCAAATTTTGTAATTAAATGAATTCACCTCAAATCTCAAAAAAAATGAATTTGTTATAAATAGATAGATTACATTTCTATGAACAATTTGATATTTTAATTGCATTTTTCTGATAAACAGATCAAAAGATATTGAATTTATAAGTTTAATGACTTAATGGAGTTCAAATTCCAAATTTTGTAATTAAATGAATTCAGCTCAAATCTCAAAAAAATGAATTTGTTATAAATAGATAGATTATATTTTTATCAACAATTTGATATTTTAATTGCATTTCTCTGATAAACAAATGAAAAGATGTTGAATTTATAAGTTTAATGACTTAATGGAGTTCAAATTCGAAATTTTGTAATTAAATGAATTCACCTCAAATCTAAAAAAATATGAATGTGTTATAAATAGATAGATTACATTTTTATGAACAATTTGATATTTTAATTGCATTTTTCTGATAAACAGATCAAAAGATATTGAATTTATAAATTGATTACATTTAAAAAAAACAAATTAAATTGTGGCCTTCGCGCCCAAAATTTAATTTCCAAAAGCACCTTTCGTCCAGGTTTGTGGGTGGAACCAGGACCAAAGGCTGTTTTGGCGCGCGCCTTTTTGGTGCCCCCGAAAATGACCTTTGGTCCCGGTTCGTGGCTGGAACCGGGACCAAAGGGTAGGTCTTTCGTCCCGGTTGGTGGCTCCAACCGGAACCAAAGGGTCTTTCGTCCCGGTTCCAGCCCCGAACCGGGACGAAAGACCTTTACTATAACCACGCCTCTGCCTCTTCTCCCCCAATCCCTCTCATTTTCACTAAGGACCCAGGAGCGCGCGAAGGAATACGGCCGTCAGGCTGCCGAAATCCGGCCGCGCCGCCCGAGCCCTCCGCCGCCGCCCTCCGCCGCCCTCCGCCCGAGCCCTCCGTCCCCGCCCTTCGCTGCCTCGGCTCTCCGCCGCTCGGGCCGCGCCGCCCTCCGCCCGAGCTGCACCGCCCTCCGCCCGAGCCCTCCGCCGCCTCGGCCCTCCGCCGCCCCGCCGCCCTCCGCCACCAACCCGCCGCCTCCGCCGCCCTCCGCCGGCCGCCCTCCGACCCCCTCCTCCTCGGTCTTCACCCCTCCTAGGTTAGCAAATTTTATTAGTTAGTTAGGTTAATTAGTTAGGTTAGCAATTTGTAGGAATTATTTAGCAATTTGTAGGCATTAATTTTAGGAATTTTTAAAAGTTAGGCCAAAATTGTAGAATTAATTTAGGTTAGAATTAATTTTAGTTAGGTTAGAAATTTATCTAGCAATTTTCAAAAGTTAGGCCAAAATAGCAGAATTATTTAGGTTAGAATAATTATTTAGCAATTTGTAGGAAATAATTTGTAGGAATTAGGTTAGCAATTTGTAGGAATTTGTAGGAATTCCTTAATTATTGATTTAAATTTGTAGGAATTTGGTTAGCAATTAGGTTAGCAAATTTTATTAGTTAGTTAGGTTAGCAATTTGTAGGAATTATTTAGCAATTTGTAGGAATTAATTTTAGGAATTTTCAAAAGTTGGGCCAAAATTGCAGAATTAATTTAGGTTAGAATAATTATTTAGCAATTTGTAGGAACTAATTAGTGGACCATTTAAATTTGTTAGAAGTTAGATCAAAAGTTAGTGGTACATTTTTTGAAGTTATGAATTAATTAGTGGACTACTTAAATTTGCTATGAAATTAGTTGCTATGAATTTGCGATGATCAAAAAATTAGTGGACCATTTAAAAATTATGCCATTTCAAATTATGCTAATAAAGAAACATTATGTCATTTTCCTTAACTATTGATTTAAATTACTACTTTGTCATTTTGCAGAAACTATGGAACCACACGGCAGAGACGAAAATCAGGAAAATGTCCTCGAGGATATGATCCGCGGCGGCGATGTCAGCAAGCAGTTTCTGAACGACTCCGGTGAGGGAGATGAGTCTCTCAACCGAGGAGACGGCTTGGACGCCTGGGGCGAGAGAGAACTCAGCGACTCCGATGAGGGAGAAGCCGACAAGGGAGAAGCCGGCGGCTCCGGTGAAACATTAGAAATTGTAAACTCTGACGAGGTGCATATATATTAATTAATTAAGCCTCTGCTGTCTATATACATATATTGATACTCTTTCTTCTTTTAGCCCTCCGGATCGAGCAAATGTTCTGTAAGGACCAAACGAGGCCCAACCCAAAAGTTGGATGATCATGAAAGGTACAGGATCGAAAAAGTCAGTCAAGGCGGCGAACCGATTGCTCCCATCGAGGTTAGGCAAAAATTTGTGAAGCAATGCGGAGTTACTGTTAGGGACTACATCCCGATCATCGTTCGAGAATGGAATAAGCCAAGGACGGGAGGAGTTAGATATGTCAGCACCTTAGCCGAACTTTGGAAAAAGATCATGGTTCATTTCACCCTGCCGGCGCCAGAGGTGGATCCAGATGAGGAGGAGCCAAATGAGGAGGATACAGAGAGAAGAAAAGTTGCCCTAGAGGAAAAAGTCAAGTACTGGACTCTTAAGAAGATGACCGAGCTATTCAACAAATGGAAGAAAAGATTGCACACCGACTTTATCTTGAAAGATAAGACTCCGGATTTCGATCACGGGTATGAGAAGATAAGAGACTACTAGGAAGAATTTGTGGCGTACAAGAAATCGGAGGAAGCTAAGATAAAGTCTGAAATAAGTCATGCCTAAGTGGGATAAACTTGAGGCCGACTTTCTCTTGAAAGGGATCACTCCAGAGCCATGCAAATGGGACGAACGGTCAAGAAATTGGTTTTACGGGCATGGGGGCACATTGGACGCAGAAGGGAAGTGCATATATAACAGAAGACACAAAGATAATCCCCTACTAGCCATCAAAGACATCAGAAAAGCAGTAAAAGATGTTGAAGAGGGAAGGGTTCCGTCCCGATAGAGAGAAGGACAAGCTCGCACGCGCCCTTGGGAATGAAGAACACAAAGGACGAACACGAGTCACACCAGGCTCCAAGCCGTGGATAATTGGGTTTTCCGAGGACAGGAAGATATTTCCCGATATAAGTCATCAGAGGAGAAGGGAAAGGGAGGCAATGGAAGCACGCGTTGCTGTAGACCGGCTGCATAGAATAGAAGAAACAATGAAGCGGCAGCAGGATCAAATTAACATACTTAGCCAGCAAGGCATTGCCCGCCAATCTCAACGGCATATTGATTGTTATGTGAAGAATCTAGTTAAATAGCTCTCACGCTTTATTATTGCACTTATTAAACATGAACCATTGTGATTAAAATTATGAAGTTGTGAATTTGACAAGAGTCTTGGTTGCTAGTTAGCCCAAATGTGTTGTCACATGGCAAGCTTTCAACATTGCACTAAATTATATCTAGTTGATATCATGTACTTTTGTTTATGGATGCTTATCATGGTGCCAAATAAATGTGGAAATTTAGTATGTTTCAGTAGTTGTATAAATAGCTAGAGAGATACCTGGGCCGCTAATCGAAGCCATGCTGTTATGGTGGAAATTTACTTACATGCTATGTGAACCTTCAGTGATGCACCTCATAATAAAAAGCTATACCAATGGTAAATAAAAAAATGTGTTGAGATTATTCCTTATGTTTGTTTGTCTTGTCATTTTGACATGGGCTTGTTCCATGTCCTGGAACAAGAGGTCCTGGAACAAGAGGTACCCCAGTTAATCTTCTTTATGACGCTATTATACAATGCTTTTACTTGAACTTGCTTTGTTTCTCAAGTTGAGTAACACTATGGTGTAAGTACTTGTATTCAAGGAGCATGAAACTTTCAACCATTTCTTTGTCAAGCACACCACTCATATTTGCTTTCACTTTAAACTTAACCATTAAATATGCTATGACGAGGGGTAGTGAGAGCTTGATACGAATGATACAACATTACAAACATTAACTTAAGTAGAATTATTTGGTAGTTAGATGAAGCTTGTTCATGTTTTTACCTCTACTCATATATATCTATCCAAAGTGTCCACCTTTTATATTCAGTTTTATAAGAGTACTCTATGACAATTATAGAATCTTTTTACTTTTCATTATGTATACATTTGGTCCATAGTACTTTCTTCTATGTTGCACTTTGTGAATTATCATTGAATATCCTTGCATTGAATATTTTATATCACTTTATAATCTATCTTGCATATTGCTATTCCTTTAAAGAATGAATCATTTGACTCTATGTAGCAATAACTTCATCACTTCATTCATAACATGTACCTTACAATATTTGATCAAGTTTATGATGGTAGCATGTCATTTAAAAAATTATTTTGTTTTATCGTTTACCTACTCGAGGACGAGTAGGAACTAAGCTTGGAGATGCTTGATACGTCTCAAACGTATCTATAATTTTTAATGTTCCATGCATGTTTTATATCAATTGCCACATGTTTTACATGCACTTTATATCATATTATGGCATTTATTGGACTAACCTACTAATAGTTTCCAAAGTGCACAATCTTCTTGTTTTCCTATTTGTCGTGTAGAAACTATCAAAAATACAAAAGGAAACCATATTGGAGTTCAATTGGGACTTTCCTGAAATCTGTCTGGAAATGTTTTTCATAGATTGTCAGTTTCAGACCCGAGAACTACGTCAAATGAAAATCAAATTGCCTGCAACATTGTGGGAAATTTCCATAGCTTTCATTTAAGCCCAAGAACAGCCCAATCGGAGGTCCGTAGCTCCGGGAATCCCCGTTTTACTGAAGGCCAAATATCTGATTACGGGATTCCCAAAGTTGGTGACGTGATTGACTCCAACTCTTACCAAATTTGGAGGATTCGACCAAGCCATGACTTTGGGACCTGAGGGGTCCCTAGGAACGTTCTAGAGGTGCCCAAGAGCCATTGGATCAAGGGGGCATCCATCGGAGGGCCGGGAAGCATTGTCTCCACCTATATAAAAAGAGGAAACCCTAGTTTTGGAGGGGGACACACATAGACACGAAATTCCTCCCCCTTGGAAGCCGCCAAGGAAGGGGAGGAGATCCTCCATTGCTGCTCCATCACCAAGGAATAAGGAGGGCCAAGAGGCCGCTGCCCCCAAGGGAGCCGCCGCCCCTAGGGCCGCCACCCTCCACCAAGGGGCGCCACGCCGGCGCCGCCTCGCCGCCTCTCCCCCTTGGGGAGGAACCTCTTCATCAAACTCTCCATCAAGCTCCTCATCACCATGACCATGTGTGAGTAGTTTCCCTCAGGGCTGAGGGCTCATGCCGGTAGCTATGTGGTTTATCTCTCTCTCCCATAGTGTGATCTTTATGTGATCATGAGCTTTGTAATCTAGATGAATCCATAGATGGTACTCTTATTTATCTTATGAATTATGCTATTCAAGTGGTTTTATTAATGTAATGTCCGGAGTCACATTTGTCCCATGGTGTGAAGTTTACAGTATGTGCACCGTGTGTGGCTCTTAGGCTATAGATTACATGAATACTTACCATGAGTTATTATTTGTGTTGGATGTCTCTATGATATTGTGGTGTTTGTTAGTACTATCTTTGGATGCGTAAAGTGACAAGCATGAAGTGTTCCTAGATGTGGAATGCAACTTTAAGGTGTGCTTTTATAGCCCTACGCAATGGATTGGTGTTCGTTATCCAACTGGATTATAGTTCGGGGTAGCATAGTGAAGAGGAAATATCTATGTATTCAATTATATTATTATTGTTGAGAGTGTCCACTAGTGAAAATATGATCCCTAGGCATTATTTCCAAGCATTGAAACAACGTTTACACCTTTGTCTTGTCCTCTTGCATTGAAGAGGATCGGGACATGATACGTCGAAAACGTATCTACTTTCCCGAACACTTTTGCTATTGTTTTACCTCAAACTTGTGTGTTTTGGATACAACTAACACAGACTAACGCTGTTTTCAGCAGAATTGCATTGGTGTCTCGTTTTTATGCAGAAAATCAACTTTCGGGAAAATCCGTGGAAAATATGGAAAAGTCAATATTTAACCGGGGGACACACGGAGCCAAAAGGCCAAGTGGAGGTGGGCCACGAGGGGCCCACACCACACGGTGGCGCGGGTGGGCCCAGGCCGCGCCACCACATGGTGTGGCCACCTCGGCCACGCCCCCGACGCCTCTTCACGACTACAAGACCCCTTTCGACCTAAAAACCGAGGGGATTCGACCATTGCTCCAGAAACACTCCATAACGCCGCCGCCACCGAAAACCCTATTTCGGGACCAGAAACTCCGTTCTGGCACCCTGCCGGGATGGGGAATTGGAGGAGATCATCGCCGTCATCGTCACCGACGCTTCTCCATCGACCATCCATGTTTCCCCCATCCATGTGTGAGTAAACACCCGTTGTAGGCTGAAGGGGATGGAAGGGATTGGATGTCATTATTCATGTAATGAGTTATAAGATTGTAGGGGCATAGTGCCTAGTACCTTATGGGAGTGCTGTAGACTTTGTTGCAACTTGTTGTGCTTAATGCTTGATGCTAGGGCCCGAGTGTCATTGATCTCAGATCTGAACATGCTATTTATTCATGATGATATGCATTGTTTGTTGATCTTACCTGCAAGTTGTATACACATATTGCTGTCCGGAACCCGAGGCCCCAAAGTGACAGAAATTGGGACAACCGGAGGGGATGGTTGTGATGTGAGGATCACATGTGTTCACGGATTGTTAATGCTTTGCTCCGGTACTCTATTAAAAGGAGTACCTTAATTACCAGTAGTTTCCCTTGAGGCCCCGCTGCAAACGGGCTGGTAGGACAAAAGATGTTGTGCAAGTTTCTCATTGCGAGCACGTACGACTATTTATGGAACGCATACCTATGGTTACTTAGTACTCAGTTACTTTATTATTATCATCTGCAAATGCCTTGTCTTACTTATTACATGAATCATATCATCCATGCAGCACCCATTCATCCATCCCTGTGCCTACAGTATTTTAAACCTGCTGTCTTCTGCAATATTTACTGCTGCCTTTATTTTACTGCTGTCTCTATTTTGCTACTGCTATTACTATAAAACTGTTGCTACTGATCCTTTGTTGCGAGCAAGTCTATTTACAGGTGCAGCTGAATTGACAACTCAGTTGTTAAGGCTTATAAGTATTCTTTGTCTCCCCTTGTGTCGAACCAATAAATTTGGGTTATACTACCCTCGAAGAGTGTTGCGATCCCCTATACTTGTGGGTTATCAAGACTATTTTCTGGCGCCGTTGCCGGGGAGCATAACTTTATTTATAAGCTCACCTGGAAGTGATATTGTTCGCTGCAACTCATTCATCATGGGTAAGCCTAATGATGGGAAGGTCCGCATTTTGCGTTCCACTACAAGAAGAGGTACAACTCTGAATTCCTCTGCTGCTCTTGATTCACCTACTGTCATAAGTCAACTTGTCACACCACCACAAGCTTCACGTGCTGGTACCTCTGCTGAATCTGAAATTGTCTCTGAAAATTTTGATGATGTCTCAACTGTGATTGATAAAAATATTCCTTCGGGTTCTTTCTTAGATGCTGCTATTGCTAAGTCTAAACAAATTGAAAGTACTGAAACACCTGATGAAAACACTATTACACCTGTTGGTTCTCCTGTGTCTGTTGAATGCTCTAGTGATGATCTTGATGATGCTTATGTGGAAATTGATGATAACTTTATTGATGAGTGCCTTAATACTGATGCAAGTGGCATTAAAAACCTTCTTGCAAAATATGCTGTTAAATATCAACCACCTATTGATCCTAAATTTGCCACTTCTCCCATAAGCATTAAAGATAAAGATTTTAATTTCTCTCTTGATGTGGCACACATATCTATTGTTGAGAAATCACCTTTTTGTGGTACTGAAAAAGAAAGTGCTGTGGAGCACATGAATGAGCTCTCTATTATGAGTGGCTTGTTTTCTGATGATCTGAAGAAAAGAAGGTACTTTGTTACTAAAATTTTTCCCTTCTCATTAAAGGATGATGCTAAAGTTTGGTATAATAATTTGCCTCCTCGTTCTATTCGTAATCCTGATGAATTGCTTGATGTTTTCTTTCAAAAATATTTTCCTGCTAGTGCTCAACAAGCTGCTTTGCAGAGAATTTATAGTTTTGATCAGGAAGAAGGAGAAAAATTACCTGCTGCATGGTCAAGGTTTTGCTCTCTCATTAGAGCTCGTCCTGGGCATGATTTGGAAAAACATGATTTACTTGATATATTTTATAGTGGACTAACCATTGAATCTAGGGCATACCTGGATAGTTTTGCTGGTTGTGTTTTCAGGAAAAGGACTCCAGCCGAAGCTGAAGAATTGTTGGCTAAAATAAGCCAAAATCATGATGATTGGACCATACCTGAACCACCTCCAACACCAATATCAGAGAAGAGAGGGATGATTGAATTAGATGATGAAAGAATGGAAGAGGCCAAGAAATCTCTCATAGAGAAGGGTATTAAATCTGAAGATGTGAAAAATCTACCACCCATAGAAGATTTATGTAAGCCAATTCCTCCTTCATCCACCATTGAGGTACACTCTCTCCAATACTTTAATGAATATGATATCCCTTATGGTAAACCTCCTAGTCAATGTTTAGATGAGTTGGATAATTTTATTGAAAAGCAAAATAGCTTTAATATGAGAATAGAAAATCATTTGATAGGAAATTCTCGTGCTATTGATAATTTGCATGATATTGTAGAAAGAACCTCTAATGATGTTAAAATGCTGGTTAAACACTTTCATATGGTGCAAACTCAAATTGATCAACTTACTAAAGTCCAAAAAGATATGCTAGTTAACACTTCTAAAGAAAAACATAAGCATGTGTATGAAGTGACAACTAGAGGTGGTGCTTCTACTCAGGATCCCTTATATCCTGAGGGACATCCCAAAAGAGTTGAACAAGATTCTCAACAAGTTAATGAAACTAATGCTCCTTCTAAGAAAAAGAAGAAGAAGAAACATAAAAAAGTTGTAGAATCTCCTGAACCTGTTAATGATCCTAATAGTGTTTCTATCTCTGATGCTGAAACTGAAAGTGGTAATGAACATGATAGTGATAGTGATAAAAATGATGCTTCTGATAAAGAGAAAGGTGATAAAGAACTTGAAAAGAATGCTAAAAGTAAAGAGAACACTAAAGAAGATTTTATTGCTAAGAAGCATGGTAATGAAAGAGAACCTTGGGTTCAAAAGCCAATGCCTTTTCCTGTTAAGAAACTTAAGTCAAAAGAGGAAGAACGCTATAACAAATTTTGTGACTGGATGAAACCCTTGTTCTTGCAAATCCCTTTGACTGATGCTATTAAATTACCTCCTTATTCAAAATATATGAAAGATATTGTTTCTAACAAAAGGAAAATTCCTAATGAGGAGATCTCTACTATGCTTGCTAATTACTCTTTCAATGGCAAGGTTCCAAAGAAGTTGGGAGATCCAGGTATACCAACCATTCCTTGCTCTATTACAAGTAATTATGTTAAGACTGCTCTATGTGACTTGGGAGCAGGAGTTAGTGTTATGCCTTTCTCCCTTTATAAGAGACTTGATTTGGATAAATTGATACCTACTGATATATCTTTACAAATGGCTGATAAGTCTACTGCTGTACCTGTTGGTATCTGTGAGAATGTTCCTGTTCAAGTAACTACCAATTGCTTGATTTTAACTGATTTTGTTGTTCTTGATATGCCGGAAGATGATAATATGTCTATTATTCTTAGGAGACCCTTTCTTAATACTGCAGGTGCTGTTATTGATTACAACAAAGGCAAAGTAACTTTTAATGTTAATGGCACTGAGCACACTGTTCATTTTCCCAAGAAGATTAATAGAATAACTGGATTTCATACAATCTCTAATTTGAGAACTATCAAAGTTGGAAATATTGATTGTCCCATATATGAGCATCAAGAAGGATATCAAAATATTATGATTGGGACCATATCAATACAATATAAGGTAACATGATTGGTTAGTGAAGTTTAATTCATTTATGTCATTAAAATTTATTTGATAGCAAGACTTGATCAACCTTGTTAACAAATACATTTTAATGCATGGATGAGCTAAACAAGGATGTGTTTCCTACCCTTTGTTTCACCTACTGTAGTATTGCTTAGTTTGTTAAAAAAGTTTTGTTGTTGTTGGTGTTTAATAATTTTTCTGTCTGAGTTTAATTTGCTAAACACCCAGAAAAGTGGATTTTTCGAAGTTTTCAAAAATCAATAAAAATTATACCATAAGTCTTATAAAAATGTGGGGATTCTGGAAATGCCTGGAGCTGACCAAGGGGACCCACCATGTGGCCACACCACTTGGTGGCGCGGCCCACCCTGGCCCGCGCCTGGGCATGGTGTGGGGCCCCCCTGGCCCTCCACTTAACCACTCTCCTCCCTGGACACTCTCTCTCCCCGACCATTCGACCACCATTGCTCAAACACGAGTTCTTTCTGCAATTTTTCGAGTTTTTGGATCTCCTTGTTCAGCCCATCATTTGTGCTGAAATTTGGAGCATTTGATCTCCGCCATTAAAGTGCCACAGTGGGGATCGCTTGGGAAGATAAGAGGGCAACCAAAACCACTAATGGACCTGTACAAGGAGTTATGCCAAGGAAGAAGCTTCTCAGATGAGGACGGTAAAATTCGAAGTATTCAATTCCCATCCATTCGATACTTTGCTTACTTTATTGCTAAATGTGTGCTAGCTAGAAAGACTGCCAGTAAGTTATTTGTTTATGATTTAGCTTTCATATCTGCTGCATTGAAGCATGATAGGTCTTATAATATTGGCGCTTTGATAGCTTTCCGTTTAGCTGCTAACCGTGAGAAAGGAGGAATTTGTGGAGGTCTTATCGCCTCACGCTTGCTAGCATTTCATGGTTTAGTTCCTCATTACTTAGATTTTCAATTTCCTATTGAGAGGCTAGACTTTGATTCCATGGTTAGGCATAAGTTTATTTCTGGTC
The DNA here is from genome assembly GCA_012064385.1 of Puccinellia tenuiflora. Taxonomy (NCBI): domain Eukaryota; kingdom Viridiplantae; phylum Streptophyta; class Magnoliopsida; order Poales; family Poaceae; genus Puccinellia; species Puccinellia tenuiflora. The sequence continues at coordinate 95,095 of QRDG01002337.1, read as the reverse complement.
CTTCTAGCTTGAGTAGCTTAAGTTTTGAGATAACCTTTTTCAAGAAGAAGGGGTGGAAGATAGTTAAGTCCGAGCGTCTGGTCCTTTTGCCTGCACCCCTTTTGTTTGACCTTTATAACAGGGAAGGATGGTCGCTCACTGAAGACGAGTTTGATGCGTACGTTAAGGACCACAGTCAGTAGGTAGCGGATGATGGAGAGAGGACCGAGGATCACGCGATCCAGCCCACCTCCACCTCGGAGTATCCGTATCAGCAGCCTGGGCCCGACTACGACTACGCTAGAGACGATCCACCAGCTTGGAGTTCTTACCATCACTGGGATTGACCTCCACTTAGGCCAAAAGCCTAAGCTTGGGGGGAGGTATACCGACAACTCACTCATTTACATATCTTGTTCGGTCGGTTCTTTGTATATTCATGTTTCAATTTTCTTTCTTTCTTTTAGTTGTTTGTTCTTTTGGTTTGCTTTCCTAAACACAAAAAGACCAAAAATATTTTCGTTGTTTCTCTTTGTTTACTTTCTTTAGTATTTAGTAGTAGTTTTCTTAGTTATTAATTTCGGTTTGCTATTTGAAAATCCAAAAATATTTTGCTTTGTTGGTTTGTTTCTTTTGGTGCTTATTTCTAAAATCGAAAACCCAAAAATATTTGTTGTTCTTCTTTGGTTTTGTAAAGCTTTATTGCAGAGAATAGCATTCTCCGGTGGCTCATGGAGCTTGGTTATCATTTCATATTATCCAACTTGCACAAGTGAAAAGCAATGATGATGATTTACGACAACTTGAGTTGGGTGAGAGGCTGGTATGAACACTGTTTGTTTTCATTTTTGTACATATACTTATCTATGTGAGCATGCTTAGTTGGTTCATGCGAGGTATATGTCATTTAATGGATGCTTAGTAGTTCATGTTCTCTCATGTTTAGTTCCAATTTATTAATAGTGGATAGCATGCCATGTTAATTTGCTTGCATTGTATTGTTCATAGTTTGGTATGACATTGTGGTATCCTCCTCTGAAGAAATTCATTTGATCGACTTGGCACATGCTCATGCATGCATATGACTAAACAGAAAGTCAATAAGCCTCGATGATTTACATTGCTTCAGAGTACTTGTATCACTTTTATGCCCCAGTTAATTTTATTCTGTCGCAAGTATGATTATGATGGTTATTGCTCTCTTGATTGTCGCTTCCCAGTCTTTGCTAAGCCTTCACTTGTACTAAGCGTATGGTTCGCTTGTGCTTCCAAATCCTTAAACCAAGTTATTCCAAATAGTCCACCATATCTACCTATCATATGGTATTTTCTGCCATTCCAAGTAAATTTTCATGTGCTACCTTTAAAACTTTCAAAATACTTCTCAATTTGTGACACTGTTCTTAGCTCATGAAGAAGTAGTAGTTGGCTATGTCGTCTTCCATACTGAATTAAGTACCCCCCTGGCTCGCATGCTTCATCAAGCTTGTCATTAATTTTGCAAAGAGCTGGTTAGACCATTATAACATAAAAAAAGTAAATTCAAAAAAAGACACTCCTCCATGGTATGAGAATGTTGGCAGGCACCCGTGGATTCGGCTAGCCATGGTTTGTGAAAAGCAAGGTTGGGAGGAGTGTCATATTATAAAAGAGCATGCTATAAGTGCTTAATACAAATTCGGAACCGCTCTCAACTTGATTAGTATGGAAGATGACAGAAACTCTATTACCATTCATTGACAAAAACAATCACCTCTCAAAAACATTTTATCTCTGTTTCAAAAATAAAAAGCTCTAGCACATGATAATCTCTGCTTCCCTCTGCGAAGGGCCAATCTTTTACTTTTATGTTGAGTCACCATCCTCTTTCTTTCAGCACCTTCTTGAGAGCTTAGCTATCATTCTTAGTGCAATGTGCTTGTCCCAGAATACGGTTAATTGTGGTATAACTATGATGCTTTTACCTTTGATAATATTTACCTCTAGTCTCACTTGAACTTCAGAGGTTCCTGGGCATTTATGTTTTGCGTGATTAAAAAACAGGCAAGCGAGATACCACTTTATCATGCCTTATTATGAGCTTTGCAATCCTGCTTAGAGATATGTTCTATGTTGTTTACTATTAAGATGTTGGTCTCTTTTCATGTTTGACATAGCTACTTTGTGATATTACTAGCATGTCTCTTGTTATGAATTGTCTAAGCATTTGTCCATGTAGTGAGTATATATGCATTATATGAAGCAAATGTGTTCGTGAAAGTTCTTTTATCGCTCTCAGTTTTCAACTGAATTGCTTGAGGACAAGCAATAAGCTAAGCTTGGGGGGAGTTGATACGTCGAAAACGTATCTACTTTCCCGAACACTTTTTCTATTGTTTTACCTCAAACTTGTGTGTTTTGGATACAACTAACACGGACTAACGCTGTTTTCAGCAGAATTGCATTGGTGTCTCATTTTTATGCAGAAAATCAACTTTCGGGAAAATCCGTAGAAAATATGGAAAAGTCAATATTTAACCGGGGGACACACAGAGCCAAAAGGCCAAGTTGAGGTGGGCCACGAGGGGCCCACACCACACGGTGGCGCGGGTGGGCCCATGCCGCGCCACCACATGGTGTGGCCACCTCGGCCACGCCCCCGACGCCTCTTCACGACTACAAGACCCCTTTCGACCTAAAAACCGAGGGGGATTCGACCATTGCTCCTGAAACACTCCATAACGCCGCCGCCACCGAAAACCCTATTTCGGGACCAGAAACTCCGTTCTGGCACCCTGCCGGGACGGGGAATTGGAGGAGATCATCGCCGTCATCGTCACCGACGCTTCTCCATCGACCATCCATGTTTCCCCCATCCATGTGTGAGTAAACACCCGCTGTAGGCTGAAGGGGATGGAAGGGATTGGATGTGATTATTCATGTAATGAGTTATAAGATTGTAGGGGCATAGTGCCTAGTACCTTATGGAGTGCTGTAGACTTTGTTGCAACTTGTTGTGCTTAATGCTTGATGCTAGGGCCCGAGTGTCATTGATCTCAGATCTGAACATGTTATTTATTCATGATGATATGCATTGTTTGTTGATCTTACCTGCAAGTTGTATACACATATTGTTGTCCGGAACCCGAGGCCCCAAAGTGACAGAAATTGGGACAACCGGAGGGGATGGTTGTGATGTGAGGATCACATGTGTTCACGGATTGTTAATGCTTTGCTCCAGTACTCTATTAAAAGGAGTACCTTAATTACCAGTAGTTTCCCTTGAGGCCCCGCTGCAAACAGGCTGGTAGGACAAAAGATGTTGTGCAAGTTTCTCATTGCGAGCACGTACGACTATTTATGGAACGCATGCCTATGGTTACTTAGTACTCAGTTACTTTATTATTATCATCTGCAAATGCCTTGTCTTACTTATTACATGAATCATATCATCCATGCAGCGCCCATTCATCCATCCCTGTGCCTACAGTATTTTAAACCTGCTGTCTTCTGCAATATTTACTGCTGCCTTTATTTTACTGCTGTCTCTATTCTGCTATTACTATAAAACTGTTGCTACTGATCCTTTGTTGCGAGCAAGTCTATTTACAGGTGCAGCTGAATTGACAACTCAGTTGTTAAGGCTTATAAGTATTCTTTGTCTCCCCTTGTGTCGAACCAATAAATTTGGGTTATACTACCCTCGAAGACTGTTGCGATCCCCTATACTTGTGGGTTTTACATTCTTGTTTTGTTACATTAAACTTCCATCCATTAAATCAATCATCTTGCTCTTTAAACCTGTCTAGTGCATAATCAACTAAAACTTGTGACACTTTAATTGTAGTGAATAGATAACTTTTCCTTATTGCTCCTGCGGATCGATACCCTACTTTCACACTGAGAGGTGCTATAGTGATCCCCTGCTCTTTGGGGTTATCAGCAGGGTATCACCAGATTAGGATGTTGGAAGCGGATGAATACAAGACGGCTTTCAAAACTCACCCAGGGCAGTACCAGTTTAGAGTCATGCCTTTTGGATTGACTAACGCCCCTGCTACGTTTCAATGTCTAATGAACACAGTGTTTGCACCCTATATTAGAAAGTTTGTCTTGGTTTTCATGGATGACATCTTGGTGTATAGCAAGACTTTTCTTGAACATGTACAACACTTGCAATTGGTGTTACAGCTGCTGCAGGATAATCAACTCACAGCCAAGCTTAGCAAATGCTCTTTTGCACAACAGAATCTGGAATACCTTGGCCGTATTATTTCAGATAAGGGAGTAGCCACTGATCGAGACAAAACTGCAGCTATGCTTAACTGGCCAGTGCCATCCAGTTTTACTGAGTTGAGAGGGTTTTTAGGACTCATAGGCTATTACATAAAGTTTGTCCATCTCTATGGGTTAATTGCCAAATCGCTCACTCTATTACTACAGCACAAATCCTTCTTGTGGACACCTGCGGCACAGAAAGCATTTGATCAGCTTAAACAAGCGATGGCTTCTACACCTCTGTTGGCATTGCCAAATTTCCAGCAACCCTTTGTCATAGAAACAGATGCGTGTGACCTGGGAATTGGGGTAGTACTCCTGCAGTCAGGACACCCTATCGCATATTATAGCAAAGCTTTGGGGCCAGTGAACCAGAAACTATCCATCTATGAAAAGGAATTTCTTGCAATCATTATGGCATTGGACAAGTGGAGATCCTATCTGCATAGAGGCCCCTTTACTATTAGGACAGATCACAAAAGTTTATGTAATTTGGAGGATCAAGTGCTCACCTCTGAGTTGCAAAAGAAGGCCATGACTAAGTTAATTGGACTCCAATACAAGTTTCAATATAAGAAAGGGGAAGATAATAAGGTGGCTGATGCACTGTCCCGAGTGGGACACACCTTTGAACTGGCAGCAGTTTCTGGTAGTCAACCTGTTTGGATGCAAGAGATTTCAAATTCCTATCAAGTGGATTCACATGCTCAGGACTTGCTGACCCAGTTGGCAGTGGTCAGTCCAAATGCTGAGGGGTTTTCCTTATCTGACGGCCTTATCAGACAACATGGCAGAATCTGGGTGGGAGCAAATATTGGACTGCAAACCAAGCTCATTCAAGCATTCTACTCGAGTCCAATAGGGGGCCATTCTGGTGTTCAACAAACATATCAACAAATCAAGAAGTTATTCACCTGGAAAGGTTTGAAGCAAGCTGTAGAAAATTTTGTGCAGCAGTGTGGCATTTGCCAACAAGCAAAACATGAACACTGCAGTACACCTGGCTTACTGCAACCTCTCAAAACACCAGAAGCACCGTGGGAAGATATCACCATGGATTTCATTGAGGGCTTGCCAAGATCAGATGGGTACAAGGCTATTCTTGTGGTGGTAGACAGGTGCACAAAATATGCCCATTTCCTTCCATTACGGCACCCTTTTACTGCTCCTCAAGTGGCGAAGTTGTTCATGACCAATATAGTCAAGCTGCATGGTATACCCTTGTCCATTGTATTAGACCGAGACAAAATCTTTACAAGTTCATTCTGGTGAGGGCTCTTCAAGTTGCTGGATACTCAACTACTGCTCAGCACGGCTTATCATCCTCAAACAGATGGTCAAAGTGAGAGAGTTAATCAGTGTCTTGAACAATATTTGAGATGTGCTACTCAGGCAACTCCTGCACATTGGGTGAAATGGATTTCCTTGGCCGAGTTCTGGTACAACACCTCTTATCACACATCATTAGGCTGTTCTCCATACAAAGCATTGTACAGGAAGGAGCCAAACTATAGCATGTTGCCGGATTTCTCCACAACAACAAATCCTGAGGTGCTGGCTGAATTAAAGGAAAGGGAGACTCACTCGGCTTTGTTGAAACAGAATTTGGCCAAAGCTCAGCTACGTATGAAACATTATGCCGACGCCAAGCATACATCAAGGGAATTCTCAGTGGGTGTAAAGGTATATCTAAAACTACAACCTTATGTGCAACAATCAGTTGTGATGCGGCCTTCTCCTAAGCTGTCCTACAAATTCTTTGGGCCCTATGAGATTCTGGCAAGGATTGGTCCTGCAGCATACAGATTGCAGTTGCCTGAAGGTAGCCTCGTCCACCCAGTTTTTCACGTCTCTCAGCTAAAACCTCATGTTCCTTGTCATACCCCTGTCTTTGTCAATCTACCTAAACCATTGGAGTTGGATACCGTTGATCTGTTGCCTGAGACTGTGCTGGACAGGCATCTCGTCAAGAAGGGCAATGCAGCTTATTTGCAGGTGTTGGTGCAATGGAGCTCCCTGCCAAAGACAATGGCGACGTGGGAGGACTATGAGGTTGTGCGCAAGCGCTACCCAGAAGCTCCAGCTTGGGGACAAGATGGTATTCGAGCGGGCAGCAATGTCATGACGAGCAACACCCCAGCGTCAGACAAGGAGCACGAGAAAAGGGAAGATGGCAACGACACCGGTGAACCAGCGACTTCGAGAGTGGGTCCCCGAGCCAATGAGTGAGGGAGTGCGAGATGTGTATGGCATGTGGGCCAGCGTGTGTGGGGGGGGATATATAACCCACGGTGACCTTCTTGTAAAGGAATTCTGAATTCGGAAATAGATCCAAAGTGTCTGATCTTTCTACCTGCTCCCTTCTTCCTACCCAAATTCTGAATCTAGATCTATTCCCCTGGCTCTAGTTGATTGTATCAGTTGCAGGCTATGACACAAAAGTTATTGCCACGTATTGTACGTACGTAGGAGTATTTGTTAGCTTTTCGCTGGTTGTCGCGTGCACTGCGTCGACCACGGCTGTTTGTTTCTCTGTTAACTTTGGGGAATTTGTTGTACTACTGTACTTTGCGTGCTGATTTGAAGTTGCGATTACAAAGCGAGTAGGGGAGACACATGGCAATGATTCTTCTGGGAGAAGCACCTTCTACTTACATGAGACAATCGTCGGGCCTATGGACTTAACAGATGACACGACTAGATATCTGATCGTGTTTTAGGCTAGTCATAGTGCAGAGTAACATACACATAAAATTAGGTTATGTTAGGGTGTGTTCGGTTTCGGAATTGGAAGGAACGGAATGGAACCATTCCATTCTAGCAGAACGGAACCGTTCCATTCTTGTGTTCGGTTGGACAAAAAAACTATCACGAAACCATTCCATTCTTGTGTTCGGTTTGGAATGGGGTGAGGATGGAATGGAATGGGGTGAGAATGAAATTATTCCTAATGTCGATTAATTATTCATAAACTTGATTAATCATTGATAAACTCGATTAATTATTTCTAAACTTGATTAATTATACCTAAACTCGATTAATTATTCCTAAACATGAATAATTATTCCTAATCTTGATTAATTATACCTAAACTTGATTAAATTAGCGTGTGACAGCCACCCGTTCCACTCGGTCCGGCCGAATCAGCCGGACGGGTGGATTCCGCATCTACGCGGAATATGCCATTCCGAGAAACGGGTGCGTTCCATTCCACCTAAAAACCGAACACAGTGATGGGCTCTGGGTGTGGAACCATTCCATTCCATTCCGGTCCGTTCTGGAACCAAACACACCCTTACTACCTTCATAGTGAGTAGTAACATATATGTGGTGTCATGCAAAGCCACATTTAATAGGTTTTAGACTCATAGTGTCTTGGGATATGTGATGTTACAGTAACATATTATGTTACCACATCTCTCTTTTTTTTTATTAATTACCTGACACGTCATCTTTTTTGCCTATATGGCATCCATGTTACTAGTGAAGTTACCCCCACTATGACTAGTCTTATATCGCACGACCGTGGTGTCATGTGGGAGGCCGTGCCGGGGCGCTTTTGGCCCGTCCTGTCAACCGATGCGCTTACTCCCATTTCCATTAAATTGCATACTGAAAATATATTACAAAGTATGTCAAATAGCAATTAGAGGGTGCAAGGAAGAAAGAGAAGTGCCCCTAGTGTCGGTGGAAACTGCGTTGTTGAATGCTCGACGTCAAAATTATCCACTACGCGTCAAAAAATCTACCGACACTAAGACAGAAACAAAGTTTTCCAACAGCAAAATCATACACAGTTTTGGGCATCTGGCAACCCAAACAACTACTAGCAAACTATCCATCTTAAGAACTCTCCCATGAAGCCAGCACCACTTACAACTAGGGACCCTCAATGTGCATAACAGCGACAATGGACGGGTTGACTTTGCCTCTGTGGCGACTCTGGCGATCTGCCGGCGATTGGCGTGATGCCGTTCTAAATCTCCCCCGATTCTTAAGCTGCCTTCGCTCCTCTCATCTCATCCTCTAAAGATTCAGTTCTCGCCAGATCGTTACCTCTCTTCCCATCAATACTGTATCCAAAGCTAGTTTTGCCACTGTGTCTCCTTTTCCTCCATCGCCGACGACCCCCCACGATCCACTGCATCCCCTAGCTCTATCCAATCCACCATCTCACCGCTCGCCGGCGTCCTCCATGTCGGACCTCGGTTACCTCCTCATCCACTCGGCTCCATCTTTGGTCTCTCATCTTATTCCCCCAGAAATCAGAGATAGTCTGAGGAAGGTCTCTGCCACTGCCTGCCCCCAGGTAGGGAGTATTGCGCCTCTGTGGAAGGCGCTGGCGACTCCTCTTCAGGCGGCACATGTGACAATTAATCCTCTTGTTGTGACAACTATACTGAAGAAGATGCGAAAGAACGAGGTGCATGTTGGCGCAATTGCTAGTGAAGCGGGGTTGTCGGAACAGCCCTGCGGGCAGCAATGAGGATAGGGTGTTTGAATTGCCGGGGGTTGGGGAACGGCCCGGCAATTCGTGGTCTTTTGGACTTCCAGAAGAAGGAGGACCCTGATGTGCTCTTCTTGTCCGAAACAAAAATGGACGAGGGGAGATTAGAGTGGTTGCGGTGGAAGTTGGGTTTGACAAACATGGTGGTTAAAAATTGTGAGGGGCAGAGTGGAGGACTTGCCCTGTTCTGGAGAAATAGTGTTAACCTTTCTGCTGGGTTGAAATCAAGATATCATATTGATGCTACTATTACACAGCCTGACGGCTTCCAATGGAGATTCACGGGTATTTATGGTGAGCCAAAAGCTGAGAAGAGGGAGGCAACATGGAAGCTGCTACGGACCATCAAACATCACAGCAAGCTGCCATGGATTTGTGCTGGAGATTTTAATGAAATTTTACTTGCCTGTGAAAAGGAAGGAGGGGCACCTCGTTCTCAGGCGCAAATGGACCGTTTCAAGGAGGCTTTGGAAGATTGTGAGCTCCACGACTTGGGCTTCCTAGGAGATCCCTTCACTTGGATAAACAATAGTCAGTCAAGTGAAAGCTACATTAGAGAAAGGCTGGATCGGGCTGTGGCCATACATTATTGGTGTGCCCATTTTCCAGACTACAAAGTGGTTAATGGAGACCCTCGACACTCTGATCACCGACCTTTAATTATCTCCTTTGAGGAGGATGTGGATCAGAGCCCAGCGAACAGAAATCCAAGCGGTTTTCGGTTTGAAGCTAGGTGGCTGGAGGAGGAGAATTGTGATGCCATTGTGCATAATGCATGGCTCAATGCTGAAAGAAGCGGAATTAATTCAGTGGCTGAGAGATTAAGTAGTGTGGCCTGTGAGCTTAAAAGCTGGAGCAAGTTATCCCTTGGAGATCTTGAAAAGCGCATTGCAAGGGCTAAAAAGGATTTGGAAGCATGTAGAAGAAGCACCATATCCCAATACCAAGTCCACCGTGAGCACATATTGCGTTATAAACTAGAGAAACTGGAAACCCAAAGGGACATTTATTGGAGACAACGAGCTCACACGGACTGGCTGGAGAAAGGGGACAAAAACACTAAGTTTTTCCACGCCTTTGCATCAGAGAGGCGCAAGAACAATAAAATCAAAAAGCTGAGGAAAGAAAATGGCGAAGTGGTGGAAGGGGTGGCGGAGATGGCGGCGGTGATCTGCCATTATTTTAATGAGCTATTTACATCACACGTAGGTACATATACTGAGGAGGTGCTGGAGCATGTTGATCACCGAATAACTCCTGAAATGAATGGAATGCTCCTACGAGAGTTCAACAAGGAGGAGATCAAAGGGGCGCTCGATAGTATTGGAGACCTAAAGGCCCCTGGCCCGGACGGTCTACCAGCTATCTTCTACAAGCATTACTGGGATCTTATTGGTGATCGAGTGACCTCAGAGGTGCTGCAGATTTTGAATGGCGGCGACATCCCTCTGGGCTGGAATGATACCGTGGTGGCTCTTTTACCTAAGGTAAAAAATCCTAAATTGATGAAAGATCTCCGTCCCATTAGTTTATGCAATGTTGTTTATAAATTGGTCTCTAAAGTGTTAGCAAATAGATTAAAACTCATCCTCCAAGAGATCATAGCTCCAAATCAGAGCGCCTTTGTCCCGGGGCGGTTAATCATGGATAACATCTTGCTGGCATATGAGGTTAATCACTATATGCAGAACAAGAGAAGTGGCTCAACTGGTTATGCGGCACTGAAGCTGGACATGAGCAAAGCATATGATCGGGTAGAATGGAGATTCCTGGAGAAGATGATGAGGAAAATGGGTTTTGCTGAAAGATGGATCCAACTTATTATGAAGTGTTGTTCCTCGGTCAAATACCGTTTCAAGCTGAATGGGTCCATTACAGAGGAGGTTATCCCAAGTAGAGGGCTGCGACAAGGAGATCCTATATCCCCATACCTTTTCCTTATATGCGCTGAAGCTTTCTCGAGTATGTTGAATAAAGCTGACCAGGATGGGAGGCTAGAAGGGGTTAGAATCTGTCATGGTGCTCCGAGTTTTAACCATCTACTGTTTGCAGATGACTCGTTAATCCTGCTGAAAGTTTCAGAGGAAAGTGCACATCATCTGCAACATATTCTACACCTGTATGAGGCTAGCTCGGGGCAAACTATCAAAGTTGACAAGTCCTCCATAATGTTCAGCAAAAACACAAGGGTGCAAGACAGAAAGAATATGATGTCAACCTTGAGAGTCACTTGTGAAGGAAGGAGTGGCAAGTACTTGGGGATGCCAATCTATGTGGGGAGATCTAGGAAGAGAACATTTGCTTACATAAAGGACCGCATCTGGAACAAAATCCAAGGGTGGAAGGAAAAAATGCTGTCGAAGGCCGGGAAAGAAATTTTGATCAAAGCCTGCGCTCAAGCCATTCCCACCTTTGCTATGACATGCTTTGACATTACAAAAGGGCTTTGCGAAGAGATTAATAGCATGATCGGCCGTTACTGGTGGTCCTATCAGGACAAGGACAACAAAATCCATTGGCTCAACTGGGAGAAACTGACCCACTCGAAGAAGGATGGGGGGCTAGGCTACAAGGATCTTTATACTTTTAACCTTGCTATGCTGGCCAAGCAGGCCTGGCGGTTGCTCACAAACCCTGAGTCCCTTTGTGCTCGGGTGATGAAGGCCAAATATTACCCTGGCTGTAGTGTCTTGCAAGCTGAGAGTTATAATGGCATATCCTACGCTTGGCGCAGTGTACTAAAAGGAATTGACCTCTTAAAGCAAGGTGTGATAAAAAAGAGTGGGTGACGGGACCTCTATTAATATCTGGCATGATCCTTGGCTATCGCGATTATGGAGCAGACGGCCATTGACACCTAGGGGTCACTCTGTTCTCACCAAAGTGAGTGAATTAATTGACCCTAACTCTGGGTCTTGGGATACGGCGTTGGTCCGTGATACCTTCTGGGCCGAAGATGCAAAGCTGGTCCTCTCTTTGCCAATTTTTGATGACCTGGATGATGAATGGGCCTGGCATTTTGAAGAGAAGGGCGTGTTCACTGTCAAGTCGGCATATAAATTGAAACTTCAAATTGATGATGTGGCCACGCAGGGACAAACGGGTAGATATTCAGGCAATGATGACTTTAATTGGAAGGCCATTTGGAAGCTTGAATGCCCTGCAAAAATTAAAATGTTCTTCTGGAGAATAGCCGACAATAGTCTGCCACACCGCTTAAATTTGTTGCAAAGAGGCATGGACCTTGATCCGATATGCCCTGTGTGTAACAGGTTCAATGAAGATGGGGCTCATCTCTTTCTCAAATGCAAGGCTGCAAAGAAAGGGTGGACAGAACTACAATTGGATAATGTGAGAGAGGACCTTCTGGGTTGTCAAGGAGCTAAAGAGTTCATCACTAAGATCACCAAGCTGGAGTTAAAGCAGAAATTGTTAACTATGGGCCTGTTATGGTGGTTGTGGCAATCTAGAAATAAAACTGTGGCAGGAGAGAGGAAGAAACTGCGGGATTCTGTCCAGATACTAGCCAGAAGATCAGCGTATGAGTTTGAACATTTCTTTACCCGCAAAAAAACTCTCAAGCAGCAGGGTGCACGCTCCTGGACTCCTCTAGTGGGGGATGACTTAAAAATTAATATTGATGGCAGCTTCTGTGCTGATAATAAAACTGGAGGATGGGGATTTATTATCCGTGATCTTAATGGTGTATCCATGGGTGCAGGTGCTGGACATATTCATCAAGCCCTTGATGCTTTGCAAACTGAAGGCATTGCAAGTCTTTCCAGTCTCCAATGGGCTAACGCGTGGGGCATGTCAAGGATACAAGTGGAGATAGATTCCCAACTGCTATTCCAGGCGATCAGCGGAAGTTCACTTGACCTGGCGGTTAACGGACATCTTTTTAGAGATATCAAGTACTTTGCTCGTTTAAATTTTAGTTCTTTCTCTATAAACTATTGCCCTCGGGCCTGTAATGCTGTTGTGGACGCGTTAGCGACGTATGGTGCAAAAACGGTGCTCAATTCTCTGGCCATCTGGTTGGAGGAGGTACCGGAGTTTGTCCGTGTTTCTGTGGCCAGCGATTTCGCTGTGCGCACTGGTTAATCGAGTTTTGGTTTCCATTTCAAAAAAAAAACTAGGGACCCTCAATCGTCAGAACCTCCGCAGCTTGCGCACCAGTATGACTCATGCGAGTGACCTCCGACGCCTTCCTCATCAACTTTTGGGCCCCTCCTTTCAGCTTCTCAAACTCTTTTGGCTCTTGTGTGGCATGACTTTCGTATACGAGCAGATTAGTACTTAAAAGGACACGCTGCGTTGTTGTATATGAAACGTCGATGGTCCGAAGAAAATCAAAATTTCTCCTCATCGGGAATCTTTATTTGTGTGTAACGACACACGCTTCGTGCAAATGATATACTCACAATTTAGATTTTGGTTTTCTTTCTTGGAAATTCATAGGGATGAGAAGCCCACCATTTTTTGCTCTTGTAATGTTGAAACGACACTAAAAGCTCATGATTATTTTCTCTTGAATTATATTCACTTCCCGTTTTTTGCATGGAATAGTCTTAAAATGTCTTGGAGAGTTGCTAGAGGCTCTTTGGTGCCGCAATAGAACCTCTAACTTTTTGTCGGCTTCTTCTCGGCTGACTTGTTCTTTTTTATAATTGCTGACTTCTCTGAGCGAAGGGTATTTCTTACGCAAACCTTCTTCCTCGGTGGCGGCCCTCATTCATTTCGCAAATGCATTACGAGCACCGGTAATATATATAGGTACGAGAAGCAATGATAAGTGGACAGCTTCATTCTTTGTGTCTTTTTTCCTTCACTACTGGAAAACACCCCTTTAGTCCCGGTTGGTTTGGGCCATTAGTCCCGGTTCCCCAACCGGGACTAGCCAATCAGGACTAATGCTAGTCTCGGTTGGGACACGAACCGGGACTAAAGGTCCCTCCACGTGGGCGCACTCGAGCGCTGGGGTTGGAGGACCTTTAGTCTCGGTTGGTAACACCAACCGGGACTAAAGGGTCCTATTTTTTCGATTTTTTTTTGAATTTTTTCGAATTTCTTTTTTTAATTTTTTTGATATTTCGAATTTTTGAATTATTTGTCAGTTTAATCTCGAATCACCCTTAATCTCACCGCACCGTGCACTGCTCCATCATCCTCACACTGATCCACCCATCCTCACACTGCTTCACCCCCAGCACGCTTAACTTTTGAGTTCCTTCCCAACTAGCTTCCAATATTGCATTGAGTACATCTTGACAATACTATACTATCAATCATATTATCCCATACAATTTGATGGCACATGATATTATTTTTTGAATTCCAAACCTATATTAACATAAACAACAATGATTAATTAATACTAATATTTATGCAGAAATAAATTATTAATTCCAAAAAAGATAAAAATAAAATAATTAATTCCAAAAAAATAAAAAAATTTGAATTTCCGACAAAAACTTAAATATTCCTGCATGATGGCACATGATATTATTTTTTGAATTCCAAACCTATATTAACATAAACAACAATGATCAATTAATACTAATCTTTATGTAGAAATCAATTATTAATTCCAAAAAATTAAAATAATTAATTCCAAAAAATTAAAAATTAAAATAATTTGAATTTCCGGTAAAAACTTAAATATTACTGCACGATGGCACATGATATTATTTTTTGAATTCCAAACCTTTATGCAGAAATCAATTATTAATTCCAAAAAAAATGAAAATTAAAATAATTTGGAATTTTTCTGCTTAAATCTTCCTGCTTTCATAGTTCCCTTTGGAATTTTGAAAATCTAAAAAAATCCCAAACAGGTAAACCGAGTTCGTACGCAAAAGTTATTGCCATTTTACTGAGAATTTGCAAAAAAAATCAAAATTCAAACTTTTTTATTTTCCTAAAAAGTAGGTTGCGTGAGGTATAGGCACGTCAAAGGATTTTAAAATTTGAAGTTTTTATCATTTGCGTTTATTCGTTTTGGACATTTTTTCGCGCGCGCGCGGGGGGGGGGGGGGGGGGGGGGGGTAGGCATGAGAGGAAAATCTTTAGTCCCGGTGGTGTCTCAAACCGGGACTAAAGATGGACTCTTTAGTCCCGGTGGTGCTCACCCCTTTAGTCCCGGTTCCAGCCACGAACCGGGACTAATACCCCCATCCGAACCGGGACCAATGGCTCACGGGGCCCTGTCAGCTCGAACCGGGACCAATGCTTGGCATTGGTCCCGGTTTTTGCCTGAACCGGGACTAGTGGCTTTGGGGCTCCTTCCGAAAGACCCTTTTTCTACTAGTGTTTCCATTTGTTGGTTTGAGCTCTCATCATTGATTTGTTCGAGTGAGACCTCTTTGAGGCCTAGCGTATTCTTTCACCTCCCATACTCTTGGTGGTTGTTGTCTAGGTGACTCCTTCCTGGAGTTTGTAAAGAGCCCTAGCGTATTCTTTCATACAGATCATGAAATTGTTGTAGAGTTTGCCATATCTGGAGTGGAGGAAAAAAACTATCCATAATGATTGAGTTGTTCATAAGGCTACAATGTCCATGTTGTTGCCGATTAGGCCGGCCAGGAACCTGAAAGTTGCAAACGTTTCCATATATAAACAGTTGTTAGTGTGCACGTCTAGGCTATGTAAATTTTGGATATAATCTACGTCCTCCCACGTACCTCAAGTTATTGGTAGGAAGAGTAAGCTTGTCTCCACTCACATGGTTCATGTCACTAATAAATATGTTGAAATACTTTTGATTTGTAGTTAACTATAATATGTATTTGCATAGCCTACATTCTTCAAGAACATGCACAGATTGCATGTCATCACATTAAGATAGGAGATGGAGTAATACAGCTGTTTGTTACATAGGCCGCAGCCACCCATAAGAGCATCTCCACTGGGGGCGTCTAAATTGTGTCCGGCACACCTCAATTGGAGGCCCAATTGGGGTGTGCCAGACAGTTGTCTGCGCTTTTTTTTTCCTCACACACCGGCACCCCATAAACGAAATTCCCAACCACAAAATTTTAACAGAAAATCAAATATTGATTCAAACATACGCAAATAATGGCATAGTTGGTACGGGTAAAAATCTAGTTATTATTACAACAATAAAGTTTGAAAATCCTCTAATATAAATTTTAAATTGTGCTTCAAACAAGGCCGTCACCCTCTCCGTCATGGCGCTCCCACAGGTGCGCCACTAAATCATCATACAGTTGTTGATGCGCAACTCCATCGTGAATTTGCTGACGCACCGCGATAAATTCTGAGAAGTTTTGCGGCGGGCCAGGCACCATCGGTTCAAGTTGCCCCTGTCCATCAAACGGGTTCCGAACATAATGGTCATCTAGAAGCTAGGGCGGCAAAAGCACGGTAGGGTCGCGTTCATTCTCGATGATCATATTGTGCATAATAATGCAAACATTCATGACCTTCCACATCTGTTCTACCGTCCAAGAAAGAGAAGGATACCTGAGGACCGCAAACTGGGCTTGAAGCACACCTAATGCTCGCGCCACATCTTTCCGAGCACTCTCTTGTTTCTTTGAAAATATTTCTTTGTCGGAGGAACATGATTCCGAATTGTCTTCACAAATGTAGAATATGTTGAATAGATGCCATCCGCTAGGTAGTATCCCATGTTATACTGATGACCATTGATCTCATAGTTACACTCGGGAGCTTGACCATTCGCAAGTCTGGAAAAGACCGGAGAACGTTGCAACACGTTGATATCGTTGTGAGCACCGGCCATACCAAAAAAAAAACATGTCAAATCCACGTATCATAGTCGGCCACCGCTTCAAGTACAACACCGCATGCTCCAAGATGTCCTCCTTTATACATCCCCTGCCAAGCGTATTGACAATTCTTCCACTTTCAATGCATGCAATCGATACTTCCAATCATCCCTGTAAAACCTCTTGCTTCAGCTACTGCCAAGAGCCGAGCAGTGTCTTGAGCATTTAGTTCTCTCAGGTACGTGGGTTCAAACACCGCATTCAACGCCTTGCAAAACCTATAAGTGGCTTCAGTGGCTATCGACTCAGACATACGGTAGTACTCGACCATAGAATCTGTGGGAGCCCCATATGCAAGACACCGTATAGCAACAGAGAATTTTTGAATATATGAGAATCCAAGAAGTCCGGTGCTGTCACTCTTTAGGTCAAAGTACTCGTCATATTTTTGCACACCATCGCTACAAGGGAACAGCTAATCACCGCGCGTGGCGTTTTTAGTTCACCGGCGAGAAACGCGCACGCCGGTAACGTCACGCCAGTGCTATTCCGGATCACCGGCGAGTCATGAGCACACGTCGATAACACCCAGCCATCACTAACGTGGGCTTACACGCCGGTAATGTCCGTCGGATCACCAGAGTGTCCTTCTTTGCGGACACGCCAGTGATTCCCATTTTCAGCTATCAGCTCCGTTAATATTTCATATATATAGCGAATGGATAAATAATAAACAGTAATAATCAGCAAAATTCATAGAAAACATAAGAATTCCAAGCAATAACAGCGGCAGTGGATATGCCATTCAACAAACATACATAAGTCAATTTACATAGTAAACACATCCAAATTGCAAGCAAATGAACTTGCAACTTGCAAACTACTCTCAGCTTGCAAATTATTCTCAACTTGCAAGCTACTCTCAATTTGCAATTTATTCTCATCTTGCAAACTACTCTCAACTTGCAAATTATTCTATAGATAGTTGATTACCAACAACACGTCCAAGTTGTCTATATCACTGTTCCTGAGAGTGATAAGGATAGCTTGTTGATAACCCACAAGTGTAGTAGATCGTGTGTAGCCTTTTCGATAAATAAGAGTGTCGAATCCAACGAGGAGCTAAAGGTAGGATAAGTATTCTCTCATGTTCTATTAACCATTGACACAACTCTACGCACACTAGACATTTACTCTATCTAGGAAATAAGATTAGAGGAACAATACGGGTGTGAAATAATAGTTTTGTAATATAATAAAATTACGAAAGTAAAGTTAGTTACTGCAGCATTACGGTAACATAAAGTAACAGTAGCATGAGTGTAGAAAAGTGGTGGAAAGTGTGATGGAATTGTCCAAGATTAATTAGTGAAATTATTTAGTCCATCGTCTTCGATGCAGATTTCTATGCGGGAGAGGCAAATATACATGTACTCAAGTACTTGTGATTACACATACTATATGATTGGAACGTTAGCAAGCTTCCGCAAATACTAACATTCGGTCATATTTATCCCATACATGTAAGATTCAGGCTCGATTTTTTAGGTTTCTGTCAATCCGACAGAACTTCCCCCTTCTTCTTACACATACTACAAACCCTATAATGATGATCCATGCGCGCATAAATATAATGGCACCAAAGGACTGTACCATATGAACATACAACTCGAAAAAACCAAAGATATTCGACTATCCAACCATACGACAAAGGAAACTACACAAACATGACATAGATCAAAGGATACTAATTTATAGAATCGAACACCATGTTTACATAGATGGTACATAGGTGTGTGGGAGGATGAACCAGTGTATACAAGGAGGAATTGGCGATGGAGATGGCGGTGAAGACAGCGGAGAGGGCAACGCGGGGCGCAGGGCGGCGCCGGTGGCCAGCGGTGGTGTAGGGACATCCTCCTGCGCCGCCGGCCATCAAGGGGATGAACCGCCCCTTAGCCCTCTTCCTTCATGGCTTTAGGGAGCCCTCCGCCCATGAAGATGGGATTCATGGGGGAGGCAAAAACGTGGTTTTGGTGCTGCAATTCGTGGATCTTGGATGTCCTTCACGATCTAGGTTTCCTCCCTTTATGTAGTTTCTCGGATTTTCGTCATCCCATCTAGGATTTCAGTTGATCGGGATTATCTCGGCCGTCCGGACTCAGATTTGGCCGAATTTTATGTGCAGATTCATTAGGAGAAAATTCCCTGCAACTTTCGCGACCAAGCTTTTTCCATATGACGTCTTATTCTGTCCGGTACGTGACAATCTTCAAAAAGAGTTTTCAGACAGATTTCAGGAAAATCCCAATTCGACTCCAACAAGGTTTCCTTTTCTATTTTTGATAATTCCTAAAGCTAATATAAAAACAAATGTTAAAAGCATAAAAGTAGCATGAAATAATCAAAAATTATTGATACGTTTTGGACGTATCACTTGTCCAACCTCCAAATGACGGGGAGAATAGAACTCCATCCACGCTTCAGAGTTGAATACAATGTGGCCGTCACTGTCCGTGATGTACTGAATGGAGGTGACCCTTCCTGCCTCCCCACGTAGTACACCAATAGTACCGCTCGCCTGAATGCCGGCGCTTTCCGCTATCACCCTAGGTAATTTCTACAACAACATAAAACAACATACATACAATGTTATTTCCGTTGATATTAGTGGTCGTCAGACGATGAACAATGATTTCGGATTTATGCCTCATATATATTTAGACTGGACACACACTGATCAGGGACGGGGCAAGCGGACCAAGTAGAGGATGCACAAGATTTGTACTTGTGCATATCACAAGATCCGCTAGCACCACCCTGAATAACATAGTGCCACAACATTTTAATCATCGACATTCGGAAAAAGAGAGAACAACCAAAATGATTTCGGATTTGTGCCTCATATATATTTAGATTGGACACACATTTCAGGGACGGAGCGAGCGAATCAAGTAGAATGCACAAGATTCTTATTTGTGCATATCACAAGGTTCGCCAGCACCACCCTGAATCGCATAGTGACACAATATTTTAATCATCGGCATTATCAAAAACACAATACAAAACTAAACAAAAATGACTTGGATTTGTGCCTCATACTTAATTAGGTCGGACACACAAGTAGACCTGCAGAATCTTGTGAGCCAAGTAGGATGCACAAGACTTGTACTTGTGCATATCACAAGGCTCACAAGACTTGCAGGCTTACCACCTAGTGCCACAATATTTTAATCATCGGCATTCGAAGAAAAAGACAAAACAAAGAAGAAAACAAGTATGTCACATATTCCCGCAACGATCATCTCATAAAACAACATACGTACCATGTTATTTCTTTTGATATTAGTGGTCGTCAGACGATGCACGAAAGGCACTCCGATGTAGCTATCTCGGGGGGGGGGGGGGGGGGGGGGGGTCTGAAGAAGACGCTCCGTCTCACAATCACTTAGAGTGACTCTTTGGGGGATGGCGATATGCTTCAATGGGTTGTCATCCTCCTCAGCACTCTCAGCATCCTCGTCCCCACTCTCAGCATCCTCCTCCTCATCACTCTCATCCATACTCACCACATTATCGGAATCATTGATGACCCACAAGTGTGGGGTATCGCAGAGTATCTTCGAGGGAAGTAAAATCTAAATTTATTGATTCGACACAAGGGGAGCCAAAAAATACTTATAAGTCTTAGCAGCTGAGTTGTCAATTCAGCCACACCCGGAAAAGCACTAGTAACAGAAGTGATGTGAAAGCAACAGTAATATGAGAGCAATAGTAACAGTAAAGTAGCAGCAATAGTAACAATGAAGGCAATGGCGCGAAAAATAGTTGATGGATGAATATGGACCGGGGTTCCCAGCTTCGCTAGTTGTAACTCTCCAAATAAAGGAACACGTGTTGGGTAAACAAATTACAGTCAGGCAATTGACAAGATTGTGGACGCATAACAATGCTATCATGACAAGGTACTGAACTATTTAATTGGGCATTACGTCAAAATACATAGACCATTATCCAACTGCGTCTATGACTAATAATCCACCCCTGAGATCGCTATCCAGCATGTCTCTCAGAAGTATTAAGTTGCAAGCAACAGATCATTGCAATAAGTATGGTGCATAATGTAAGCAATGAAAAACACAAAGAAGTAAACACCGTTGTTTTACCCCTAGTAGCAACATCACATCTTTAGTCTTAATCGTTTCTATCAACCCGAGCTCAGACAAAAAGAGGCATGAACCTACTATCTAGCATAAATACTCCCTCTTGAAGATACACAAGTAATTACGTGATCAAGGCAACCACAAGGATCGGAGAGCATGCAAGATCTTAAATAAAACATAGATATAAGTAATGAACAAACTTGATCATAATTCCACAATTCATTGGATTCCAACAAACACAACACCGATTACATCAGATGAATCTCAATCATGTAAGACAGCTCATGAGACTATTGTATTGAACAACATGTGTGTGAGAGAGAGTACCAACTAGCTACTGCTAGAACCCGTAGTACACGGGGAAACTACTCACGGAGCATCATGGAGGCGGCGTAGTCGAAGGAGATGGTTCCGAGGGTCAATCCCCGTCCCGGCAGGGTGCCGAAACAGGACCTTCTGACCCCCGAAACTTGGCGGACTCGGAGTCTTTTCTGAAAAAAGTGTAGTCGTGTACTAGGGTTCTTCTGACGGGGTGATTATATAGTCCGAAGGGCGGTGAAAGGCGGCGAAAGGGGTTCCCAGACGCCCCCCGGCGCGGTTGACTTCTGGGCCGCGCCCGGGCCTGTCTGGCTGTTGTGTGCCTCATTTTGGACGAAGTCCTAGTCCACGTCGATCAACGGAAAATGTCCAGAAACTTTTGCGACCAGACTTTTTTGATTTGACGTACTCTTCGGGTCGGTTCGGGGATTTCTTTATAAAGTATATGGTGGAGACAGATTCTCAGGGTTCCACCTTCGGGCTCGTTTTGCGTTCTTGTCAATTTCCAAATAATTCCTACATATCAAAGTGTAAAATAAGAACATTGTGCACTTTTGACACTATTAATAGGTTAGTCCAATAAATCCATAAAATAATATAAAATTATAATAAACACATGTGGCAATGTTATAAAACAAGTATGGAACATCAAAAATTATAGATACGTTTGAGACGTATCAATCATCATTGCCAAAATAGACAATGATTATTCGAGGTTGTGTTCCGGCCATATTAAAGTGAAGCAGATCACTTGCGCTCAGATTTTCCGTGGCGATGAGCTACGCCAAACGGTCCCTGTAGAAGTAGGTCTTCTTTCTTTCTTTCCTCACTTTTATCTTGTATTTGGTCCTGTGAACATCAAAATTCACGATGTTACCGACCAGCTCGTTAAACTGCAACCGTATATTGCACAGTACAACCTATGAAACGAAAAAAATCATATTAGGTACATAGTAACAAGATGTATGGAAATGTTTGAACAAAAATAGATTGTCCATACCAGTAACTTATCTGACCCTCCGGCACCTCAACAAGGAAACGGGATCCGGTGTACAGACCACTGCTACACACGAAGTAGCATACTCGACACGCCATATCCTATTATTACATTGCAAAATTTCATGTCTAAACACTTACATTGAAAGTAACATACATTGAAATTAGCATACAACTATTTTAAAGCATCTAAATATAAAAACAAATGCGATCAAAATCGCAACTAAGGTAATAACCAATCCAACAGCATAATGATACCAAGCCTTTTATCAATGGCATATTTTCTAATATTTCTAATCTTCAAACACATCGCATCCATCTTGATCTTGTGATCATGGACGATATCGGCAGCATCCAACTCCAATCTCATCTTCTCTTCTTCAATTCTTTTAATCTTTTCTTTCAAATCATGGTTTTCTTTTTCAACTATATTTAACTTCTGGACATACAGTTGCAAGTCGATAGGAATTTCCGGTTCACATATGTCCTAAATAAAAATATCTATGTCAAGTTGGTTGGCATAATTTTATCATAAACACGAAATGAAACTAATAGTCGTATTAAGTAATATACCACATCGGAATCATAGGTCGGACAAGGGCCGACGGGGACGGATACAAAAACCATGGCACTACACATGTATATAAGAAACAATCACAATTCACCCATCTAATTTATAATCTAGACTAATCTACATCTAAGAAATGGAGATGGCCGGAGAACTCACCGGTGACGCGCGTGAGGCAGGGATTGGCGAGGCGGGGCGAGGACGGTGGATGGTGGGGACGGCGAGGCAGGGAAATGTTCGACGACGGGGACGGAAGGACGGCGACCGGCGAGGCAGGGGAACCGATCAACGGCGGGGACGGCGAGCAGCGAGGACGGCGAGCGGCGCGGGGAGGGAGAAAGCGACGCGGCGGCGGTGCGATGCAGGGAGAGTGGATCAAGTGATAGTGATGCGGGGTGGGAGTGGATAAGAATAAGGGCCGGCTATATAAGCAGTTTCCTTGTAGTTCCAAGTCTCGTGTTCCTGACATATGGTATTACCGGCGTGTCCATAGTTGTACACGCCAGTAACTACACAGAACGTTACTGGCGTGTTTCCCAAATCACACGCCGGTATTATTTTTCGACGGAGTAGTTATTTCGGGCCCACATAACACCGGCAGACGCCTCAGCTCTCCACGCCAGTGATTCCCTTGTACCACTGGCGGGGGGGACTTTCCCACGCCGATGCTTAGTTGCGGCATTCGGTCCCAACTTATCACCGGCGTGGGTTTTGCACGACCCGCCGGTGATTACCTGCTAGCTATAAGCAGTTTCTTTGTAGTGCATGCACAATGCTCTGGAAGAAACCTCTCTGCATCCTGAAGCGCCGGCGAAAAGCAACCTCATCGTTTGTCGGCTGGTGCGCAAAATAATCGTCGAACAATACCATATGTCCCGTTGCCCGCTCCCGGTTCGTGTTGCCCTTCTTTCCAGGCCTAGATCCTCCGTGTTTGGGTTCGGCTTCCTCCTCCTCCACCGCCGCCACGAAAATGAGGATGACCTCTTCATTCTCCTGATCATCCATTTCAAGTGCGCTCATCTCTTCCATCATTTGGTGAAACATCATTTCGTCGTCCGACTCCATAGCCTCATCAAGCATCGAAACGTCGGAAATGATAAAAGAATGGATTGTTGGAAAACAGCTGAACACCTTGCGGACGGGAGGAAGGGACTTACTGGTCGCGCCGGTAGAGAAGAGTTTGCGTCGGAGAAGAAGGCCGGCCTTTCCAGGGAGCGGCGGCGGCGAGTGTTGCGGTTGGGGGACGACAATCGGCGGTGGAAATGAAAACAACGGAGATGGCTACGGCGAGGGTGGCGGCGGTAGCGCGAATCGACGGACAGGGAATAGAGGATGGAGGGGTGGAAGCATAAATGACTGCCGGTTCGTTTTGTGTATATGACAGACGGGCCATATCTGTCGGAGGCTTGGGCCGGACAGTGTTGGGCACCGTGAAGTCAGCCCCCCCCCCCCCCCCCCCCCCCATGCTCTAAAGAAAGACTAGGACTACTCCTCTGTAAGTTCTGCCCTAAGCCTAGCCTGCCTCGAAAGATCAATCTCCTATGTGATTCCTCTCTAGCATATTTGCATCTGAAACATGCTTTTGCTCAAAATAACGGTTGTTCCGCTCCAGCCATAGGCGCCGGCAGACGGCAATGCTCTGCGCGATCAACTCATGCCTTTTCCGTTTGGGTTGACACGACCCAAGGGTTGCACCACCAATCCCTGGAGGTGGCGTCGAAGGAGGGGGTGAAAGAGCTGAGGTCTCCGTCCGTGACTATCTGGAACCAAATTGAGCGAGACGTGGGGCACTGCATCAGCAGGTGGTCGAGGGATCCAGGGAGCTAATCGCAGAGGAGACACTTATTGCAAGCCCTTTGCACTCAGTATGTTGCCAGTCTAGCATCTATTGCGTAGTGCCAGCCATATGAAGAGTATTCCCTTGAGGGGCGTCGAGCTATTCCAGAGAAGATCGGCGTAATCTGCCTATGTTTGGTCTAGGAAAAGGGCTTTGTAGGCCTTGCTGAGTATATCCCATTTTTTGAAAGCTTCGAGGTAAAAGGTGTCTTGTTCCGCTGTCAAAGTTGGCATTGCCTGAATGCACTCCATTGTTCCATGAACTGCAC
The DNA here is from genome assembly GCA_012064385.1 of Puccinellia tenuiflora. Lineage (NCBI taxonomy): Eukaryota > Viridiplantae > Streptophyta > Magnoliopsida > Poales > Poaceae > Puccinellia > Puccinellia tenuiflora. The sequence continues at coordinate 70,448 of QRDG01002337.1, read as the reverse complement.
GATCGCTGGAACAGATAGGCTGCCTTGTATTTTACCGATCTAGAGATTGTCAGTTGCATATCCTACTCATTGCCTCAATCTGCCTCTACCACGTTCTGCCTCTCCTTTCGTCACGCCTTCGTCCTCCAAACGTGATCGTCCGACGTCGTCCATCCCACCGGCCTTTTTCGGTTTCTCCTAATTTACCGCCCGTTACAATTGCTTCCGTAATCATTGTTGCAGACCACGCCTCCACCCTTACCCAAGATCCAAACCACAGTCGCATCTATCGTCACTCACCTCGCCGCCAGAACGCTTAGTCGCCGCCCTTCCTCCCAGTGCCCACCCCCAGTCTTCTGCCCCATCGTCTCCGGGGCGTGATTGTCGAGTTGAGTTGGTGTCCGGCCGGTAGGGCGTCCTATGGCGGCAGCGGTTGAGCGGGTGACGTCGTGGTACCTGAGCAAGGAGGAGATCGAGTGCGGGTCACCGTCGAGGCCCAGCTCCGGGCCACCTATTGCTCCTTCATCCACGACGTCGGCCTCGGGCAAGCTCCTAGGCCACCTGGGCTACACGCCTCCACCCACCCGGGCAACCTTGTTGCACCTCCGACCCCGGCGCGCCGCTGCAGCAAAACCACGGTGGCAGTCGCCAACTCGCCACCCCCCCCCCTCTGCTCTCGCCTCCTTCAGCGACGCCCACGCAAAGCACCGGCGCGCTGCCTCGGCGGCGCGACCATTAGTCCGCCCCTATCCCTCGCCATGGAGAAGTAATCCTTACGCCCTAACGCTCTGTACGGGCTACTTTTGCGAATTTCTCTCTCTGACTTCTGTTGGTGATGCGTGCAGCAACTTGACGACAAGGAGCTGGACTGGAATGGGAGCGGAAGCAGAAGAAGAGCAGAAGATATGCCCTGCCGAGATTGGTGTGGATTTGCTTTTGCGAGTTTCATTCATTCTCCTGTCGCCTGTCGGTGTATTGTTAACTAGATGATGCCCGCGCGTTGCTGCGGGAACATATGCAATAAATTTAATGAAACAATTAAGAATAGTTTTGAAAGTACAATTAAGAATGTAGAAAATGAATAATGCAGGAAAATGATAATGCATTGACTACCAAAAATCATGGATAAAGAAAATATACCAACACAAAGATGGTGGTATAACGAATTGTTAGAAAATCATTTACGTATAAGCACAACTTAGTCTCTCTAGTATACCCCGGAGGACTACTATGCTCGGCCATTCATGTATCAACTTGCACACATATGAATCATAGAAGATTATAGACAAACATTGGTGAAACCAAATTCTCTCTTGGCCCGAGTGGTAGAAGATGAATTTACTGCAAATTCAAATGCTAGGATACTCTGGTCTAATACTTTATCATAGAAGATTATAGGCAGTAACCGGAACTGTTGGTTCCATCTATGCAAAACAGATGTCTTCCAGAATGCAGACCTGCAAAAAAAGACAAAATATATGTGAGTAGGGTGCATGATGGTCAATATATGAAGGAGAGGCCACCCCATTCCGTGATTAATCTTATTTTAGGAAAACATGGTCTATTTTAAAAGGTCGACATAATTTTGAAGAACAATAAGCAAACATACATAATGAAGCAAAAAAAAAATGAAAGGAGGGAAACATATTTGGTACCTTGCTGAAGCATCTCGTCGAAGTTGGACCTGCTAGGTAAATACTGGGAATACTTCCCTCATGTTTCTTTCCCTGCAACTGCGCTTCGAAAATTTGTCATAACTCTAGCCAAACCAAACTGAAAGATAAAACGAATTTCTAGATTTGAACAGAATACACAAATAGACCTGAGCTATAAATGCAAAAGAAAGAAAAAGAAGATATGAGTAGAGGACATTAAGGTCTGGATAGATAAGGAAAAAAACATTAGAGAACATACCAAGAAAAAACGCCGAGCAATGTTTTACAAATCATTATATATGTTCTGAATCAGCTGAAGAACCTGCATATGAAGCCAAATAGCATGTTTTGACAATAATCTCTTGCAGTAGTTTGACAATAGATGAAATAAAATGTGGTGAGAGAAATATGTACCTATGTTTTAATCAAGAAGTATGAACATATGTACCTTTTTCCAAATTTGAGGATTAGCCTCCTTCAACAAAAACATTATTCACATAAACTTTTTACCTTCTGCAGAATTCGAAAAATAAGAAAATTAGCCTCCTTCGACACATGATCGGTCGATATAACTTAGACCTGATGTAATAGTTTCTCGCTATATGCTTCTAGAAAACAATTACAAATGGACAACTTTATTCTCGTATACTGAATGATTAATGTAAATGAATATAAGAATATAATAGCATTGTGTACTTGGAATTACCTGCCCCGGTGACTCGAGAACAACCATAGGACAATCAATATTACATGAGATAAATTCACAAAGTTAGATGCATGGCTGATAGCAATGTATATTTTTCTTTTCTTGTTGGATCTAAAGAGAACAATATTGCGTCAGGGAAGGTCAAGATGAACATACCTCCAACACAACATGACACTGATAAATCTGGTGCGACCGTCGGATCCCATGTTGTAATGCCATGTCTTTTGCCTAACCTTCAATATTTCATTATGAAAGGATTTAAACCACACAATGTTCTTACTGAATGTGCAGCTTAAATTTTTGCTCATAAGGGATCGTAGGAATGCAGAACACAATTTTATATACAATACATAAACATCAGTTTTGAGTAATCTTTACACTGGTGGTAGCTAAATTACTGAAGTAGATGTACTTTTTTTCAACTAAACCTTTATTTGCAAATATGCATCCTACATGCAAGTTCCAATCAAAAACTCACGATAGCAATTGCAACAGTAATCAAAAGGCCAACTGCATGATATTCTGGCGGTAAAGAAGCAACACAGTAGACGGAGATATACACTGACCTAGTACAGCCAGGGGATTGAAATGGGACGCCGTGACCGTGAGCCGGCAAGGGCTCCAAAGTCCAAATTTAGAGATCCGCACCAGTTATCACTTATCACACGCAGTTGCCTGGACGACTGGACTATAACATCCTCTCAAACACGTTGGCTTTCTCAAAGGAATAACCTAACAGATCAGAAAATAAGTTCATGGGCGATTGAGATTTGGATCAGAGGAGGAGTTCGGCCACCTAGCTGCAGTGGAGAAGATGGAAAGGGAGCAGCAGCACTATTGTTTTAAGGGCGCAGCTTCTACATTATAGCCTCCATTGGTTACTCATGCATGGAGAAGGTGAACCAAAGGAGTAAATCCATCAGTGCCTTTTGATATGTCCCGTGAGCTGAATCAAAGGAGATGTAACGTAAGAGTAATTAATAGGATACAAAGTGAAAAAGTGGTGTGGATTCGGAGGAGAGGAACAGTCAGTGGAGAATAGGAAGGCAAATAAAACTGATGACGTGGATTCAAAAAAAGCAACAAAATATCATAGTGGGTCTGAGTGGGCAGGATTTTATTTCTTCTTTTTGCTAAGGTGGAGGAATTGTCTAGGTGGACACCTTGCATGTTGAGAGAAATACCCTTAGTGGGTTGCTCCTATTTAGATACTATAGATTGGGTAGTCAATTTCCTGAATTGACTGTTCAAAATGTAGTTCCATCCTAGGATGAAATTATTTGGTGCGTACCATCACTTATGGGGCTGGGTGTTCTACTTGCTGGCAAGAGAGGAGGAGAAAAAACTCAAGGCGAAGCAAAAGGAGGCGGCTAGGCTACAGGTAGCAACTTCTTCATCGAATCAGTTTGGTACCGAAACACTTAATTGAAATGGTTTCGTGCTGATTTTTGGTTCTTCTCTCTGTAGGTTCAAGCTACTTTAAAAGCAAAAGAAGAAAGCTACTGAGGATGAAAATCCAGAGGATTTCATTGACCCCGAGACCCCAAGTGGGAAGAAGAAATCACTTGCACCTCAAATGGCCAAGCAATGTAGCCCACAAGTGCAATTTAAATCGCAAGCTGCTAGAATATCCGGCTCCCATATTGGAATTTTTTTTCAGCTTGCCGACCCACACCTTAGTTCGTGCACCGCTGTCCTTCCTGTTACTGCAGATGTCGGCCTCCACTGTATGAAGCTGGTGAGCTTGGACGTGGACATGCTTGCCATCACCGCAGGCCGCATGGTGCCAGTACAAGCTGGCAAGCTCGAGCACGGCAAGGAGGGACACCGGTGAGTTGTTTAATAAGTTGCACTGGTCCTCTTATCTGAAGCTGGATCTATAAAATAATTGGAAATCTAGAGTCTGTTAAAAGAGTTATAAATCTGAAGATTTTGATATTTTTTAAGAGGACTGAATAAGAACCACTGTATGAGCTCCTTTTGTCGCGCTTAATTATAACAGGTTTGTGAAGGAAGAAGTTTCTTTTTGTTGCGCTTATAACAGATTTCTGAATCAAGAAGTCTCTAGAATGAGTTTTGAATCAGATTTAGTGCTGTTGTTTGTGAAATTTGAGGTTTCATGTGTCATTTGTGCAGTGCCACATGACTCTGGAATTCATCTTCCATGTATCTAAAATGACATTGTACTGTTTGTGTTCCGAAATTATGACAACACCTAACAAACACATTGGGCCAGTATTTACAGGTTAGCTCAGTACCTGCATTTGAATTTGGTACATCGTATCTTTCAATCCTTCTTAGGGACCAAACTACTTATGTTACAGCCAACAACCAACAGATAAGCACTTGACAGTAAGAGTTGCATGACTCCGGAGAAGTTCAAGTTTTGGAACGAGTATGGAGAATCGGTGGTTTTTCCTTATGTTGCCAATGGACCTCTGGTAAGAAAGTACTACATGGGTTGGTTACTCCTTTTATACCACTGATCTGTAAAAAATGGTATTTGGATGCATAACTGAAGTTCTGGAAATGATATCTTGATTTCCCACACTAAAAAATCAATCAAGAAATACATATTACGGTTTAAATTGATAGGGGCCCTTTCAACATAGAAGTAGATGTTAACTGTACAAATTTAACAGTTGCAAGTACAGAGACTTTAGAAGGGCAAAATGCAAGCTATATATGTGAATTTCCTTTTTCTAATACTTGGACTAAGTGTGCGTTTAAATTTTCTATATCGCATAAACAGGCTGTAATTGTAGCAATTGTTTTTTCTTCCAATAAAGGGAAATTTTATTTCAAAGTATCATGACGATATTGGTCAATTGCCAACCAAGTCTTTGGCATAACAAGCAATGCACACAGCCAATTGCGGCAATTCTTATCCCCTTGGATCAGTGAAAGGAGATATTGGTCAATTGCCAACCAGGTCTTTGGCATTGGAAGTGGTTCTGTTGCTGTAAATTATCTTTATTCGAGTCCCAGTTCCCTACCTTGTATACTACGCTGGTTGTATTTTCTGTATATCATGTATATGTAGTTGTACAGTAAGAGAGTGGGGTTACATGATCGTTGGTTCGATGCCCTCTTGCATCTATATTTGATATTTCTAATATTGTAACAAAACTCTCAGTGTATGACAAATATTTTCATGTGGTTTCCTTCATGTCAAATTCTCGCACAGGTCCAACTTCTAAAAAATGTAAATTCATATCGTGGTTTAACCAAGTTGCATACAAACAAGACACCTAGGGATATCTAATACTGTAGTAGTTTTTCGTTTTTTGCTTGTCGTTTCGTCATCCCTTTATTCACAAATCGAGCAGCCAAGAAAACCATCTTCCGGAGGGCATACCCCACCCGCACATCATTTCCCTTATCGTCCCATTGATCACACCCCAAGAGGTGGAAGAACTCCACATGCAAAGTATCGACTGCTACAGTCACTTTCCCTCACCCTCAATTCGGTCTCGAGCTATATCAATGAAAACTTACTTTGTCCGAAGTGACTTGTAGTTTTCTCTCCCATAGCAACGCACGGGCATTGTCCTAGTGATTATTAAATTTGTTGGGAAACCTCCTGTGCCGACTGGACCTGTGGGCCCTACCCTTTTTGGGTTGGGCTTTTCCTTTTAGTTGGTCTACATCCGCCTATCCCCTCTGCCTCCAATATATACTCATTTGTTGTATGAGAAGAGACACACCATTGATAATAAAGATTTGTCCAAAAAAACGTGCATTAGAGACAATTTTCTCAAGGCACTGCCCACTATGTCTCTTAAATCCTAATCCAATTTACCGTAGAGTCATTAAGAGAGACATTTTAGACAATGCCCTAGCGGTAGAGATATCTACTTAGAGACATTCTCCAAAATGTCTCTTAGTCTGCATGTAAAGTCATTATAAGAGACATTACTGAGATTGCCTCAACAATAGAGACATCTTATTGGAGACACTCTTTATAATGTCTCTTAGCACCTATGTAAAGGCATTATGAGTGACAACTTTGAGAATGTCTTAACGCGTAGAGTCATTTTCTAGAGATACTATGGGTGTCTCTTTTACTAAGAAAAACATATTGCAAAATTCCTTACAAGGTGATGTATATCACCACCACTAAAAGACAATAATGAAGACATATTCAGGCAACATTGCCAAGTTTCATCTATCAACACTAGGTAAGAAACACACACTCGACATTTGCCAGGTGGCAACAAACAAAAAACACTCGACATACTCAGTGGTTTTCCGTGTGTTGCATTGGACATACAAAAGATCTCGCCATATATACTTAACTTTGTCGGACGATGGTTGACGGTAGACATACTACGTGTTCAACTTTACCGAGTGTTTAAAAAATAACACTCGACAAACAAGTAAAATAAAATAATATGCACATATACATTTTAATTTGAAGATCAAAATTTCTAATTTTCATTTTCAATAGTGACAAAAAGAGTTTCTAACTTAATGCATTTTTTATTTTCGAGTGTTAAACATGTTTTTTTGCGAAGTGCAAAGAATAAGGTGCAAAATAACAGCTTTGTAATTTTCGCATAAAGTAGACCATATTGGATGACCAGTCCCCAGTTTTTAAGAAATTTTATTGATTTCTATCTACTTTCACCCATTTAAATGCATTTCCAATGAGTTTCTAAAAATAGTTAAAATATGAACTATAAGTGTGCTCTATTTTGGTCCATAAAACAAATTATCATGTATGAACTTTGGTTCATAAATTAAAAGAAAAAAATATGGTTAATAAGTGTTTTTAAGGGAAACTCAGGCAAAAATATATATTCCCGAGTGTGTGTGTTTTTTTTAAAGGTACCCGGTAAACTCAGTTTGGGCCGAACCGAAAATTTCTAACTCCACGGCGGGAGCGGGAGATGTACGCGCGCATAGATGAAAATTTTGGCCCGGATTTCTTTCTAACTTATCCTCCTACCACACGTCTCCACTACCACCGCATCCACATCACATGTATCCTCCCCTTTCTATGTCGCCCCTCTCCAGATTCGCTCCCGAGAAACCTCCGGCGGCCAATCTGCTGCAGATCGTAACCCCCCTGCCGGTGCCATCCTCTCCCTCCTTGGTCTATCTCCTCCGGCGCACCATCCTCCTTCTCCTCGTCACAAGGACCCCGCTTCTCTAGTGTGATGAGGCGCGATGCATCCACCCCGAGGGTCGTGGCTAGGGCGCCGACGCCGAGACGCCCCTCGACTCTCGGGCTCCAGCTTCTTCTCCGAAGGCGCTGATGGAGAGAGTAGCGGGCGCAGTTCCAGGATCCCGAGCCCGTCGTGGAGCGGCTGCAAGCCGTGGATGCCGAGCCGATCGCTGCACGGCCCGATGTTGTTATCGGACCTGAGCTTGAACGGCGGGATGGTGTTGGAAGAGGCCCTGTCTCTGTCGCTGCTCGGCTCCAACCTGCACGTCTTCACCATCGCCGAGCTGCGCGCCGTTACCAGGGACTTCTCCATCTACAAATGCTAAGTCGATGAGAAGGTGAAGCCCGACCTCCACGCCTAGCACGTCGCTGCCAAGCTGGCCGACCTTGAGAGAAGCCAGAGCCACAATGAGTCGCTGGTACGTAAGCAGTGCATTATCTACTCCTTCATCACCGAAACTATCAATTATTGCAGTTAATCATCTACGTATCCTATAATTATAATTGCTAAATTAGTTATACCAATTGGAGAGAAAATGCAGTGTATTCATTTGTACTGATCTAATGCACTGATGTTTTACTCTGCCTTCATTAGTCGATGAGATTAGCCTGTTCAAAAAGTTAGATCAGCTGCTCTGAGTGATGATCAGAGGTTTGAGCTACAATTACATGATTACTTCAGGAAATCATTGACCTTCTCACAAGAAAAAACTGTCTCTTCTGCTGTAATTGATCAGTATTGTAGATTTGTACACCTACATGCTTTAAATGGTTTGCATTGTTTACAGAAAAATTCCGAAACAGCCAAATCATGTGAACTCTAGCCAAATCCTTTGCGTATTCTTGCCCAGGTCTCCTTCATCCAGGACACCGCCAACAACCACGGGTTAATGGTGGCTACGCTCCATAATCCCTCCTCTCTCCAGAACCTATTCCTCTAATTGACTCTGGTTTTAGATTTCAGGTTTGGGTGCTGCTAGGACTCTTCTGCCATGGGTCCAGCATCAGGTTGTCGGGCGTGCATGAGCTGCTCCGGCTTCGAGTACAGGTTGGTGCTCTAGCTCTCACTTTCTTGGCTGCTATGAAAATCCCAAGAATAGAACTCTTGAGAGACATACGGATTTAAGCCTAGATTTTACATATTCAACATGGAAGATCCGTTAGCGTGCAGGTACATCTTGTGGTCAAGCCCTCATGTCTAAGCTTAGTATTTAAGTTAGGCATAAATTCACCAAATTGCACTAACGATGGAGATTAGCGAACCTGTGTTAAATCCCAGTTTTTTCCTATAAAATGTAAGAATTTCTTGTTCTATGGTTATCTTAGGAGGTGGTGCATAGACACAATTCCAATTACAAGTATTACTTTCTGCACCGTTGGGTGCATGCAACTTTTTTTCTTCTCAAATCAATGTACACGTATCAAAAGGTTTTTAAAGGACACAAGAGACTATTTAGATGCAAAATTTCATGTTTATTGTCTGTTAGTATTTTACTGCAGTTTAGCTCACAAAAACAAAAATCAGTTTCAACTCAATATGTTTGGAAATTAATTTTGTTACATTCTATGCTTTGGAATGGCTCTCCTACTAAACATACTTGGTTGATAATGCAGCTTAAATGTGCTGTGAAAGCTAAGGAGCATTGCCATAATTCATCTTCAGCATATGAACAAAAATTTGTGAAGGTGCTTTCTGAAATTCTTGTCACACATTATTTACCGTCATGTTATGCAGAACCTGAAACCTTCTGTTTGGAAATGGAAGAGGATATATTCTGCTTGAAAGCTTGATGAAATGTTGTGCACTATATGCAAATAGCTTATCAGTAGCATCTCTTATTTAGTGATTGTTCACACAAATCCACTTCAATAGACCTGTCTCATTGTCCCCGAGAACTGAAGGCTTGGTGGTTGCTAAAGGAATAATTAAAAGCAGACATAACAAATATGTGATTGAAGGCGAGATGTTTGGTGATGCATTTTGGGCAATCACTGATCTAGATGTTAGTCCACTTGGATGTGGATGGCTTCTTCAACCATTCGGGGATATCCAAAATGTAGGATATGCTATTGTCATTGCATTGCTTGGCCGTCAACTCATGTAAGTTTGGTGATTGCAGGGTCTTTGTATCTTACTCCCTATATGGTGGCTGACGACAATAACTCGGAACGGAAGTCTGTAGTGCTTGGTCATATGGTCTAGCGGTGTGTAGTAGTTTAAGAGAATTGATGTTGTCCAGCAAGGGAGGTTGCTATTTGTGCATTTTTTATATTTTTGTTACATGGGCATCTAACTAACACATTCATATGTAAACGTTTTATGTGTAACACTCATATTTTTATTTACAATTTTGAAATCTCACAGCATCTGTAATTCTATATTGATCATTGCTATGACTAAGTATCCAATTAGAGAGCAAATATATTTATTTTGGAAAGGCGTAAAACAATGCCTCTGATTTTCTCTCTCGATACATGTCAATATGCCTCTACAGTGACTATAAATCATGAAAAAGCCAAATTGTCATAACAAGGTGCCTCTAGATATTTAGAAAGGACAATACGTATGTCTCTACGCACTGTCTATATAACTCTAGAGATGGATACATTGCCACAACAAAATGTTTCTATTGATGTTAGAGACAAGCTAAAATGGTGCATGAAAGTGTCTCTATACCTATACATACACATTTCAAATGTATCTTTGAAGTGCCTCCATGTGTGTAGATACACAACCCGGTGTCTTTATGAAGTGACCTTATGTCATATATAGACATTTCCCAAAATGGCTCTACAGTCTAAGAGACACTGCACGTAGTGACACTTTTGAGACAGTGTGGAAAATGCCTCTACAACTATGTAGAGACAATATAAATATCTCTATAGAACCAAAATAGTGTCTCTACGAGTCAGTTTTCTTGTAGTGACGTCCTTTACTTTTCGTATATATGATTGTGCCGTGTGTACAACTATTTCGACTACACTCTCGCTCCATGTCCTTGGACCAGACTCACCGACAAATTTCTCTCAACATGCAATACGTCCACCTAACCAAGCATTTCTGAGCAATCCTATTGTGCCACGTCATGCAACTCTACCACATCAGCATGTCATGCATGTTCTGGCCAGCTACACGCCACATGCTAATCCAAACATTGATGGTGGCTTCTATTTTCCTAGAACGTCAATGCTCAACTAAAAAGAATTAATGCTAACTATTAATAATGCATCAACCATTCATCTTCCACAAAAGATTTGTGATACGTTCAAAATGTTTCTATAATTTTCAATTGTTCCATGTTACTTTTATACCATTTTTCATGTTTATATAATGACTTTACATCATTTTGTAACATTTTATGGAACTAACCTACTAACCCAGTGCCAAGTGTCAGTTATTGTTTTCTACTGTTTTTGAGTTAAAAAAAATCACTTAACGAAAAGTCATCGAAAAATTCCCCCAAAATTACACCGGGGGGCCACCAACAGGGCACGACATCGAGGCCGTGGCCTAGGGGCCCCACCCGCGTGTTTCCTCGGTCACCGCCTCTCGACGCCCTCGACGCCTATAAAAATCTCTTGACCTAAAACCTTTTAGGACAAAGCCTTTTTTCTTAATTTTGATATTGAGCCGCCTTCGTCGCGAAAACCAATCTAGAGGCTCCGACACTCTGCGGGAAATCGTCGTCGGAGGCATCTACATCAACTTTGTTGCCTCCATGATGATGCGTGAGTAGTTCATCCCTTGTCTGGTCATTCCAGGAAATCCTATCACTTCACCTTGTGTCATCAGCCGAGTTGTGTCTTGAGCATTTGGTTGTCTCAGATAATAGTTGTCCAGACACTGCATTAACCGCCTTGCAAAACTTGTACGTGGCTTCAATGGTTGTGGATACCGACATACAGAGGTAGTTGTCCAAAGAATCGGCAGGAGCACCATTTGCAAGACACCATATACTAGCAGTGCATTCTAAATGGATGAGAATCCAAGAAATCCGGTGCAATCTTTCTTCGGCTCGAAATAGTCATCATAGTTTTTTTTTTAGGGTAAACAGACAGAAAAAAGTTTGTATTCCTAACCAGAATCTGAGTTGATCAGCACGTTTGGCCTTAATTCTGTACTAGATCATTGGTGGCGCGCGTTGCCGCACCAATCCATTTTGGCGATAGAATGGTAGGAACGAAAACAGAAATGTAAACAATGGGAACTCTAAAATATGATAAAATATGTTCTTTCCCACAAATTTTCCTTGTTTGTTTTAATGAGAGGTACTCCAGACTAAGTAGAAACCCAAATGATAAAATACATTTTGTTCACCATAACAAAGAAATATGAAAATGGCTAGAGTCTGACTTTTTTTGTCACGTAATGATATACTCAATAAGAATCCCCACAAGTCTAATTCTGGAGCATCATTACAATTCCAAAAGCACGAGAAACTTCGCCGCACACTTGTAGAATATAATTAATGCACCACCTTGCAGTTAAAATGTAAAGAAGTGCCTTTTTTTTGTAGGTGTAGCAGTGACGATAAAATTAAGTATGTTACGAAGTTGCATAAAATGTGATATAACCAAATCAAGAGAAGACAACTAACATAGATGCTCCTTACTCACGTAGGCTTTTCTTCTCTGAAAGCATATAACCAGTAATACAAATTTATTACATCACCTATTAGTTTATGCAAATCAAGAGAAGTCAACTCACACGGATGCTTATGTTTGTGCGAAATGTGGCCTAGCGACACAATGTGATACACCATTGCATGCCGTTGCTGAAGTAAAGAACAATTTAATTCCTTCCTAATCATACAAGTGCAAAATAAATAAACACGTAAGAATCAGTCGACTCAGAGAAAATTATGATAAAGAAAATCTCCGTTAATGTACATTTAAATATGAGACAATGTGAATCGCATGAAAAAGAAGCAAAAGGAATCACACAGTGTAAAATGGAATCAACAAAGTAATTTACTCCCTCCGATCCATAATAAGTGTTGGAGATTTAATATTAGTCTAGTACAAAGTTTATACTAAGTCGCCTTCGTACTCCTTCGTATCTGCTTAGAAGAAGAGGCGATTAGGGCTTCCTGCCTCCCACCGGCGGCCGCCGCTTATCTGCCTCGTCTCTCGTGGCCTTATGGCCATGGAGGCACGGTGGATCTCGGTCCTCGTCGGTGGGAGGGCTTCATTTTTATGTGTTCTTTTGTGTTTGGTTAGGGTTTGTGTCCAGCTCAGGAAGACGAGGCGGTGGCGGCTTCTTGAAGATGGAATAAGGTTCTCCTCGTCTAGCCCCCACTCTGGTGATGCGTCTAGTGTCATCGGAGGGCGTCTGGAGATGTGTCTCCGGCGGATCGCACCGGATTCGGCCGGCGTTTGTCTACGGCGCATCCGTTTTGGATCCGGTCTTCGTTCATCTGCGTTCTTGTGTTTGTCTACAGGTTGGATCCATTCAATCTACGCATCTTTTCATCGGCGACGGTTGCTGGTCTGCTGCGCTGGTCATATGGGGCCTTAGCACGACTCCTTCCCAACTGTCTACTACAACAAGGTTTGCCCAGCTCCGGTAACGGAGGGGTGATGCCAGCGACGCGCCTTCGGCTCGTTTCAGTGCTTGTAGTCCTCGCTAGGTGGTCTGCGGATCTAGATGTAATTTATATTACTTCTGTTATTTGTACTACCGTGACTATTGATGAATAGATTGGAAGTTTTTGTCGCAAAAAAAAAGTTTATACTAAGTCACCGACACTTATTTTGGATCGGAGGGAGTAGAATATATATGGGATTTCAAATGGCATACCTTGGCAGACTGCTGAAATCCCGTGAAAGCAAATGGGGAAAATGGATTTTGAAGATATGAAACATATCTTATGGGAGGGGCGACTGAGCGGTAGAAAGACATAAATTGAGAGGGCTAAAAGTCCTAACAAGGAGCACACTGCTGAAATCCCGTGAAAGCAAATGGGGAAAATGGATTTTGAAGATATGAAATATATCTAATAGGAGGGGCGACTCAGTGGTAGAGAGACATAAATTGAGACTTATCCCTGGCAGCAATCTTGAGCCGTGTCGCCAAAGCCAGCAATGTCTCCCATGGCTCCTTCATCACTTTGGAAAGAGCCCCACTCTCCTTATGCTTGTGTACCAGCTGTCGCTCCTCCTCAACAACATATAACCTAGGCTGGCCGGGGTACCACGCGCAGCTTCCCAATCCGCCCCATCTCCGACCAGAATGCTTTCTCCGGGAGTGGGCATGAGAGCAGGTGCTTCACCTTTCAGGTAGAACCATCATGCAACACAGCTCGGTATGATGTCCCTCCAGAGAGCTCCGGACCAAATGAAGTCAGCAGTCTGCAAATTCTTTTTTTAAACACCAACTTTTTGCTTCTATCTAGAAAAATCATAACTGAACTAACCGCAAAGGATTTTATCTCATCAAGAGTTCAGCATAAAGGTTATACATAGTGTTATCCTGAATAAGAGTGGGAAAATAGATGTTACTTAAGCTAACCTTCCTCAATATGTATCCAAGATCTCAGTTCTTTTTTCACGAGGATAGAAAATTGCACTATTTTCCTTGCAAACAAATGAAACACAATTACACACAGCTTGCGGTTTCTTTTTTCCAAAATAACAACTACTCTCTCCGATCCATAAAAAAATGTCGCTCATTTTATACTAATTTAGTACAAACTTTGTACTAAGTGGGCGACACTTTTTATAGATCGGAGGTAGTATTAGCTCATATCCAGGAATAGCAGCAAGCTGACTATAAAAGGATTTTTTAGGGAGATCATAAAAGAATTTTAAGCCATAGAGTCCAGCATAAAGAATGTACAGAGGATGACTCTGCATACGCAAAAATCTGTGGTGGGCGAAGTACACACGGTACTTAAGCTAACCTTTCTCTGGACTTAATGAATCATTTATTCTGTTTAAAATAGTGCTTTGATGCATATATACAGGCAGTTGTTCCCTGCTTTTCATCGTAATTATAGTATGTAGACTCGTAAGTGTACCAGTTGACAACATTGGGAGTAGATGTAGCATGACATATAGGGTTGAATGTTTTTAGCCTCTAAGCACATACACCGCACTAAGAATTTCTAGCAGCCCTATTTGTACCTCAGCTCACCGAATAGACCTATGTTAATTGAGACCATTGTACACTCTGAAGATTTCCTGTAGTCAAAACAAGATTTGGCCTTTTTTGCTTGAGCTAAGAGATGTGTTATTCCGGTTCTGCAATTCGAAATGAAGCAATAAGAATGAATCAGCAAGAGGGGGTATACCATTAAGCGTCTGTTTGTTTGGGCTACTGCTGTTCAGAAGCGGCTGTAGCTGGTGGGCTGTTAAAAAACAGTTGTGGGAAGCAGCTGTTTGAATCTGAGATTTGATGATTGGCAGGAATGATTTTGCCTCTCCACCCAGTGATGTCATTGGTGATCTCACTATCACGAACCCGAGTGGAGAAGCTAAACACAAGAAGCAAGAGGGCGGTGTGCCTAGCCTAAAAAATGGATCAGAAATTTACTCACAAGTTCCTGTGGGGCAAACCTGTAATATGATGAAGTCGGGTGGGAGACGACCCAATGGGCAGTAGGTCATTTGGTTGGTTGATGAAAGCAAAATATGTAGGCAGTGTTTCGTTCAGTCTTGTTTAGGACAACTTTCTTCTTTGTTTCCTCTTCTGTGGTAATGTGTCGAACCGCTGTAACTTGTCGAGTAAATTATTTCCGGTAGATGCAAGTAGAGGTTTGCCCATCCATGTTTTGCACTGACAGCCTGAATAAATTCATGGGTGTAAGCTAGAACTGTCAGTTGGAACGATCTCTAGGTAATAGATATTCTTCAAGATTTTTATGGTACGTATCGCCTATCGAACGCAAGCTTAACAACTTGACGCGTTCAAGACTGCCCCCGCGTCGTCCTTGATGGCGTGGATCATACGTTCGCTGGATAACCCCAAGAGGAAGGTATGGTACAGTGTAGTAGTATTTTTCTCTTGATTATAAAATCAAGGTTATCGAATTCAGTAGGACTTGGAGAAGGCTTAGCAAGGTGTCAACAACGCCGTTTATGACAATTGACGTGGACCTGCACACAATCACAAACAGCTACTTTGCCGCAACGAAACAGAGAGGTTGTCAATATCTCCGGCTTGCTGAACACAAAGAATTAAATGTGCAAGTGTGAAATATGATGAGAGTAAATTATGACCAGCGATCAAATGAGTACGAAAAGCTATTAAAATAGTTGTAAACAGTGTAGAAAAATGGGACTGGGGTCGACAGATAACTAGTGGTGTCTCTCCAGAAGATATGCATGATAGGTAAACAAATTAAAGCAAGGCAATTGACAAAATTGTGGGCGCATAACAATGCTATCATAAAACAATATAGTTCACCGTTTCATCTAATATGGACATTATATCAAAATACATATACCGTTATCTAACTGCATCTATGACTAATAATCCACCCCCCCCCCCCGGATCGCCATCCAGCATGTCTCCCAGAAGTATAAAGTTGCAAGCAACAAATCATCGCAATAAGCAAAATGCATAATGTAAGCAATGTAATAACAAGAGGAAATAAACACCGCTCTTTTCTCCCTAGTGGCAACAGCACAATCTTGGCATGAGCGTTTCTGTCAGTCGCACTCTGCTCAATATGGCATGAACCCACTATCTAGCATAAATACACTCTCTAAAGAATACTAACAATTACTTGGTGATACCCTCAAGTATAGGGGATCGTTGAAGTCTTCGATGTGTAAGTATAGTATCGATCCCACGAAGAGTAGAAGGTATAAGTATTTATCCTCTCAAATAAGAGCGTCACTACTCTTATTATCTATGCACTAGACAAGCAAAATGATTAAATGATTCAAGTGTTTTTGGGTTTTTGGTGTATAGATTGCAATAAAGTAAAATGCTGAGAATGCAATATGACAAGTGAAAGCTCTCAAAGAGAGAAAGCCCAATCCTCTATGCAGTAAAAGGACAAGCTCAAGTGTGTGTTTCTTATAGGTGGAGAGGGTTTCCAAGGGATAATTAGACTTCATGGCATAAATATTTCTAGAACAACAAGGTAAACATTTTGTCAAGTTTTAATCTTCTTTGGACGGAGCCATAATTAGGAATAGCTAAATAAATAAATTAAACCTCTTATGATGGATCATGTGGCCAAGTAAATGACTGCACAAGAGTTATTAAGACATAAAGTCCCACCATAGCATTAATCTTTAAGGTCCCCGATACTAATACCCTCATAATGCAACTTCATGATTCGGTTTCAGGTTTACGTGTCCCCCCAAGTCTCCCTCAATTCATTACACTACGGTGTTCTCCTATGAGCCCATATAGGTGAAGTGATATGCAGTCGACATTCGCACAACACCATCATAGAATCACATCAAAGATAAAAAACTAGACAAAATACCAACACATGTCATATAAAAAATCATTGCCAATTCATCCTATACCCCAGGAACATGAGAGAACTACTCACAACGCCAAGACATGATATGATTCAGTGGTACAAGTGACACAACACAATCTGAAACTATGATCTCCCCACAAAACAATGACAAGTAACAATTCACAAACATGTAGAATAGTACTTAGACAATAGCTAGGGTTCGAACAATCTCAAACTATGAGGGGGATGAAGTGGATCACGAAGATGGTGATGGAGATGGTGCTGGTCTTGACGGTGGTGTTGATGGAGACTCCGGAGGGGGGATGGAGAAGACCTCCGGAGGCGATTCCGGCGGCGTTTCCCCCCTCTGATCTTCTCCGACGGCAGCCTTCTGTCTTCTATTTCATGGTTTTGTGTTTCTCCGCCGCCTCCCTCTGAAAAACGTCGGGGGACTATTTTATAGTCATTTTTAGGTCACGAGAAAGCTTCGGGAAGAAGGATCGACGCAAACGAAGCCACGAGGGCCCAGATGGGTTACCCCACGTGGGCAAGGAATCTGGCCTCGTGGGCCACCCCCTTTCGGCCTTCGGGCCTCCACTTTTTTCCATCCTTTTTCCCCACGCTTTGTTTCTTCCAAAAAATGATCCCCGTAAATTTTCAGGTCATTTGAACGTCGTTTGGGTCCCTAAAACATCAAAATATAGAAAATAGGGTTTTCTGCCAGTGCAGGGTTAATTCTAGAAAAATAGGAAAACTGTGAAATCTTCCCAAAATCATTATAAAACAATGTTATAACCCTTATATGATGCAAATATGATTGAAATATGAGAATTATAATGCAAAGTTCGTGTATGCATTTTACATGCATCAACATCCCCAAGCTTAACCTATACTTGTCCTCGAGTATGAAGGTGATAAAACCAACATGGACTTTGCATTTTAATACTATCAATGGAAATCAAAGATGATTATTATTGCTACATAGAGTCAAATGATTCATTCTTCAAAGGAGTTGCAATATGCAAGATTGATTATAAAGTAATATCAAATATTCAATACAAGGATGTTCAATGATAATTCACAAAGTGCAACATAGAAGAAAGTACTATGGACCAAATGTATGCATAATGAAAAGTAAAAATATCCTATAATGGTCATAGAGTACTCTTATAAAACTAAATATAAAAGGTGGACACTTTGTATAGATATGTATGAGTAGAGGTAAAAACATGAACAAGCTTCATCTAACTTCCAAATACTTCTACTTAAGTTAATGTTTGCAATGTGGTATCATTGGTGTCAAGCTCTCATTACCCCTCATTATAGCATATCGAATGATAAATTTTAAAGTGAAAGCAAATATGAGTAGTGTACTTGACAAAGCAATGGTTGAAAGTTTCATGCCCCTTGAATATGAGTACCTACACCATGGTGTTACTCAACTTGGGAAACTAAGCAGGTTCAAGTAAAAGCATTGTATAATAGCGTCATAAAGAAGATCAACTGGGGTACCTCTTGTCCCAGGACATGGAACAAGCCCATGTCAAAATGACAAGACAAACAAACATAAGGAACAATTTCAACACCCTTTTTATTTACTATTGGTATAGCTTTTTATTGTGAGGTGTACCACTGAAGGTTCACATAGCATGTAAGTAAATTTCCACCATGACAGCATGGCTTAGATTAGCGGCCCAGGTATCTCTCTAGCCATTTATACAACTACTTAAACATACTAAATTTCCACATTTATTTCGCTCCATGATAAGCATCCATAAACAAAAGTACATGAGATCAACTAAATATAATTTAGTGCAATGTTGAAAGCTTGCCATGTGACAGCACATTTGGGCTAACTAGCAACCAAGACAATTGTCAAATTCACAACTTCATAATTTTAATCACAATGGTTCAGGTTTATTAAGTGCAATAATAAGGTGTGAAAGCTATTTAACCAGATTTTTCACATAGCAATCAATAACATAAGCATTTTAATTTAGAGGTATAGATAATACAAAGTAACATGGTAAACATACTCGGGATAGCATAAAGCTAATAGGTAGATATGGTGGACTCACTGGAAAAACTTTGGTTGAAGGTGTTCGAAAACAAGTTTTTACTTGTTGGGATTTTTGGGCTAGCAAAAGGGAGAAAGTTGACCAACTAAATGCATGCAAAAGTGTCCATAGAACTACTCAATCCATGTTAAACCAAGTAAAGTAACGTTCAGCATCTAAACATGAATATAAGATAGCTCTTGATAAAACACTTACAAATTGACACTCATTAAAAACATATGAATTATGCAACTATATGTGTCTTTTTAAATCAACTCAAACATCTAGTAGCTCTCTCATATAAAAATGATAGTGGTGGTCTCAAACAAAAATCAAACCAAAACAAAAACAAATAAAAGACGCTCCAAGTTTATGCGATAAAGTGCATTTATAGAAAAACAAAAGTTAGACGTGTGCAAACCGAGAGTGTGTAGGTCCAGTGGGGTTGTCTTCACATCCCCAAGCTTATGCCTTTCACCATCCTTGGATAGCTTTTGGTGCATCTCCTATAATCCCTGTGAAAAAACTTCAAAACATTGTTTCTCCCATTTCTTTTCTGTGGGGTGACATTAGTAGTGATGGACAAATGCATTACTTGCTGCTTATAATCCTAAGACAAAAATTCATGTGAATGTACAAAAAGTGTATAATGTTGTATGCCTATTAATAAACTCAATTGGATCAACAAGATTCAAGTTAAAAGTTCAAAACATGCATCAAACAATATTCGACAGAATCTGTCCAGAAAACTGACAGCGGCAAAACGTATTTTTCTACCTGACTTACACATGTCTAAAAATTCTGACAACATTCATGCATACATAGGATGAAAAGTTGCAGTTACAGTAAAAATATCAGCTCATTCGGAGTTACAGAATAAGAATTAAAAATCAAACCGTGCACAGACCTCTGCTGGAATGAATTCTCCGCATGCAAAATAACAACTTTCTCAAACCAAAATGGGTAAAACTTGGCACTTTATTAAAAATTCCAGAAACTAAACTAAAAACTAAGTCTCTTGTTACAGAAAGAGGATACAAAGAAAATAAAAAATAAAAACAACCGGGTTGCCTCCCGTAAAGTGATTTCTTTATAGCCATATAGCTAGGCTTACTTACTCGGTATCAAGATGGTTGGAGTGAGGTGGCTTGGCATCCCCAAGCTTAAATTCTTGTACTTACTTGATATATGTAGGGTGAGCCTAGGGGTAACATCCCCAAGCTTGAGTGTTTGTCCCTCTTGATCTTTGTTTATCACCCTCAACTCTTCCACTTGAAAGTTCTCTTCACACATAACTCATCATAAAACTTGATTAGAGGAGTTAGTGTATCCATTAATTAAATCTCCATAGGTACAGCAAAGACATATCATGATTTGATTCTAAACATTAGCTAATATTACTATGGTTGTGCGTTGCTCTTTGATCAATAGAACCACACAAAACACAAGTAATGAGAGTAATGCAAAATAAAGACAGAATCTGTCAAAAACTGGACAGCCCATAAAGAGTGAATTTTCAGAGTCACTTACGTTGCTCAAATCATAAAACTTTGAACTAATGAAATATGTATTAATAGCTGAATAATGCTGTCATAAAATATCAGGTCAAAATTCCTCTTCCGTGATTTTTAACAATTTTTCGCAGTGAAGCTTAGGAATCTGTTTTCTGGACAGCAAATCACTAATGTTCAATCAAACACTCTTTTATTTGGTTTTAGCTTTCGGAAAAGTTTTAATGATAGAGACTTTGCAATGGTTCCATTGGCATGAACAACACATGTTCAAGGTCGACCCCAACATCTCCATTACTCATCCTTCTCATTTACTTTCCCAAATTTTATATAAAGTGAAAATCTTAAGCTGATTGTTAGTAAACAGTAGGTAAAGTTATTTTGCAAGTTCTCAAGATATAAAGGTGTGCCCAAACAGAATAGGAAGTTAAAGCATAAGGAACACACCACAAAACATTAAACCATTAACTTTTAAGTCTAACTCTTTTCCTATGCATTGACATTTTATATATGAATGAATCACAATAAATAGAAATTTCACAATGCATATTAACAGTAGTAACTTGCAGCATATATTTATTAAAAGCATAAAGAGGGTTCTTAGTACCTCCTCTTTTATAATAGTTGCAAGTAGAAGAAATAAATTCAACCATAGAATCACAAGAATCATTCAACTTAGATAATATAGGCATATAAAGAGGATCATTAAATTTATTTTGGAATTCATTAGCATGCTTCCCTCTTTCAAAATAATTATTAAGATCAATATAAGGTTTAATATCATGGTTGCAACAAATATTTGGAACTAAAGATAATTGCAAACCACATAAGTATTTCTCAACATAAGCAAATTTCTCCTCCATGGTGTGAATAGGAGAGTTCAAAAATAAAGTAGGACTCTCATGAGTGAGAGTATTATCACAAGCAGCAAGTATATTGTTTTTATCCTCACATAAAGTAATAAAAACTAAGCATGGAGGATTATCAATAAGCATAGGACCATAATCTAAAGCATTATCATATAGCATGTCCAAACCACGTTCTTCATCATTTTTAGAATCATAAAAGCAAAGTTTATCATCAGCAAAATCTTGAGTGTTACCCTCATCCATAGGTGGTGAAGGTGGATGTTTCCTCTCTTCATTCTCTAGTTGTTCATCATTTTCTTCATCTTCTTGCTCTTCATTGTCCTCCTCTTGGGGCTGCATGGGCATCCCCAAGCTTAGGCTTTTATCCTCTTCTTCACATACTTCCTCTTCCAAGCTTATGTTTTCATCATCTTCTTTCTGCAAAACATTAGATCTTTCTTGGGCAGCTCTCTTCCTTGTGTCAACAACATAGATATTTTCATCAAATTCGTTTCTGCAGATATTAAGGATATTGGTGATAGTAACTTTAAATTTAGAAGTTGTAGGGCAGATTTCATGTTCATCCATGAAGGTGTATAATTCATATGCACCCATGAAAAGAACGAATTGCTCTACTTCTTTCATCCCCAAGTGAGCATAACTTCATGTATGATAAGTTGCAATAACTGGTTCATGTTTATTGGAAGGGCATTGGAATTCAAAGTGTCTAGAGTATTCAGAGCAACAAGTTTCTTCCTTATGATCATTAAGCAGCCCACTAGCAATTGTATTTAGAAGCCCCATGTATATTCCCAATCTTCTCCCTTCATTTGATTCTCTAAATCGAGCAGCTATCCTGGCATTTTTATAACAATTTTCCATTTTTAAATTTTTTTTTGGGTTTTTGATAAATGCAAAACTGAAAGTAAAACTAAACTAAATGCAAAACTGAAAGTAAACTAGAGTATATGCAAAACTGAAAATAAATATCTAGTGCAAGCAAGAATAAAAACTTAAGCGCTACACTCCCCGTCAACGGCGCCAGAAAACGTCTTGATACCCTCAAGTATAGGGGATCGTTGAAGTCTTCGATGTGTAAGTATAGTATCGATCCCACGAGGAGTAGAAGGTATAAGTATTTATCCTCTCAAATAAGAGCGTCACTACTCTTATTATCTATGCACTAGACAAGCAAAATGATTAAATGATGAAAATGTTTTTGGGTTTTTGGTGTATAGATTGCAATAAAGTAAAATGTTGAGAATGCAATATGACAAGTGAAAGCTCTCAAAGAGAGAAATCCCAATCCTCTATGCAGCAAGAGGACAAGATCAAGTGTGTGTTTCTTATAGGTGGAGAGGGTTCCCAAGGGCTAATTAGACTTCATGGCATAAATATTTCTAGAACAACAAGGTAAACATTTTGTCAAGTTTTAGTCTTCTTTGGACGGAGCCATAATTAGGAATAGCTAAATAAATAAAATAAACCTCTTATGATGGATCATGTGGCCAAGTAAATGACTGCACAAGAGTTATTAAGACATAAAGTCCCACCATAGCATTAATCATTAAGGTCCCCGATACTAATACCCTCATAATGCAACTTCACGATTCGGTCTCAGGTTTACGTGTCCCCCCAAGTCTCCCTCAATTCATTACACTACGGTGTTCTCCTATGAGCCCATATAGGTGAAGTGATGTGCAGTCGACGTTCGCACAACATCTTATACCATATCTCTATCCCGTGAAATTCTCGAGCCGAAAGATGGGTGCATATGCTGTGTTTCATTTTGCTAAATGATGTCAATTAAATGGTGTATCAATTCCATAAATTGGATATAGCAATAAATAAATCAGCAAAATTCTATCTAATATTTTAGATAGAAGAAATGCTAAAATATTAGAAAGAATGTACTCTTCTATCCAAATCCAATTTGCATCGATAAAATAAATCCAAATTCCAGCAGTAGATGAATAATTGCAAATTTTTGTGTGTACGAGATTAGAATAACTTCAAAATAACTGACATAATTTTTTTTCCTGATCAGAAAATTAGTAAGCTGATAAGCGAGCGTCGGTATTGGCTTTTTGATAGATAGCAAGGAAAAGAAGTAAGTTGAAAAGGTCAGTCACCCCGGATATGCATTACTTTGGTAGTAAAGGAATATGCGTGAGAGGACTATTTCAAAGAAAGACCGGTCTATGGTAGTTCTTGGCAAGGATGTAGTACCGGTATTAGAGATAAGTAAAGTAGTTGGGAGTATGTGTGCCGGCATAAAAGTACCCACACCTTCTTAGCCTCCTTATAGAGTAAGATCTTTTTATGAAAAAAAGACATACATTCTTTTCTTTTAGGTCAATTTTTCTTAATCGATGATATTGTTTCTGGATAGTTGACCCAACCAATCAAAGCTCCCTTGACTAGCTTTCCAGCATGCGCTACTACTGCCTACCTAGCAGTCACCTCTTCCTCCTCTATTCTATTTCTAGTGCAATATCTGACTTCAGGTCTCAAATCCCGCTACTCGAAAGCCCGGTCCGTAATCCCTTCCTTCGCCCCTTAAATAGCAGAACCTACTCTTTCTTCAAAGAATGTAGCATACCTAAGAAATGATTTATCTAACGAGTCAAATCCGTTGTGAAATAAGGAAATGCGCGGATCGCTTCTTCTACCCTTCTCTTATTCGCATTTCCTGCTTACTATTGAAAGAAAAGCTCATGGAATGCAAGGAGTGCAAATAGTGAGTTGACTGCTATAGTATGTAGTGCTTAATGACAGGAATCTAAGGACAAGAGAGTATGGTCGAAATAGTGCTTGTTACTCACTCGCTATTTTGGTGCTGGTTTGACTAATTAGCTTTCGTAGTGCCCTCTTTTCGTAGATTGGAAGGACCCTCGCTAGATATGTTGGTGTAGGGAATTCCAGTTATCTTTCATAGATAGGAGGGGCATGCATGCTTACAGCCTGTTCTCACATATAGATAGTGGGACATGCGTGCTTAGAGATAGTCGAAGGTGTAATCTTTCAAAAAGTAGTAATTAAAAGAATCGCACCCCCATGAACATGAGAGAACTACTCACAACACCAAGACATGATATGATTCAGTGGTACAAGTGATACAACACAATCTGAAACTATGATCTCCCCACAAAACAATGACAAGTAGCAATTCACAAACATGTAGAATAGTACTTAGACAATAGCTAGGGTTCGAACAATCTCAAACTATGAGGGGGATGAAGTGGATCACGAAGATGGTGATGGAGATGGTGCTGGTCTTGACGGTGGTGTTGATGGAGACTCCGGAGGGGGGATGGAGAAGACCTCCGGAGGCGATTCCTGTGGCGTTTCCCCCCTCCGATCTTCTCCTGCGGCAGCCTTCTGTCTTCGGTTTCGTGGTTTTGTGTTTCTCCACCGCCTCCCTCTGGAAAACGTCGGGGAACTATTTTTATAGTCGTTTTTAGGTCACGAGGAAGCTTCGGGAAGAAGGATCGACGCAAACGGAGCCACGAGGCCCCAGATGGGTTACCCCACGTGGCCAAGGAATCTGGCCGCGTGGGCCACCCCCTTTCGGCCTTCGGGCCTCCACTTTTTTCCATCCTTTTTCCCCACACTTTGTTTCTTCCAAAAAATGATCCCCGTAAATTTTCAGGTCATTTAGACATCGTTTGGGTCCCTGAAACATCAAAATATAGAAAATAGGGTTTTCTGCCAGTGCAGGGTTAATTCCAGAAAAATAGGAAAACTATGAAACCTTCCCAAAATCATTATAAAACAATGATATAACCCTTATATGATGCAAATATGATTGAAATATGAGAATTATAATGTAAAGTTCATGTATGCATTTTACATGCATCACTTGGCCAAAGCATCCACTATCATCGGAGAGCATGCAAGATCATAGATAAAATATAACACATAGATGAACAAGAGTAATGATTTTCATAATTCATCGAATCCAATCAAACACATCATGTAGCACTTACAGATAATATGACCTTGATCATGCAGGGCAGCTCACAAGATCTAAACAATGGAGTACAAGGAGAAGAGACAACCATCTAGCTACTACCATGGACCCGTAGTCCCATGGTGAACTACTCACGCATCACTCCGGAGGCATGCATGGTGGTTAGATGCCTCCAGTGACGATCTCCCCCTCCAGCGGGGTGCCGGGAAGAGCTGCAGAACCCTCCCGATCTAGGGTTGGCGAAGGCGGCGGCCTCAGATGTTTTCTGGAAAATATAATCGGATCTCGAGGGTTTCCGAGACGAAGGCGATTTATAGGCGAAAGGGCATCTTGGGGATCGAGGCGCCCGAGCCGCCTAGGTGGGACCCAGCCACGACCCACCCTTGGGCCGCGCCTGGGGGTCGTCTGGGGCCTGTGGGGCCCCCCTGCAAGTCTCCCTCGGGCGCAGTCTTTGTTTCTTCATAAAAATAATTCATGTAAATTTTGAGCTGATTCCGAGAAACTTCGCCGAACAACTTTTCTTAGACAAAAAGATAGTAGAAAACAAGAACTGGGACTGGGCATCTTGTCAATAGGTTTGTTCCATAAATTATGCCAAAATGATAGAAAAACATTATAAAAACATGTGGCAATGATATATAATCAAGCATGGAACATAAAAAATTATAGATACGTCGGAGACGTATCAGCATCCCCAAGCTTAATTCCTGCTCATCCTCGAGTTGGTAAATGGTAACAAAATAATTTTTGAAGTGACATGCCAACAACATAATCTTTATCAAGTAATAATGTAAAGCACATGATCTGAATGAAGTGATCCAAGACAATGGTCTGTTGAATAAAATAGACAATGATTAACCAAGTGTAACATCTAAGAAGGAATTTTTCGCAAATAGTACTTTGGAGACTCAAAAGTATAACACTTGACATGATTGATATCTCACAGAGCAACATTCTTTAGTTAAAGGTGTTTGACCAAAACAAAGGAAGATTTAAGTTTTCAGTAAAAGTTTCAACTTGCAACATATCTATCTCAAGATAAGGTCAATACAAAGTTTTCATGATTAGACATAAAGATAACATGTAGTAAGACTTGCACTAAAGTTGATACTACGTGATTGCTTGAGAGATAAAGATTTGAAAGGAAAACTGACTCAACATAAAATTAAAATAAAGGCCTTTCGCAGAGGGAAGCAGAGATTAGTCATGTGCTAGAAATTTTTTATTTTTTTTATGAAACATAAGTAAAACATTTTTGAAATATGCATGCTTTCGTCAAATACTCCACAGCAAAGAAATCTGCTAGTCCCCTACACCAAGCAAGGTTTTAGACTTGTGAGAGCGGCTCCCATAGAGGAATGAGAATATTCCTCTTTCTCCTTTGTTTATCACTAGTCAATGTTTGACTGATTTCTCAGGTTTGCACTGTGTGAAAGAAAGATTAATGATGTTGAATTTATATTTTACGGGCTGGGAACCCTTGGCCAACTCTCGTCAAATTTAAGTGAGCATGTAATCCATGCTCACCAGGTGAAAGGGGGGAAATAACCTTGCTTGACACAGGATATAACAAACTTCCTTACTACTTCCTCATTAGCTAAAAACAGAGGCACAAATTGGAATATTTTGAAGGTTTAAGGGTAGTACATGAAAATTTTACTTGGAGTGGCAAGGAAATATCACATGTAGGTAGGTATGGTGGACACAAATGGCAAAGATATTTGGCTCAGCGATTTGGATGCACGAGAAGTATTCCGTCTCAGTACAAATTTTGTAGGCTTAGCAAGATATCAAGCAAACACATAACACCAACCTAGTTCATGAATGACTACAGATATACATTAAGCATAACCATTAGACTTCACACCGTCTCCCTTGTTAGCAAAACTATCCCTTTGCAAAAAGGACATCTAGACTTTGATAGGTACCAAACAAGACAAGCGCCATAATTCTAAGCTTTACAGTAGTTTTCACTAATCCATTCTTAAGTAAATTATCCACAAGTTTGAGCATTAATCTACTTCATATCTCAAAACAATTGACAAGCATCAAATATTCAAGACGATGATCTACAAGATTATGCAAGCACTTCTTGTCACCACTTCCTACATGATAATTTCCTTTCAACGAAACACCAATCAACTTATTTAAAACAACTGAAAGTGAAAACACAAGAGGGTACTTCCTAACTACAAAAGCTAAAAGCTCTGAACAAGAGATACATGAAAAACAAGAGCTAGAAGCAAGAATAATAAAAGCTAAACACTCAACCCATATAAGTGAAGAACAAGATTGTTTTATGAAAAAGCGGAGCGTGTCTCTCTCCCAAACAAGCATACAAGGATCCAATTTATTGCAAAGACCAGAGAACGAAACATAAACACACTGAAAATAAAAACAAACTAACACTCCAAGAATAACACATAGTGAGTAAAGGAATAAAAAATATAGTACCATGAGTAAAACTGATGATTGTTGATGAAGAAGGGGATGTCTTGGGCATCCCCAAGCTTAGATTCTTGTGACTTCTTGAATATTGCAGAGGAGGGTCCATGGGGAGCCTCCCCAAGCTTGAGATTTTATCCCTTCTTGATCATCATTCATCATCTCGCTCTTGAATACTTGAAAACTTCCTTCAAGAAAACTTATTGCAACTTCATTAGAGGGGTTAGTCCATAAAAATAACATCTTTCTTCAGTTCCAAAGCACATATCATGAACTTATTTTTAAACACTATCTACTGTCACAAAGATCCAAGTAAAGCTCTTGACCTCAAAAGAACCTCACTTTGCCCGTAAAAGAAGCAACGCAAAACTAAGACAGAATCTATCAAAAACAGAACAGACTGTAAAGATGAATTTTTTCGGGGTACTTCTGGACCTCAAATCAGAAAACTCAAAACTAGAGAAAGGTATACAAAACCCTGATTCTTTCTGTAAAAAAATTGCAGCCATAGATAACGTTCTATGAGGCTGAGTAGTAGGAGCAACTTTTAATTTGTTATGAGCCCAACGATAGATTCAATAAGTTCTTGCCAATAACCACGGCCGCTGAATAAAAACATTAAACTGAAGGCCCAGACAAAATGAGCCGGGAAAATATTTGAAAATCATGGCATGGGTCTCCTTTTTTTTCTTTAGAGTTTTCTATATGCACAATTTCTCGATGTTTCGATTTTGGAATTTCGAACAGTGAAGAACAGAAAACTGTTTCTGGACAGCAAACTCACAAATTAGTCTTCCTCTCTTTAGAGGCTATTCTTGGCACAAAAAACCAAAATAAAAAGATACAAGAGAGTTGTTATAGAGGTAACATCACCCAAACAAAACCAAAACCAAAACCAAAAAGAAACAGTAGGTAAAAATAAAATGGGTCGCCTCTCATAAGCTTTTTTCTTTAACGCCTTTTAGCTAGGCACAAGGGCAAATTCAAGTTTATCAATATTACTATCCAAAGAAAGTTGGAATTTTTTTAATTGATACATTGTATTTTATTTATGCAAGGTTCGGAATTTCCCCTTTCACTTCCCTTAGGTCGACTACTTTCATCAAAAGGGTTTTCAAGAACAACCCAATCAAAATTCTTTTCTAGAGCTTCATGCATTGCTATGAGCTTAAATGGTATAGGTATTTTTAGTTCCTTTTCACATTCAGTTTTGCCTTCATACTTCATCCTTTTAATTTCAAAGGTTTTAGGGGTATGCTTAATATTAAGGCTACATCCCAGCATATTATAATGAGCAAAAATCTTTCTAGCTTCTCTAGCAATATCATCAAATTCCATAAGCATGGTTTTAAGCAAGAAATCTTTATCTTCCCCCTTCTCCATACTTTCAAGTTTAAATAATAATTATTGTATTGTAGGATAAAGGTTGATAAACCTAGCTTCTAACTTTTCCACCAAAGAAGGTACAGCAGTCTCATAGTCATGTGTAAGTTCCACCAAAGATTTTTCATTCAGATCATGAAGAATATTAATGTGATTAAGAAATTCTTCAATATTGTCTTTACCAATGATAGAGCCATTTCCTACCTTAATGTCTTTCATAGCAAATTCAGGTAAAAGCACCATGACTCAAACAAGCAATAAAATCACACAAACCGAAAAGAGAACACTTGCTGGAATTTTTAATTTTTTTGTGTTTTCGAGTTTTAAAGCAAACGAAAAGCAAAACGAGACTAACAAAAAAATATACTAAGCAAGACAATAACAAAGTAAAGTAAAAAGACGTGTGAAATTTCCCTAGCTGAAGCTTCCAAGTCCCCGGCAATGGCGCCAGAAAAGTGCTTGATGGCGTGGGTCACACGTTCGCTGGGTAACCACAAGAGGAAGGTATGATGCAGTGTAGCAGCAGTTTTCCCTTGATTACAAAACCACGGTTATCGAATCCAGTAGGACTTGGAGAAGGCTTAGCATGGTGTCAACGGCGTTGTTTACGACAATTGACGCGGACCTGCACACAATCACAAACAAACTACTTTGCCCCAATGAAGCAGATAGGTTGTCAATCTCTCCGGCTTGCTGAGCACAAAGAATTAAATGTGCAAGTGTAAAATATGATGAGAGTAAAATATGACCAGCGAGTAAATGAGTACGTAAAGCTATTAAAACAGTTATAAACAGTGTAGAAAAATAGGACCGGGGTCCACAGATAAGTAGTGGTGTCTCTCTAGAAGATATGCATGATGGGTAAACAAATTACATGAAGGCAATTGATAAAATTGTGGACGCATAACAATGCTATCATAAAACAATATAGTTCACCGTTTCATCTAACATGGGCATTACGTCAAAATACATAGACCGTTATCCAACTGCATCTACGACTAATAATCCATCCCAAAGATTGCTATCCAGCATGTCTTTCAGAATTATTAAGTTGCAAGCAACAGATCATCACAATAAACAAAGTGCATAATGTAAGCAATGTAATAACACGAGGAAATAAAAAGCGCTATTTTCTCCCTAGTGGCAACAACAAAATCTTGGCATGAGTGTTTCTGTCAGTCGCACTCTGCTCAAGATGGTATGAACCCACTATCTAGCATAAATACCCTCTCTAAAGAATACTAACAATTACTTGGACAAAACATCCACTAGCATCGGAGAGCATGCAAGATCATAGATAAAACATAACACATAGATGAACAAGAGTAATGATTTCCACAATTCATCGGATCCAAGCAAACACATCATGTAGCAGATACGGATAATATGACCTTGATCATACAGGGAAGCTCACAAGATCTAAACAATGGAGTACAAGGAGAAGAGACAACCATCTAGCTACTACCATGTACCCGTAGTCCCATGGTGGACTACTCATGCATCACTCCGGAGACAGGCATGGTGGTGTAGATGCCACCGGTGACGATCTCCCCCTCCGGCAGGGTGCCGAGAAGAGCTTCAGAACCCTCCTGATCTAGGGTTGGTGACGGCAGCGGCCTCGGATATTTTCTGGAAAATATGATCGGGTCTCGAGGGTTTCCAAGACGAAGGCGATTTATAGGCAAAAGGGTAGCTTGGGGAGGCGCCCGAGGCGACTAGGTGGGACCCAGTCGTGGCGCACCCTTAGGTCGTGCTGGGGGTCTTTGGGGACTGTGGGGCCCCCCTGCAGGTCTCCTTCGGGCGCAGTCTTTGTTTCTTCATAAAAATAATTCATGTAAATGTTGAGCTGATTCCGAGAAACTTCCCCGAACAACTTTTCAAAAACAAAAAGACAACAGAAAATAGGAACTGGCATGTCAATAGGTTAGTTCCATAAATTATGCCAAAATGATATAAAAACATTATAAAAATATGTGGCAATGATATATAATCAAGCATGGAACATAAAAAATTATAGATACGTCGGAGACATATCAGTCGTCCCTGAATGGCCGACTCGAGCGGCAACTAGATGTCCGTCCAGCAGTCGTCGCCTCCTCGCACCCTCCCTCATCGCCGCTGCCGGCGGCAGGCGGTGGCAAGGCCTCCCCGCCGCCTTTCTCCTCCACCTTGCTTCTTCCTCCCCGTCGTCTCTCCCCCCTCCGTGCAGCCAGTCAACCAGCCCAGAGATCGATTTCGTCAGCGTGTGAGGTCAGCTTCGACCAGGTGTTGCCTCCCCCCGGCAGTGCGTTAGGCGACGAGGTGCCGGTCGCTTCCGTCGGTGCATCGATGGGGTCGGGTCCCCTCGTCTGCAGGGGATGTGCTGCCGTGGTGAGGTCGGACCAGGGGGTCGTTCCTCCAGACGGGATGTGGGGCCGTGGCGGCTGCCTCTACGCTGGTTTGGGGGTGCAGGTTGGTCCGCGTGGACCTGAATGGATTCGGTTTCGGTGTTGCTGTTCGGCTGGTCGCCGACAGGAATCCAAGTTGCAGGTGCTGGAGCTACATAGGTGCGGCAGCGAGATGTCCTGCTGTGTGCTTGTGGCTCGTCTCCCTCTGGAGGCTGGTAACGTTGGTTCTCAGACGCCGGAGCGGCGTCTCTGGATTGTGGACGTTCGGGTGGCTCGTCGGCAAGCCCCATGACGGCAGTGTTAATTGCGTTCTTTGGCCACGAGGGCGGCATGAACGCCGGCATGTGGAGTTCATGACGAGGCTTGGTGAGGGTGTCCTTCCTTGCTCAGACGCATATCTGGAGGCTGTGTTGCAGGCATGTGGTCCCCTGCCCTTCGCGGTGGGGGTTGGATCGGTGACCCTAGTCCTTGGGTAGGTGGGTGTTGGGCCGAGCGAAAGCGCAAGCCGTCCGTTGACGCCGGTGTCGGCGACGCCCGTGGGCGCCGCTGTGGTTCCACCCCACCTCCCTCGTGTATGCTCCGGGTGAAAACCCTGGTCGTTAGACCTGACTGTGGCGGCGCTACTGCGTAGTGACCTCCTTGGAGGCACCGTCTTGGAGCAGGGATCTCCTTTGTCACATCCCGAAAAATTCGTCCCTAATGTTAGTAATGTTTTCTCGCGCCTAAAAACTTTTTCTGTTTTCAAACTATTTTCTTTGAACCAGATAGTCTTTGATTTGACTTTGGTTTTTCTCTCTTAGAAAATTTCCCAATAATCCCTGATCTTTGTCAACCTCCACCATATTTCCATGCCATGGTTTTGCCGGTCGAACATTGATTCCATTTGAACACTCCAAAACCCCTCCCACCGATCCCACCAAAAGCCACCACCGCAATTGTATCTTGAGATGAATTCTACCAAGCTACCATATGGTTCCCTCAAACATACAGATCACTTCCATGGAAAAACATTTCATAGTCCCATGCAATATTTCCAAGTTTAGTCATATTTCCTGTTATGCCATTTTCAATCCAAAAATCATCTGGACACCTTCCACTCATCCAAAAATTCTGAAATTTTGGTGAGGTGCATGATTTAACCTCCTGAACATTTCACTCCATTGGCCCAACCTCATTTGAGCAAGATTTGAGGTACTTCCTTTGTAATGCCCTTTTCATACCTATTTGCAATTTTCAAAGCAACCCCTAGCTAAAAAAATCATTTTGCATTGACACTTTTCCAGATTGACAACCTCCCGTATATAACCTCATATCCCCAATATCAGAGCAATATCATTTGAGAAAGCACACTTGGCATGCCCATGCCATTAGGGCATTTTTGGACACCGAATTGTTTGACCACTCTCCATGTACCCAATTGAGCTCAAACTTCACCAACATCCTACATACACCTATCCTAGCCTACTGTGAATTTTAGGGATTTTTATGAGATGGGGAAGACCTCTGTCATTTCATCGAACACCTGGCGCAACCCCTGTTTTCTGAAAATCTTATACATAAAAGTTTGTCGCCTTTGAGTGATTCTAGTTTTGTTGTGTTGGTCTCGTCGTTACGAACCCAGTGGTGCGGCCCGTTTTCCATTTCATGCCCCGAGTCAACGGGAACGCGACGATGTCGCTCGCGTCGCGCTCTGGACATCCCGGACGCCCGATTAGGCGTGACCTAAATCTGCCAAGCCCTAATCCCCGGCACCAGTAAATCCCCTGTGCACCACTGTTCGTCCAGCTCGACGTTCCGATCCATTTCCCCGTTCTTATCCCCTCCTTCCATTTTTTTTTTGAGCACGTGGTCGTTCGATGCTTCTCGTCCCTGCCTATATATGGAGCAGCTCGAGCTCTACCCGCGCGCGACCTCCGCTCTCACTCTCCTGTCCCCCCCTGCCCAGCACTCCTCACTCCCTCTCCACTCCTAGGAGCCTGAGGCTCCGCGTGCCCGACGTGCTCGTCGTGCACGGCCGTCATGGCCGGCGGCCAGGATGAGCTCGAGCTCACTGCGTGCCCCCATGCCTCCCGAGCACGCACCGGCGTCCACCCCAGCTTCCTCCCCACTCCCGAGCCCTCTCGCGCGGGAGCACCTCATCCCCCTCCTCTCCTGCCCTTGCTAGCCATCCATCCGGAGCCTCGGTTGGTGGCCGAAGCTGCTCCGTTCATCAGCGGCCATGGCCGTACGGGCAAGGGACGCAGACGACGCAACCCCAGCCTCCCTCCCGACTGGAGCTATCCCCGAGCCCTCCTCCTGTCGAAAGCCTCTACGCCGTACCCGAGCGGCGGAGGAGCCACCCGTGCTCGACTGCGTCATGGCCGCCGCGTCTTCGTCCTCCCGGGAGCCGCCGCGGCCGACCCCGGTTCGACCAAGGCGGCGAACCCCGCGGTCCCCGGCGCCTCTGGCCCTCCCCCGGACGCGGCTAAGCCCGGCGCGGCCGCCCGCGTCGCCGACATCCCCGCCGGCCGTCCGGTCGCCGGCCTCGGCCTCCACCCGTGCAGAGCCGCCATCACCTCGCCATGGAGGTCGCAGGTGCCGCGCGCCGAAGCCGCCCCCGCCCACACCGCTCGAGACCCCAGCCGGGGTGGGGCACGGAGGTATCGCCGCCGTCCTCGTCCGCCATGCCGGGACGGCTGTCGCCGGCGCGGCCGTTCCCAGCTCTCTGTTTGGCTCCTGTGCGGGAGCTAGAAGGAACCGATCGATCGATCGATCGATTGAGGCTAGCTCAATGCATACTTTTTTTAGTTACGTGTGCTTGCAGCGAAAGCGTATTCCTGGAAAGTGCGCGACCGGCCTGGCCCCGGTAAGATTCGGCCCGCGAACGTTTTTTTTCTGGAAGTGGCTGATAATTACCAAAAACTAGAAGTCCAATATCTTTTGAACCGTAGCTCCGTTTGAGGTGATTCAAATTTGTAAATTCCTAGTTTTCAGAGCTCTATCCAGAGGTATAGGTTTTATATTTTTGTAAAATGTTTTATATGCTCAGCACGCGTGTATGTATGTATAGGTGTATTCCACGGTACCGGCAAGGCGAGACCCTAACCCGCGACGTGCCCGTGACCCCGAAACCAAATGGCGTCGATCGTCGAAGGCAAGCTAACCACTTGCTATGAACACTCAAGCGGTGCTGTTTGTTGCATATTAGCGTGGTATTTTAGGTTATGGCTATTCGATGCTGATGTTGGTTCCTGTGATTCCATGTGTGTACTTGCATGCTAGGTTTATTTCGAGCTTAGATAGCAACGCCGCGTTTCATTTCCAGTATAGTTAGCGACGCCATGCTTCACTCATCATCCATGTGTGTGTTAGAATGACGTGTGAATAATTTGTGCGCCTCGCATTTGCGTGGCTTTGTCGAACCATCTAACTGGATAACTATAAAACATGCGATCCCATGATTGTTTGCTTCTTCTCCTTCGCCGAGGTGAGGAGCGGACGAATGTCGTCTTATGATCCTCGGAGTTGGGGGCATTTTCCAAAGAGTTATTTGCTTCTTCTCCCTCCGTCAAACTTGGCTGGCGTATGCCCGCTTTGACTGCGACGCTTGGGACGCTGGCTTTTCATTTGGGTCTTTTTGCCAAGATTGCTGACACCATGTCGAGTTAATCCTCGAGTGGAATGGATGCTTTCTTTCTTATGATTGCTTATCATCTGTCAACTGTGCGTTACGAGATATCGTGGCTTTGGTTTATATCCTGTCAACTGTGCGTCACGAGATATCGTGGCTTTGGTTTATATCCTGTCAACTGTGTGTCACGAGATATCGTGACTTTGTTTTCATTCCTGCAATACGATAAACCCATGTCCCGTGGGTTGAGTTCCGGTACCCCGTCTAAATACACGTTGGGTCCTGCCCAAGTGGATTGAAGCGGCTACTTTTCTGTAGAGTTGTGGCGTGCGTTGGACGGTACCATGCACCACTCCCCATTCCGGCGACGATGGACTGGGGGAACCGCCGCAGTCAATGGAATGGTGGAACGGGATCGTGTGGACGCCTCCACTAACTTTTTGTAGTCGATCTGTGGCTGCTACTGGCCGGAGGCATCTCCGCCATCGCCCGGTTGACGCTAACCAATTGTGCTATTTTGTTTTATTTACTCAACCTGTGGCTGCTACGGCCGGAGGCATCTCCGTCCTCGCCCGGTTGATTTTGTTATTTTATTTTAGTTACTCGACCTATGGCTGTTACTGGTCGGAGGCATCTCCGCCATCGCCCGGTTGAATTTATTCATCTTTGCTGAATTATTACATGATTATTATTTCTTATTGCTTGAACTATTGTGTGCAGTTTGCTTCTGTTTCATGTTGATATGATATTATGGTTTTGCATTGGACTAATCTATTTCATGTTGACATGATATTATACTTGTTGTGTTGGACTAATCCTGTATTTTGTTGGACTAATCTTCTGTTGTTTGGACTTGTTGTTGAATGAAACTGGACTAAATGAAAACCCCCTCCAAACTTCGATAGGGTCAGTCCATAGTGCCACCAATCTGAACCTTGAACGCACTACCACTGTCGCCCAAATGGGAGAGCCATAGCCTATGTAACCTATCAGGCCTCCTTTGATGCTACCCACTTGGCAAGTCTAGTCGGATACTGCATAGTTGTGGTCGGGGCTAGTCTTGTGAAGGTTCCGGAGCAAGGCGTCGCTCATGAGTTGGGGACGTGCCGGATTCACTTCGTCATAAGGCATAAAGTTATGTCGGTAGCTATACAGGGAGTGTCTTGGTAGTGTGAACGGTTATGTAAGTGTATCTTGCCCTAGCTAGGTAAGGTGCACTTAGACGAGTGGTAACTGCAACCTCTCGAGAGTGTGTCAACTAGCAGCTAGCCTTGTTCCTAGGTTATGGAACAGTTCAGTGTCAGTCACACTATTGTCCTTGTCGAGTCCGGAGGTTAAAATTAAATTTGGTTTGAAAGAAAGATGAACAACCTGATTACAATAGGTTGATGCAGGGAATGTTACTTGAGTCGTGGATGGTTACCCGCGTTTGGGGGTGACGGTGTGATCGTTGGGAGCCTAGAGTTAGGCCCGACCCAACGTCAGCCGTGTATGCCCTGAGCAGAGATATGAGGCCAGTGGGCCTAGCAGTTTGACATATGCGGTAAGGCCGTTGAGCCTAGTGGTGATGACAGGTGATGTTTAATATTTGGTACCAATGGGTACTCCCGTTATTCGTCACAGGTAAGTTCTCTTGCGTGATCACCGGTATACGATCTAACCCCACCTGGCTTGGACTCTGTACTGGTGTTACCCCTATTATTTGCTTATGCCATGATTTGTTGTGCTGCCATGTTGCTACCCACTTGGACTGCCGTAAGTAGACACTTGCCATGTTTAGATTATTTCTGTTACTAGCTACTTGTTGCCTGATTGCTTGACTGTTCATGTCATGTGGTTGTTTTCTTGCGAGTACGTCACCGTACTCAAACTGGCTTTTCATGTGGCCAGACATTGAGAGGATACATCTACTACCATAGCAAGGAGATCGAGCAGGAGCGTGCTAGGATCAGTAGCCCAGCCAGATGCCTGTGGAATGGAGCCACTCCAAGCTGTTGCTTTAGTCGTCTTCCGCTGCCAGTTAAAAACTCTGTCCCGTGCCATACTTGGCCATGAATTTCTCATGCCTTTATGGCCATGTAAAACCATTTGTAGCCCTCTGGGCCTGATTGTGTAATGATATTTCCGCTATGTTGCATTGTCGTAACGTGCGGCCGGATATCTTGGGCTGGCGCACGGGGCGACCGCCTCTCTGGCGATATGTGTCAGAGGGGGGTGCCACATCCTTGCTTCGACATGGATGTTGGAGTGCAAAGATGTGGTCTTTTCACAGTTCCTCTGCTTTGGTGGAGGCACAACCTGCAGACACGGTGGTCCGATCCCGCCCCTCTGGTGACTGGCCGTTTTACGCAAGGGTTTGGTGCTCGTCGTTGTCGGTTGTGTCCGATCCCGTCCCTTTGGTGGCTATGCTCGCCGCTGTCGATGTTGCGGTCTCCGCTCGGCGATGTGATGCTCGGCATCCTCTCCTTTGGGCTCGACGTCTTCTGGAGGCTCTGCTCTTTCATCTCCTGCTTTCATCTTCGTCAAGCTTTGTGCCATTTGTCAGGGTCGCTTTGCTGGTGGTCCGTCCCTGCCCCTCCTGGTGGCTGGTCGTGTTACGCAAGGGTTTGGAGCTCAGCGTAGTGTAGCCCTTTTTCATATTTTAGCTTGACCTAGCTCTCCTTTGTAAGAGGTTCTCCTCAACACCTTGTACTTTGTGTCCAACTAGCTTTATTAACTTAAAGCTGGGGTTTCTAGCCTTTTATCTTAAAAAAGAAAATGTATCGCCTACCATTGATTAGGAGCGATGATCTATATATCTCATGATGTTTAAAGCTTATCAAAGCCGTGGGCATAACGCTTTAACGGACTAGATCACGACCCTGGCCAATGCGCGTGTGGCAGGATGATCTGATTGATCCATCCACGATCGATCGGGGCACGACCTGCAGTCGGAATCCTATATGGAAACAAACTGCACTGCCAGTTCAGTGCCAGAGAGGCTCAGAGGCCCAGAGCGAAACTCGAAACTTAGAACGCGCATGCTTGTGTAGCACGGTGATCGCCCCCATCTCCAATGCACGACTTCATTCGAATCCGAGTCCTGCCAGGATCGCGAGACAGACGCGGTTAATTTTCCAGTTATAAAGAACCCGATCCCGCTGGAGATTTGCTGCTCATAACCCCCCTGCTCTTGTTTCCTTCCTGCCGATCCAGAGTCCACAAGATCAATCAGCAAGCACCCATGGATATCATGGATCCCTTCACCTCCGAGCTCCTTTCCGCTCCGCCGCTACCCGCCGCCTTCTCAGGCTGCGGCGCCGCCCATCAGACCACGGAGTTCGATGACGACTACCTCCGGGCAATCGGCGCACTTCCTTGCCGTCCATGCGCCGACTTTGCCCCGGCCTACGTCGATCGTCCGGCCACCCTAGAGCCATCCTCCGCGATGCTACCGGCGCCATGCGACTTGTTCGCCACCGCCTTCGAGCCCGCCGTGGTGGTGTCAGTCCCAAGAAAGCGCGCTGCTCCTGCTGTCGCGGACGTCGCCGCCTCAGAGAACCCCGCCAAGCGCCCGCGGCCTTGCCCGTGGGTGCCCGACTACGACGCCGACATCGACCTCAACCTGCGGGAGATAGAGAGGAACGCCAAGCTGCAGCCCTCGCCGGACTACCTGAAGACGGTGCAAGGAGATCGGATGGACGAGCAGGCGCGCACCGACCTCGTCGTCGAGTTGGACGGGCTCGCCCGGTGCCACGACCTCGCTCCCGGCACGCTCCACCGCGCCGTCTCCTACGTCGACCGCGTCCTCTCGTTGCGAGCCCTGTCATCCGCGACTCACAACGGCGACGACCACGACTACGAGCTCCGCCTGCTGGGCGCCGCCGCCGTCTTCACCGCCGCCAAGTACGAGCAGAGTTGCACCATCAGCAAGATGAACGCTGCGGACATCGCCGAGTACTGCGGGTTCGACACGAGCAAGGAGGTGATCGACATGGAGGGCGAGATGCTGGCGACGCTCCAGTACGAGCTCAGCGGCCCGACGGCCTACACCTTCGTCGAGCACTTCACCAGGCACAGCAGAGGACAGAAGAACATGGAGATCCGGAGGTTGGCACACCAGCTCGCCGACAAGTCGCTAGTGGAATACGGATGCCTGCAGTTCTTGCCGTCCGCCGTGGCGGCCACGGCGCTCCTCATCGCCATGCTCACGCTCAACCCGGCGGGATGCCAGATGGAGCTCGAATATTTCGATGATCTTACAGGGTACAACGCCATGGACCTGATTGATGGCATTCAATCGTTATTCAGAACGAATCCTAGTTCCCGTTCTGTGGTCTGGTCGGCGTTGTCGCCGTACCTGTAGGCTCTTACTGTAGGGATGCAGAACCACTTGGATCTTAATCTTGTAATTGATGTTCGTATGTACAATTGGAATTAGTTCCCGTGGATGGATTGAAAGGAACTCAGTTTTGCTTTTCTCGGTAGAGTTGAGAGTGGCTTGTGTTTTCCTTATTAGCTCAGTTTTGTTTATTGGAAGAATCAACTTTGTACTGTTAACTTTCAACGTGATACTTGTAGTATAAAAGAATCAAGATCCCCAATCCAATTCGTGAGATGTCTGAATATTTCAGTCCATGCACTAGATTTCTGAATGTGTTCAGTCCCTGTGCTCTGCTCTGTACTTGTCTATTTTCTGAATTCAGGATCAACGCTTACCTATGCCCCCATCCACTAGATTTCTGAATATTTTTGTCCAGTCCGTGTGCTCTGCTCGGTAATTGACTGATTGTCAATTTTCTGAATTCAGGATCAGCGCCTCCAGTAGCACGAAAAAAAAATGAGCTGAACCTAGGAGGAACTCGGAACCAGATTTTTATAGAAGAAACCCACTTGAATGAAAATTCGGGAAATTCTGCTCCATACCGGAGTGGAACTCTAATCGACTAGGCCGCCACCGCGACCCCCAACCACCGGGCTACTTGCCGGTTCAAGTAGCACGAAAAACTATCTCTTTCTTTAGAAACACTAAATCCAATGTAGTTGCACTCATCAATGTACTCACACAATCCATCACTGTGATTCGAGAGTGTCGACGGGAACATCATCTTCCACAACGAGAATAAAGCATCTTCAAAGAACGATGATTTTCGTCCTCTTCTGTCTTTTTTTTTTTAGGTGTTCCTCTTCTGTCTTGTTGGTCTCTGTCGTGGGGTTACTCTTTGACTACCCCACGGTGGTGATACCTGGGTCACGCCAAGTTCACCAACCCTATGGCGAGGGCCCAAGGAAGGTCCAAGAAGGATGATGTGCGGCCCAAGGTAGTCGACGTTAGGTCATCAGCTTGATCATCCTGTACGTGCCATCAGCACCGTTCACCCGAGACCCAGCCTATCATATAAAGGCTGGGAGGGTCCCTCGTCTAGGGGTAACGAAGACATACGCTCATACTCATAGCCGCCATCGCAAACCTTAGCGAGATTGCCATCTCGCCATTGTAGCCACCTTGATCATAATTCCAGACAAATAGGAGTAGGGTGTTATCCTCCGGGAGCCTGAACCTGGGTAAATCGCCCCCTGTTAGCCGTCGTGATCACCAACGTTCATCTTCCTCCCCTTCAATCAACCCGGGGTACTCGACCTAGGGATTTGCCGAGTCACAACCTCGTCAATTGGCGCCGTCTGTGGGAAAGAACGAGCGTTGGAACCATGGTCGCTCCGGCTCCATCAACCTTGAAGACCGACGCCTGCACCAGGGAGCAAATCCGGTCCAGCTCCCTCGAGTACGTCAGCCACCCGCCGGCTCATCGCTCGGCGTACGCTGAACTGAGTGAAGGTACGTGGATCACCTTTGGTACCATGCGCTACCTCATAAACAGCTACGGAACGCTCCGATCTACGGTGGCCGCGCTACACGTGGAGACGACACCCGCGTCTGCATCGACTACGTCGACCACGCCTTCACCTGCCGTGGAGATCGCATCTGCTGCGAATGCAGCGATCGCGTCTTCGACTGCCGCGAAGATCGCATCTTCTACGACTACAACGACTGCATCATCACCTGCCGTGATCGCATCTACCGCGACTACGGCGATCGCGTCTTCGACTGCCGCGAAGATCGCGCCCGCCTCGACTGCACCAATGGCCCCCATGGCAAAAATCGCGCTCAACGCGACCACGACACCCACACCTCCGGCTGCCAAGGAGATCGCATCGGCGGTGACCCCTGCGCGGATCAAGTCTACTCCGACTACCTTGGTCGCGTCGCGGGCAAGGCCAAGATCTACATCGACTCCGACTACGTCGGCCACGCCTTCGCGTCGCGAGATCATCCGCAAGCCAACCGCACCCGCGTCGACGACAGCGACTCCATTCCTCGCATCCGCGGTGAAGGCCGCGAAATTCCACGGAAAGAACCTCAACGGCAACTGTGGTACCCACCACGTTGGAGCCATTTTCGACTCCGAGCACGGCTCGGATGAAGGAAGCAGCAGTGGAAGCATCAGCCCCACTTCCCGGGTTTACCCGCACAAGTCTACATGACCGGCCCGGCGCGGACCAACGACGACGAACCCGCATATCCACTGGAGGTGGTCATGCCGGATCAGACACGACTCACCATCACTCGTGACATGGCAATCAGAGCCCTGAAGCACGTTGAGGAGGGCACGTACCCTCCACCAGACGCACCCCGAGAGGACCTTTTGGCGGTCCAGTACCTACTGCGGAAGGAAGGCGAACGACTCCGCGCAGAGAAGGCCGAGCTACTCCGACGCAAGGAGGAGGCCGACGCGGCGAGTGCCAGGAGGGCCGCTTACTCATTCACTGCCGCCTCGACAGAAGTCTCGCAAGGAGCAAGGCGCCACAGGCCCCGCGTGTCCCGGATGACAGAGGCCGAACGCGCCGGAATTACCCGCAACCTCGAGTCGTCATAGATGACTGAAGACTCGGACGGGATACCCGTCCCCAAGACACACGGAGCTGCCCTCATGGCAGTCGAAACATACCTGCGACTGACGNCATGTCCATCAAGGCAGTCGAAGAAGCTCTGGCGAACAAGGCGCCAACAGAAAGGGCGCAAGAGAATCGGGTCGCCGCGACCGAACCCGCAGCGCTCGCAGGCCCAGCTCCAAGACAGCCGCGACAGCCGCAGCCAGGCGAAGACCTCCGCAACGTCATCACGCAGAGGACGGTAGACCGCAACCGCACCCAGCGGATTGTCAGCACACCCAATGCTGACGACCGCGACGATAGCGAATTCGAGCCACGCGGTGCCCCATGCTTCAGCTTCAACATCCGCGACACAAGAATGCCCAAGGGCTTCAAGCTCACGGCAGAAGCGGTCAAGTACGACGGAAAGCAGGACCCGAGAGACTGGCTGGAGGACTACCTCATAGCCTGCAGTTGCCAGGGCGGTACTTCGACTACAGCCATGCAGTACATCCAGCTGATGCTCACAGGATCTGCACGCGGGTGGCTCAACACTCAACCCAAGGACGCCTTCAGCACATGGGACGAGTTCGCGGATGCCTTCGTCAAGAGCTTCCTGGGGACATACTCAAGGCCGACAACTTTCGTCGAGCTCCAAGCATGCAAACAAGGACGGGACGAGCCGCTCCGGTCCTACATCCAGCGATGGACCCTGCTCCGCAACACCATGGAAGCCACCTCGGAAGACCGGTGATGGATGCCTTCATGCACGGCGTCTACCGCCGCGACCTCCGCGAGGAATTTGGTAGGCTCCGGCCGAGAAACATGATTGACCTCATGAAGATAGGCCAACGTGGGCAGACAGGAGGACTCGGTCCGCAGACTCCATGAGACGAAGCCGCGTTACCAGCAATGACTCAATAGAGTTAGTAGCGGCGGGATTCGAAACCCCCCGCGAGATGAAGCATACGACAGCAATCGCCAGTACAGTCAAAGGCAGTACAGTCGAAGCGCGACGACCAGAGTCGCCAATACAGCCAAGGGCAATTCAACCGAAGCGGTGGCAGCACCTACCGTGGCGATGGGAGCCGCAAGCGAGAGTGGCAGAGGCGCACGCTGACTCCGGAGGAAGAGCTGGAGCAACCCTGCAAGCACCATGTTCAGGAACCCGGAAACGGGCAAGTGGGGATCCCGTCACCTGTTGAAGGACTGCAAAAGGCACGCAGGATATACCAGGCAATGCAGAAGATAGTCGCTCAGCCAGCCACGCAGTTGGCTCCCAGGCAGCACCCGCAGCGCAGCCAGTCGCGCAGCTGGCTCTCCAAGCAGCACCCGCACCCGCACCTGCAGTCGCTAATCCAGCACAGGCAGCGGGAGTTTTTATCCGCAGCAGCAGCCGCAGCAAGAAGCCCCTGACGCATATCCAGCGGCACGCGGACAGCTCAACATGATACAGAAGGGGCGCCCTTCAAACAGGACAGAAGATCATCACCCGCCAAGTCTACCAGGCTGTCACCTGTCCACCTGCAGTACCCGAATACCTGAGAGGGTCAGAGACATCGATCACGTTCTCCAGAGCAGATCACCCGCC
This sequence comes from Puccinellia tenuiflora, assembly GCA_012064385.1. Lineage (NCBI taxonomy): Eukaryota > Viridiplantae > Streptophyta > Magnoliopsida > Poales > Poaceae > Puccinellia > Puccinellia tenuiflora. Next base: position 26,802 of record QRDG01002337.1, on the reverse strand, counting down.
TGCGGTACCACGACCCAGGCACGCCGCTCTGGTAGTCGAAGCTCTGATCGGGGATTACACCTTGAAAAAGGTGTTCATGGACGGAGGCAGCGGCCGACACCCTCAGAAGATGAACAGGCCAACAACAAACTTGGCGCCATCAGGGACCACCTTCCATGGCGTAGTACCAGGGCAAGCAGTCACACCCATGGGAGCAATCACACTCGACGTCATCTTCGGCACACCCGACAACTTCCAGAGGGAGGCGATCAACTTCGAGGTAGTCGACTGGAAGTCGCAGTACCATGCGATACTCGGGCGCCCAACCTTTGCCAGATTCATGGCGATACCTCACTACACCTATCTGATGCTCAAGATGCCTGGACCCAAGGGCGTCATCACGGTGCACGGCGACTTCGACCGCTCCAACAGCTGCGACCGCGAATTCAGCCAGATCTCTGAATTCTTCGGAATGGAGGAGCACCTTGCGATGATGGCAGTCGACAACGACAAGACCATTTTCCCCCCACGCAAGAAACCAGCCAAGGACTCTGCCTTCAACACGACTGACGACACAAGAACCCATCAAGTCCACCCGACGGACGCCAGCAAGACAGTCAAGGTGTCGACAAGCCTGCCTATCGCATAGGAAGGCGCGCTCGTCGAGTTTCTACATGAGAACTGGGAGATCTTCGCCTGGCAACCTTCTGACATGCCAGGCATACCCAGGGAACTCGCCGAGCACTCCTTACGCGTCCACAGGACGCCAGACCCGTCAAGCAGACCATGCGACGCTTTTCGGGTCCCAAGCGAGACGCCATCAGCAAGGAGATCGACCGGCTGCTCCACGCCGGATTCATCCGGGAAATCAAGGACTCGGACTGGGTAGCGAACCTGGTCCTGGTGGAGAAGAAGAAGAGAGAAACTCCGCATGTGCGTCGACTTCACCGCCATTAACAAGTGCTGCCCCAAGGACCACTTCCCGCTTCCGCGGATAGACCAGATCATCGACTCGACTGCAGGCGCGCGCCTATCCTTCCTGGACGCCTACTCCGGGTACCAGCAGATCAGGATGAAAGTCGAAGATGAAGAGAAGACTGCATTTATCACACCCCATGGTGTGTTCTGCTACCAAATGATGCCCTTCGGGTTGAAGAACGCTGGAGCCACATACCAGCGCACGATGCAAGCTTGCCTGAAGGAGCTAATAGGAAAGATCGTACAAGTCTACGTCGACGACATAGTCATCACCACTCGAACGGAGGACAGTTTAATTGCTGACCTCCGCAAAATCTTCGCCGCGCTCAACGAGTACCAGATCAAGCTGAATCCGGACAAGTGTGTTTTTGGCGTGCCAGCCGGAGAACTGCTCGGGTACCTCGTCTCGGCAAGAGGAATCGAAGCCAACCCTGAGAAGGTGCAAAACTTACTCGCAATGCCAGCACCGACCAAGCTTCATGAAGTGCAACTCCTAGCGGCCGAGTCGCAGCTCTCAGCCGGTTCATTAGTAAGTTGGGAGAAAAGGCCATGCCTTTCTACCAACTGATGAAAAAGGCAGACAAATTCGAGTGTACAGAAGAAGCGCAAGACGCATTCGACAGGCTCAAGAAAACCCTCACGACTCCTCCAGTACTGGTGGAGCCACTGGAGAACGAGCCGCTATACCTCTACGTGTCGGCCACGAACAGAGTGGTCAGCACAGTACTCGTCGTCGAACGAGGAGAAGAAGGGCACAACCACCCTGTCCAGCGACCCGTCTACTTCTTAGCGAGGTGCTAACCCTCTCCAAGCAGCGATACCCGCATTACCAGAAGCTAGCATACGGAGTCTTCATGACATCCAGGAAGGTCGTCCACTACTTCTCCGAGCACACCATCACGGTGGTAAGCTCCTCTGGGCTCTCCGACATCCTCACCAACCAAGCCATGACAGGACGAGTCGCCAAGTGGGTCGTCGAGTTAGGACCCTGGGGGCTGAAGTATGCGCACCCGAAGGCAATCAAGGCCCAAGTTCTTCCAGAATTCACCACAGAGTGGATAGAGGCCCAGCTACCAGACGTACCTGATTTTTCCAACGCATGGACAATGTACTTCGACGGGTCCAAGAAGTTCAGGTCAGCAGGGGCGGGATTCGTCCTCATCTCACCCAAAGGCGACAAACTGAAGTATGTACTGCAAATGGACTTCCCAACACCCTCCAACAACGAGGCAGAGTACGAAGCCCTGATCCACGGCATGCGGATGGCCAAAAACTGCGGCGCCACTCACCTCATGATCTACGGAGACTCCTACCTTGTCGTGCAGCAAACCATGAAGCAATGTGATGCCATCGCCGACAACATGATAGCCTACAGGGACCTGTACAACCAGCTGGAAGGCACCTTTGACGGCTGCGAGCTGCGAAACATCGGCCGCGAGAGCTACGAGGAAGCCGACATCCTCGCCAACCTAGGCTCAGACAAAGCACCGGTGCCACCCGGAGTCTTCCTCGAGTGCATCAAGCAACGTTCCATTAAGCTCCGGCCTACGCCGGGACCCTCTACACCGACAACGAGCACCACCAACCCGCCCAGCACGGAGAAGGAACCCATGGAGGTAATGCTGGTCGAACCCACATGGACAAGCCCATACCTGGCCTACATACTGCATCAGAAGGTGCCAACGAACCCAGTCGACGCCAAGCGCGTCGTCCGCCGCTCCAAGGGCTTCACCGTCATCAACGGGGAACTCTACAAGCGAAGCATCTCAGGAGTCCTTCAAAGGTGCATCGACCCAGTCGACGGTCAAGCCATCTTACTCGAGATCCACGCCGGCATCTGCGGACACCACGCCAGCAGTCGAGCCTTGGTGGCCAAAGCCCTACGAGCAGGGTTCTACTGGCCCACCGCAATGCAAGACGCAGAAGAACTCGTGAGGAAATGCATCGGCTGCCAGGAGTTCGCCAACAAGCCGCACGCACCGGCATCAGCACTGAAGACCATACCACTCGCGTGGCCCTTCGCTCAATGGGGGGCTCGACATGGTGGGTCCACTCAAGAAGTCTTCTCCAGGCGGACACACTCACCTCCTGGTGGCAGTCGACAAGTTCACGAAGTGGATCGAGGCCGCGCCCATCACAAGTTCGACTGCCTCCTCGGCGGTTAACTTCATCAGGTCGATCATCTTCAGGTTCGGCGTGCCACACAGCATCATCACCGACAACGGCTCGAACTTCACAGCCGAAGAATTCAAGGACTTCTGCTCTGACCAAGGCATCAAGCTCAACTATGCATCTGTTTCGCACCCGCAATCCAACGGACAAGTCGAGAAAGCCAATGGCCTAGTCTGCAAGGGCGTAAAGAGGCGCCTATGAGTGCCACTGAGGCGCGCCGCAGGTGCCTGGGTCAAAGAACTACCATTTGTGCTGTGGAGTTTGCGCACCACGCCAAACAGATCTACCCAGTACACGCCATTCTTCATGGTGTACGGCGCTGAAGCAGTCCTGCCGTGCGACATCAAGTTTGACGCTCCCCGAGTGGTGGCCTACGATGAGTCTGATGCAGAGGAAGCACTCGAGGATGACAGGGACACCCTGGACGAAGCACGCGACATCGCCCTGACCCGCACAGCCGTGTATCAGCAAGACCTGCGCAACTATCACGGGCGGCGACTCCGGCCCAGAGCGTTCGTCCCTAGTGATCTTGTCCTCCGTCTCAAGCAGAAGAAGGTGCACAAGCTTGCCTCCCCGTGGGAGGGTCCATACATCGTGACAGAGGCAATCGGCGGCGGAGCTTATCGCCTGAAGGACTCGAAGACAGGAGCAATCTGCAACAACCCCTGGAACGTTGCGCAACTGCGCCGATTCTACGCCTGATCGACCCCAATTTGTAACAGTACAATGTCAAGAAGCGGCAGGTTTCAGACGCACTCTTTCCCTCACCAGGGTACCCGAGGGGACTGGAAGGGTTTTAATGAGGCGGCATGCTCGCAACAATCAATAAAGTGATTTGAGGAACAAGCTCCCCCTTCTACCTTTGTCAGCAAGCAATATAAATCCTCGGCCGCCACCCGAACCACTCGGGGGCTGCGCTGTACAGGTCTAAGTCAAAACCTAGGCCGCCACCCGAACCACTCGGGGGCTGCGCCATACAGGCCCAACTCGAAAACCCTCGGCCGCCACCCGAACCACTCGGAGGCTGCGCTGTACAGGTCTAAGTCAAAACCTAGGCCGCCACCCGAACCACTCGGGGGCTGCGCCATACAGGTCCAACTCGAAAATCCTCGGCCGCCACCCGAACCACTTGGGGGCTGCGCCGCACAGGTCCAAGTCAACCTAGGCCGCCACCCGAACCACTCGGGGGCTGCGCCGCACAGGTCTAACACAAAAAACCTAGGCCGCCACCCGAACCACTCGGGGACTGCGCCATACAGGCCCAACTCGAAAACCCTCGGCCGCCACCCGAACCACTCGGGGGCTGCGCCGCACAGGTCTAAGTCAATCTAGGCCGCCACCCGAACCACTCGGGGGCTGCGCCACACAGGTCCAACCCTAAAATCCTCGGCCGCCACCCGAACCACTCGGGGGCTGCGCTGTACAGGTCTAAGTCAAAACCTAGGCCGCCACCCGAACCACTCGGGGGCTGCGCCATACAGGTCCAACTCGAAAATCCTCGGCCGCCACCCGAACCACTTGGGGGCTGCGCCGCACAGGTCCAAGTCAACCTAGGCCGCCACCCGAACCACTCGGGGGCTGCGCCGCACAGGTCTAACACAAAAAACCTAGGCCGCCACCCGAACCACTCGGGGGCTGCGCCATACAGGTCCAACTCGAAAATCCTCGGCCGCCACCCGAACCACTTGGGGGCTGCGCCGCACAGGTCCAAGTCAACCTAGGCCGCCACCCGAACCACTCGGGGGCTGCGCCGCACAGGTCTAACTCGAAAACGCCTCGGCCGCACTCGAAAGCACTCGGGGGCTGCGCCGCACAGGCCTGACTCGAAAACGCTTCGGCCGCACTCGAAGCACTCGGGGGCTGCGCCGCACAAGCCTGACTCGACGCACCCCGGCCGCACTCAACCCGCTCGGGGGCTGCGCCATACGGGTTTACAGAAATCTACAATACACAATTTATTCACTCGGAGGCTCTGACGACCTCGGCATACATACACTCATGCTCCCACTTGGGAAAGATATCTCTTACAAACTAACGCTATACAACAACAGTCTGGCATTCTCACTCTACAGGCTCATCCTTTGGCGCATCGAGTGGCCCTACAAGCTGCTCACTGAGGGTCTGGACCTGTTGAATCATCTGACGCGCAGCCGCAAGAGTATCGGCGTAGTCATCCGCTCCAGGCAAGCCGTCAAGCACCTTGTCCAAGGGAAGGTGAGGCCGGTGCATTCGAACATACGCCAGCGCCACGTTCGCCCCGCCAACAAGCTGGGCGTGGACGACTTCCTTCAACGCCTTGCCTTCACGGTATTTCTCAAGCAGCGCAGCCAGTCCACTAGGCTGCTCATTATGCGGAAAGAACACCTTGTTGATCTGCCAGAGGGTCTTCCTACAACCTTCCAGAAGCAAAGCAGCCCGCCAGGTGCGATCCAGCATTCTAGCCAGTACACTGCCTTCGGATTTGTTTGACCAAAATGTACGTGCTTCGGGTGAGTCACTGGCGGCCTCTCTTTCCACCCGCTCGTCCACTCGACTCTGCTCGGCCTTCCAGTCAGAATTTACATCTGCATCAAGACCCAACACTTAGAATAGAGAAAGTATAAAGAAGTCGGAGCAAAGCGCCAGAAGACCAACCTTGCAGTTGTCGACTGATCAAGTCTATCTGGCCAAGAAGGAATTCCTCATGCTGTGAGAACGGCACAGCAGGCCGTGACTTCAAGCGCTCCAACTCCAACCCGGCGGTCTTCAACTTCGACTCGAGCTCAACAATCTTGTTCCTCGTGAAGGTGATCACTCGCTGGTCATTTACACTTCGCGCAGGAGCCGAAGGAGTTCGACGGTGACGACGATCAGGTGCGGCTGAAGAGGTGTCCTCCTCATCGTCCACACCAGTCGCTCCAGCAACCACGGGAGCCTCGCCCATCTCAGACTGCCAAATTCGACAGTGGCAAATGAGGAAGACATTCAAACATGGATATGAAAGAAGACTCGAGGGCACATATTCACATTTTCAACATTAGCATGATTCACGGCCAGAAGACCGCAAACTACATAGTTCATTACAAACCAAGACCAAAAGTAGAGGAATTTTCAAATAACGGAATCTACATCACAGACTCCGACCGAGAACGGCCCTTCTTAGCGGCCAACTCTGCAGCCTTGGCGATTCTCTTCTCGAAGGTGGCAACCAACTTCACAGCCAGCTGACTCGCCCGCGCTTTCACACAGCTAAGGGACGCGGTTTTGCCATTAGGCCTCCGAGGGAAGTCGCTGACAACCTTCTCAAAGTCACCTGCGACTTGGTGACCAAGTAGGAGCTGGAAAGTGAGCTCTGAGCCGCGTACCGTCTGAGCACGCGTGTAGTCCGCCATGGTGGTCGCTTCGCCTTCAAACGGAGCCGCAAGCGCGTCAACAGTGACCGGCGACGGCTGGTTGGGGAAGATGCTCCAGTGCACAGTCGCCAAGGCGCCTGTCGACTTCTGCAGCGCCGTCGAGGCATACGCACAGACGCGATCGACGAAGCCGACAGCCTCGGCCAAGCTGACATTGGCACTGGAAGTTCCTTCGGGAGGAGCACCTCCGTAGGTCTCTGCTCCAAAAAGACCACACTGATAAGACACCAGAAGTCGACACAAGAAAAAGTAGGCAAACAGCCGAGATACTTACTTCTAGTAGCGTCGGCGAGTGAGAGCAGGTGCTCAACCTGGGCCTTCTCCAGTTCATCCCGGGCTCGCTCACGCTCTTGAGCTTCGCGCATTGACTTTTCCAGCTCCGCGACCCGCTTCGCCAGGCTCTCCTTTTCGCCTACGGATCACGGGAGCAAAGTTAACAATGAAGATAGCCGAAGCACCTCTTGAACGCAAGGGTTAGTACTCACCGTTTGCTTGCTCCAGAGCAGTGCGGAGCCGACCCCCCTCCTTCTCCATTCGCACGAAGGCCGCGGCTCCCTCCATCAGCTGTGGAAAGAACAAAGACATCAATCTGCGCCTGACTATTCTAGTCACGCACATCTTCGGGGGCTACTCCCATCGGGAGCGCTGTTCGCGCACCCGATACAGATCTTGCAGACTGAGTTAAGAGACTTACATGCTCAAGCAATCCGGCGTCCACCGAGGTCGCATCAGCGGTCTTCTCTGGCACGGAGGAAGTCGAAGCCTTAAGGGTTGCATCACCCGCCTGCGGCTCTTCTTCGGTCGCCTTCGCGGTCTGCTCGAACACGGGAGCAGAAGTGTGCTCCATCTCTGGAGGCGAAGAACCGACAGCGCCAGTACGGTTGCTGCGGCAAGATAATTCAATTCAAATACTCGCAAAGGCAAAAAGGGTACTCGAAAAAACAAGGTGATGGTTGCAAGACTAACCTGGTGACGTCCAGATCATCCTCGCTGTCCAGGGAGACGGAGGGCATCCTCGCGAACCCAGTCGGCGGCGCAGAGCTGAGGGGAGGCATGGCTAAAGGCTCCGTCGGGTCGCTCGTGTGCCTGGCACCAGAGGACGACCCGCTCGCCTCGGTCACGTTCTCCACCTCCACCTGCTTTGCGGGTGACGAAGCAGAAGCAGACTCGCCACTCTTTCCCTTCTGCCGCTTCAGCAGCGGCTCCTCATCCTCATCATCCTCCTCCAAGCTCTCACTCCGAGAAGTGGCGGAGGGAACTTCATCGTCATCAACCTCTTCATCCTCAGGGAACTCTGCCTCTTCATGAGGTCCATTCTCCATCAACGGAGGAGGGCTGACAATGTTGGAATGACCCTGCCAAGAAATTTGGGTCAGACAAAAGAAGATTTCGACAAAACATACAAGACAGAAGCAAAGCAGAAGGAAGCTTACCTCAGGCACAGGGTTGTTCGGACCATACGGCTGGACCGGGCACTTGACGTTGCACGGATCGGCGGCTCGGAGACTGGTGATGCTCCTCACCTTCGACTCAACTTCGTCATCGCCGAGTTCATCACCGTGCTCAAGCGCCCACATCGGGTGGATGCGAGCATGGAGCGGCTGCACCCGAAGCCTGAAGAAAGTGGCAATGAGATGCACTCCACCCGTCTCGCACCCAAGGCTCTTCAACAGGCCACTGAGAAGCGCCAGTAAGGGTTGAGTCGCCTCCCTGTCTTCCTTCGACAGCGGGTGCGCCCATGCCTTCATCTTCTTCAACTCGCGATCAGCCGCGAAAGGAAGAAGCCCCTCCTGGTCGCACCTGATGTAGAACCACTTCCTCCGCCAGCCTTGGACGGAGTCGGATTTCTTCATCTGGAAGAAGGCGGTGTCGCCACGCACCTGGATGCCGAAGCCGCCCACCGGGTATACTTGCCCGCTCTTCCCCACGTTCCTCTTGACGAGGAACAGCGACTTCCATAGCAGCCAGTGGGGTGCGATCCCCAAGAAGCACTCGCAAAGCACGATAAAGCTCGCGATGCTCAAGACGCTATTGGGAGTCAGATCGTGGATCTGAACCCCATAAGCATACAGAAGACCACGAACAAAATCGTGGAGGGGGAACCCGAAACCCCGCGGAAGAAAATCCACGAAGCATACGCGTTCCCCCTCGCGAGGGGCAGGGAATACCTCTTTCCCTGGAGCGCGCACCGCCGCCTGGTCCGCCGGCGGCAGCAGCCCCCGCGCGCGGAGGCCCTCAAGGTCGGCCTTCTTCACCGACGACTTCGTCTAGTCGCCCTCGAGTTTCTTCATCACGCCAGCCTCAGTGGCGGCGGCAGCGCCGGCGGCAGACTTTCCCCTCTTCATCATGACCTTGCTCATGGTGGGTGGAGAAGAATTTGGCAGAGGAGCAGCAATGGAGGAGCAGCAATAGAGGAGAGAGCAGTGGAAATGGCGGCGAAATAAGGATGGGGTGAACTGTTCCCCACAGCGGTGAAAAATATATACCGCGGGGTCAGTTCATCATGGCCGTTCCCCACGAAACCGCTCTCCACAACCTCATCCGACCGTCCACGCGTCGCGCAGAGATGCCAACCGTCGCCGCCCATGCCGCCCACTACGCACGGGAATCGAGGCGCCTTCATCACGCCGCACAAAGTTCGCGCCCAATGGTCAGATCAGTCAAGGCTGGCACTGGGACCACCGTGTCATGTCCCATCGGATGCAGAGCACGCCGAAAACGTCAGCGCTTACGTCATCTACGGAGGCGTGGCAAGACAATGGGCTGATGGAGCACCCGGACAGTTCACTCGAGTGCAACAAAGATACATTAAGCTCTAAGAGCTGAGTCGACTCGACAAATTCATTCGAGTGCAAAGGAAATACAGTAAGCTCCACGAGCTGAGCAAACTTAAGCAGTAAGCCAAACCGGCCGAGTACAAAGTAAGTCGTGCAAAGCAAGTTGCGACTCCGTCAATTCGAGTCCCTTCTTTACTCCCATCGGGAGCGGGCTTTTCCACTGAAGGAAAGATTGAGTTTAACCTCAATTGCAAAGCAATTCAGCTTAATCTCAGGGGCTACTCCCATCGGGAGCGCTGTTCGCGCTCCCGAATGACTCAGAACAATCGCAGTCGAAAAATCACCGACCAGAGCAATACTCACAGTTTTCACCCTGCAGTCGATGTTTCGACTAAGGAATCCTCCATAAGCCCTAAACGGCTGGAGTCGACCATTTTGTTTGTTCCTTTCAGGAACCTGGTGGCGTGCCCGGAACGAAGGAGTCCTTTACCCGACTCTACGATTCGACTAAGCACTCGGGGGCTACTGTCGTGGGGTTACTCTTTGACTACCCCACGGTGGTGATACCTGGGTCACGCCAAGCCCATCAACCCTATGGCGAGGGTCCAAGGAAGGCCCAAGAAGTATGACGTGCGGCCCAAGGTAGTCGATGTTAGGTCATCAGCCTTGATCATCCTGTAAGTGCCATCGGCACCGTTCACCCGAGACCCAGCCTATCATATAAAGGCTGGGAGGGTCCCTCGTCTAGGGTAACTGGACTCCAGCTCATAGCCGCCAGCTTAAACCCTAGCGAGATCTTCATCTCGCCATTGTAGCCACGCACAACCTCAATATCATACAAGCAGGAAGTAGGGTGTTATCCTCCGGGAGCCTGAACCTGGGTAAAACCTCGCCTTCTAGCCGTCGTGACCACCAGCGCTCATCTCTCTCTCCCCCTCAATCAACACGGGGTGCTCAACCCAGGGATTTGCCGAGTCACAACCTCGTCAATAAACATCATCAATTAGAATGGGGTTGGATAGGGTACCGTTTGTGCATGAAGAAGCCAAATGCCCCTTCTCACGGCATAGATAACAACACCGACTCATCTCTTTCTTCTTGATAGGCTACTCAACTTGAGGAGCATTGACTTGAGTCTTCTTAGGAGGTGGCCGTTGTTCAACTCGTGGTTGAGCATGAGATTAAACAAGAGGCTGCTTCCCTAGTTGATTCTCATTAAGAGGCTTGTTCTTCATTGGGCAAGATCTAACGCGGTGCCCTTCAATCTTGCACTTGAAGCAAGTAATCTTGGACTTGTTCTTGGCCCTTCTTCGTGTCAATCTTGGACTTGTTCTTGTTGTTGGAGTTGAATCCAAGTCCACTCTTGTCATTGGGGGATTCTTGCACACTCAACAAGTTGTCGAGTGTGGTCTTCCCCTCATGATGCTTTACCAAGCCTTTCTTCAAAGAAGTGGCTTGGGCCTTGAGCTCATTCCTTTCCTCTACATGGTTAGAGATAACACAAGAACTAGAGGGGGTAGATGCATCATTGTTAGAGCAACAAGGCAAGGAAAGTAATTCATCACATGATGTGCCAACATTGTGAGTGTATGAACTACTAGGACTAGCACATGGCAATATAGAATTATTAGTAGGAGATGTGCCAATGTCCACACGAGGCTCACTAGATGTTACCTTGGTAGTGATAGCCTCATGAGCTAGCTTTAGCCTATCATGGGACACTAGAAGATCGTCATGAGAGCTAGATAGCTTTTTATGACTTTCTTCCAATTTCCCATAATTGCTAGATAGCAACTCAAGTTGAGCCCTTAGCTCAACATTCTCCTTTAAAATGGATGCTTCACAAGAAGTAGAGTTAGTAGCACAAGCATCATCATTAATAGCAATAGGAGAACAAGTAGGAAGCTCTTTTAGCATATGAGCTTGGAGTTGGTCATGAAACTTAGTGAGATTAGCGAGAGAACCTTCGAAGGACTTGAATTCCTTTTCAAGCTTCTCATTAGCCTCAAGAAGTCTAACATTTTCAACAACAAGCTCACCATTTTTAGTTTTTATTATTTTGGCAAGAGCTTGAGCATGATCATGTTATTTTCTTAGTTTGGACATCTCTAGATTATTAGTCTCCTCAAGATTAACAAGAGTTTCCTCAAGAGTCGACCTACGACCTTCCTCTTCTTCAAGAGCAATAGAGATGTCCGCAATCTCATTGGCATAATCACGCTCACGAGCTTCCATTTTCTCAATGGTGTCTTCATACTCATCAATAATATTTTTAATTTCATCAAAAATAGACATGATAATTAAGAAAGTAGAGGAAGCATTATCATTTTTATGAAGAGCATGAAGGACAACATTTTTCATCTTATCTAATCGAGCATCATTATCGATATCATCATTATTATCATCATCATCATTGCTTGTAGATTTAGCCATAAGGCAAAAGATAGTTGATGAAGATGAACCATTAGTTGATGCATCACTTAAATTAATATCTTGTTTTATAGAGAGTTGGATTTCCTCTACATTGTTAGGAACACAAGGACTAGAGGAAACACAAGCATTTTGATCATGCCAACAAGATATAGCTAGCATATCATCATGAGATTTATTCATGCAATTTCTACATGATATGCAAGGACTATCAACACAAGCATGTAAAGCATTTATAGTGCTAGAAGTGTTTAAGTCCTTAGATGAAGCATTGCAATGAGATAGAGACAAAGAATTATCAATAGTAAAATCACTATAAACATTGCAATACCTAGCACTACTCACCATACCATTTGTTTGTGGCTTACCACATGTAGGTGAAGTAGAAGAAGTTGAAAACTCATCACGTCCGGAGGTGGAAGGAGAACAATCATCCTCATCAATCTTGGACTTGCCATATTTATCTTGAAGCTTCGTCCATAGCTCATGAGCATTTCCATAAGGCATGATTGACCCGAGAACTATGTCACTCAAAACATGGACAATTGCATTAGATACTAGAGAATCAAGATAAGAGGTTTCCTCATCCTCTATAGACAACTTTTGGGAGTCCTTTGGAGGAGGAAATCCCATATCTAAGATTCTCTCTATATTTGGACTTATGTCCCTAAAAAGATTAAGCATGCGAATTTTCCAAGTAACATAATTTGTGCCATCGAATATAAAAGTGGGATCGTGCACTAATTCCCTAAACGACATCTTTGCTCTCTAGGCGGTGAAGCCTAACAAGGAGAGACCTTGCTCTGATACCAATTGAAAGAATGAGATGTCGCCTAGAGGGGGGGTGAATAGGCGCTTTAAAACTTTTACGCTTAGGGCTTGAATAAATGCGGAATAAAACTAACGTTTAATTTATCAAGCACAAAACCTAATATACTAGGTTCACCTATGTGCACCAACAACTTATGCTAGGCAAGTTAACAATAAGGATAGCAAGATATATAACTTCAAGCTCGATGGCTATCACAAAGTAAATGCATAAGTAAGGGGTTTGGTTATAGAGATAACTGACACAAGTGGAGACGGAGGTTTGTTTCCCATAGTTACTTCCCAATGGAAGTACGTCTACGTTGGAGAGGTGTGGAGGCTCCTTGGCCCTCCTACAAGCACGTCTGTGCTCACCCTATTCTCCGTGAGCTCCTCCCGTGGGGAATACCCGATGAGGGATTTGCTCATCCACTATGAGGTCGTCTTGAGGGCGTTGACCAAACCCGTACAATAAGGTCTTCTTGAGGGCGTTGACCAAATCCGTACAATTTACCCAAGCCTACCTCCACACAACAGGAGGCTCCCGTAGCACACACAATCGTCTAGGGTGCACAATGCACCCAACAGGAACAAGCTCTTGGGAGCCCTATGCACCCAAGAGTAACAAGCTTCTCGAACTTCAATCCCACGTATCACCGTGGGGAACTCAAACCGATGCACCAAATGCAATGGCAAGAACACACTAAGTGGTCATGTCCTTCTCTCCGAAATCCAACAAAATCAACTAATGCTAGGGTGGGATTTGAGAGGAAGAACAAAGGAGGAACACAAAGGAACTCCAAGATCTAGATCTAAAGGGTTCCCCTCACTTAGAGGAGAGATGGCTTGGTGAAGTGGTAGATCTAGATCTCCTCTCTCTTTTCCCTCTAAAAGGAGGCAAGAATCATGGAGGGATGGAGACGAAGCAACCTCTCAAAAAGGTCAACAATCGAGGAGAGAGAGAGTGCAAAGAGTTGGGCAACCATTGGGGAAGAAGGTCCCTTAAATAGGTTGCCCCAAAATCCAACCGTTGTGGGGCAGAATCGCGCAGGGCCGGTAGTACCGGCCCAAAGGGCGGTACTACCGCCCTACACAAAGCTGCCCACCAACGGCTCACTGCAGAAAAACCCGCAGGGCCGGTAGTACCGCCCCAAGGGCGGGTACTTCCGCCCCCACCCAAACCAGCCTGCCAACTGCTAGCAGTGAAAACCCGCAGGGCCGGTACTACCGGGAAATGGACTGGTAGTACTGATTGACCCGGTACTACCGGAACCACTTCCGGGCAAACTTCCAGTTAAAAACAAGAGGTATCCAGTACCGAAAAACTTAAGCGGAAGTAGCCCCGGTACTAGGCCCGGTACTACCGGCCATGGTCCGGCCGGTACTACCGGCAAGTACAGCGGTACTACCAGACACAGAAAACAGCAGAACACCCGGTACGAGAAAAACTTAGGCAGAAGAAGCCCCGGAAGTGGGCCCGGCACTGGACACCGGTACTTCCGGAAAAAGGCCCGGTAGTACCGATTGACCCGGTACTACCGGAAGAACTTCCGGGCCACTTCCGGAAAAAGACAGAAGCTTAAAAACTTAAGCGGAAGTGGCCTCGGTACTAGGCCCAGTACTACCGGCCATGGGCCGGCCGGTACTACCGGCTAGTACCCCGGTACTACCGGTTACTGGAAAGCAGCAGAACCAGAAACTGAATAACTTTCGTAAGGAAACTCCGATCGAGGTGAATCCAATTTTGTTGGAAAGAGGACGACAAGAGCTACCCTACAAAAAGTGAAAATACTGAAACCAAGCAAGGGAGATTTTGCTAATAAATGAAAGAGTGAAACCTTCCGCACGAATGGACCGGCAAAATCTCCAAAACCGAAAACGCAAGAGAATATGCATACGAAATCAATTTTCGGTGAACTTGGCCTTGTCATGACAAGCACCAAGACCACACCAAGATAAGAGCCAAATAAGAACCAATAAAGATGATGCCAAGGATGCAAAGGTTTGAGCTCTCTATGACGATATGATCAAGATATTTGCTCGAGAGCCCCTCTTGATAGTATGGCTATCTATCCTATAACCCGGTCTCTCAACTAACATCATGACACCGGCAAAATAGAAACCCTATCAAGATCATGCCTTTGCCTTGCGCATAATCCACTTCAGCTAGATGATGACGATCTTCGTCTTCTCAAGATGGACCATCTTTCTTGATTGCGCTTCGCTTGGTGAAGACTCGCAACGTGCTCCCCCATACACCAAGATGGGAGAGGCACTCTTCGACAAATCTTCACTTCGCCTTTATCTTGATGACGATCACCACGTGACACCATCCTCCATGGGCCACATAGGATATCCCTTTCGTTGCATGGTCATGGAGAAATGCCTAACCACACATAGAGATACAAGCACATAGATCATGGGTTAGTTCACAAGGCTATATTGACAATTGCTTACCATACCATGGGATCATACAATCCCTCATGATACATTCCTAGCCTTGTGTGTTGATCAACTTGCACTTAGCCTTGATCAACATAAACTCTTCTTATTTTAGCCTTGACTCCAACATATGGAGTTCAAACATTGCTATGGACCAAACCTACAAGTATAGCTCAAAGCACACATTAGTGCTTAAGGATTGTCATTAATTACCAAAACCACACATGGGGGCAACCATGCTCTTTCACATACATATACCGTGAGTGGTCAACTTATTTTATCAATACCCCAACATGCATCCGAGTGTTGAACCATTGATCAGGTGGTTGACATGTATTCAGTTTTTATTTTTTGTGATCAAGAAAGTACTTTTCATTAATCATGCACAAATCATTACGTTACACTACAAACATGACAAATCAATTGGGCATTAATTATGTCCCGCTCATTGACTCGAGCATAATTTAAAGTTATTATGTCTAATGCATCTGAGGATCATGTATTATCAATAATTAGTGGTTGAATTTAGTTTTTACACACGAGAATTTTAGGCATGCAAGTAAGTCGGTGGCTATGAGCCACTTCACTTAGAAATAGTTTTTGTTAGTCAACCATTGACATCCGAAAAAATGTCTCACCTCTTTTACGCTATTTTCTTTACTAATATATTACTTTCACAAGGAAAACAAATCATAGAAATGCTGACTTCTAGCGGTGAAGATATGATATAGGAAATGATGCACTCTCATCCAAGGAAAAAGCCTATGTTTAAATATATTTGTTGTATACAAAACTAATATAATCTATCTTATAGTGGAGGAAGACAATGAGGAAATCACCAGCACAAACGCTGATGCTAGAACTGCAAATATGAAAATTGATAACAAGGCGCAAGTGAATAAGAAAAGGACTAACTACAACATAACTGAAAATTATTAAAGAAAAAACCAATCTCGCTTTCCAACAAGGATATATCCAAGAAGATAGAGAATGACCCAAAAGAATGTGTAATGATATATTATGTAGGTGGAAATTGAAACTCCTTGTAATGATATATTACCATGCACAAATGGCATGTTGTCTCGAAATACACCTGTTGGCCACACTTGATCGGATTTATGAGATTCTCGGCCTAAAAAACAAGTTGTGTATGGTATACTCTTTTGGGTAAACAACCACGTCACATACATATACATATTCAGTAACATAAAATACACCATATATAAATAATTAAGGATTAAAATAATTGTACAAAACTAAAATATGACATATAAATATGATCCCGCGCATTTGCGCGGGCCACTGTGCTAGTTGTTGGAAATAGTAAAACGGATGAAGACAAAGAAGAAAAAGGTAGGGAACATGCAAGCAAAATTATCAGCCTTGCCTTGACCGCTTCTCTTCCTGTGTCTTTCACCTTTTCTTATCCTTCCGGGGCTCCCAGGTCCACCGCATTGGTGCTCTACTTATTTTTCCAATGCTAGATCCGCTTACCTCTCAATCAATCTTGAGTTTCAGACCTTGGTAGGTATGCAGAGGAACAAAAAATAGAATTCGATTTGGAGACTCTAGCATGATTTGGTAGGTATGCAGACCTATACCATTTATATTTTTCGTGCTAAATAGTTCTTCACATTAATTTTCATTCAGTTTCAGAAATTATAATTTCTATTTATTTTTTTGAAGGCCAATATAATTTCTATTTTATTTGTGCGAAAAGCTCCAGGTAGTCTATGGTAGCAAGAGGGCTCTTAACGTCCGGTCTCACAGGCCATAATTGTGAACGAGATTTGGTTCCCAGTCGCTAATTAAGCTACAAATATGTGTCTCATGACATTTATCTCTTTTTTAATTTTTTTTAACAATTGGTAGGATGCGACCTTCTATTGCATTCATTTGTATTTTTCAATGCAGACACAAGATCAACAAGTTGCATCACAATTAAAGTTGAATCTATTCGCAGGCAGTATCATGATCCATGCTAAACAACCCCTTCCTTGAAAATCTTAGTATATAAACTGCTTCCTGTTAAAACGAGTCAGTACATTAATGTGGAGCAGGTGTATAAATGTTCATCCTTATTCGGTAGGATATGCTCAATACTAGAAAGTTTTCAATGTGTTTTTCCTTGGCACTATTGCCTTCAAAAGTTATGTGGTTATGTTGGTGTTTGTTTACGATCAGTTAAATTTGAATGTATTAGTTTTTAGTCATGGTAAGATCTTGTATTAAAATATGATATGTAGTTATGTATTTTAATGGTCATTCTACGGTTTAGAGATATATAGTTCATGCTTAGTCATGGTAATATTATTTGTCATTATGTAGAAATTCCTGGTGGCTATGGGGTGGAAAAATGCGTAAATGAAAGAGAGAGCCTCACATGCTGGAGAATCACACCAACCACATCCCGAGATCCGCGGATTCTTCATGTCGACCAAACGACATTCACCGGAGCCTATTATAGAAGGATACGTACCGTGAGTGGTCAACTTATTTTATCAATACCCCAACATGCATCTGAGTGTTGAACCATTGATTAGGTGGTTGACATGTATTCAGTTTTTATTTTTTGTGAAGAAAGTACTTTTCATTAATCATCACAAATCATTACGTTACACTGCAAACATGACAAATCAATTGGGCATTAATTATGTCCCGCTCATTGATTCGAGCATAATTTAAAGTTATTATGTCTAATGCATCTAAAGATCATGTATTATCAATAATTAGTGGTTGAATTTACTTTTTACACACGAGAATTTTAGGCATGCAAGTAAGTCAGTGGCTATGAGCCACTTCACTTAGAAATAGTTTTTGTTAGTCAACCATTGACATCCGAAAAAAATGTCTCACCTCTTTTACGCTATTTTCTTTACTAATATATTACTTTCACAAGGAAAACAAATCATAGAAATGCTGACTTCTAGCGGTGAAGATATGATATAGGAAATGATGCACTCTCATCCAAGGAAAAAGCCTATGTTTAAATATATTTGTTGTATACAAAACTAATATAATCTATCTTATAGTGGAGGAAGACAATGAGGAAATCACCAACACAAACGCTGATGCTAGAACTGCAAATATGAAAATTAATAACAAGGCGCAAGTGAATAAGAAAAGGACTAACTACAACATAACTGAAAATTATTAAAGAAAAATCCAATCTCGCTTTCCAACAAGGATATATCCAAGAAGATAGAGAATGACCCAAAAGAATGTGTAATGATATATTATGTAGGTGCAAACTGAAACTCCTTGTAATGATATAATACCATGCACAAATGGCATGTTGTCTCGAAATACACCTGTTGGCCAGACTTGATCGGATTTGTGATATTCTCAGCCTAAAAAACAAGTTGTGTATGGTATATTCTTTTGGGTAAACAACCACGTCACATACATATACATATTCAGTAACATAAAATACACCATATAAATAATTAAGGATTAAAATAATTGTACAAAACTAGAATATGATATATAAATATGATCCCGCGCATTTGCGCGGGCCACTGTGCTAGTTGTTGGAAATAGTAAAACGGAAGACAAAGAAGAAAAATGTAGGGAACATGCAAGCAAAATTATCAGCCTTGCCTTGACCGCTGCTCTTCCTGTGTCTTTCACCTTTTCTTATCCTTCCGGGGCTCCCAGGTCCACCACACTAGTGCTCTACTTATTTTTCCAACGCTATATCCGCTTACCTCTCGATCAATCTTGAGTTTCAGACCTTGGTAGGTATGCAGAGGAACAAAAAATAGAATTCGATTTGGATACTCTAGCATGATATGGTGAGATGCGAAGATGGATCAGCGTTGGACTGGTTGTAGCCTTTTTTTTTTACCAGGCTGGTTGTAGCCCTTTACCTGCCAGACCTCGTCCGATGCTCTTTCCATTGATCCTCTTTCCCTCCTACACAGCGCAACAGTTACAACTGACATGGTGATGTGAAGAGAAGAAAGAAGAGTCAGGCTGGAGACGCTCATCAGCTCTCCAGTCTAGGTTGTGAAATACTCCCTCTGTTCCTAAATATAAGAGCATCTCTAACAGCTGCCCTATTTTAGCTTTCGTGCTCTAAAAACCGTTTTTTGGGGTACCGGAGGGCAAAAACACCTCTCCAACAACTGCCCTATCACGTGCCCTATTATAGGGCTGCCCTAATATTTGATCCTCTCTGCCCCAAATATGGGGCAGAGAGGAGGCGTGCCCTATCCCATCCTTTTCAGCGCGCGAAGCCCAACTGCCACCCGGAACCTTCACATTCCTTCCGATCCCCTTTCTGCCGCCTCCGTCCCCGGCCATCTCCGGCGACTCCCGCGCCGCCGGTCACCTGCACGACTCCCCTAAGACGTTCGCTACTAATTCCCGTCCTCCGCTGGCCATTCCCGTTGCCCCGGCGAGCTCCTCCGCCGGTGGCCATGGCGAATCCTTCCGTGTCGCGGGCAAGGAGAGCGGGGCGCGACGGCGTCGGCGGCCACGGGAGCGGACGGCATCCGGCACGTGGGCCCAAGGCGCTGAGCGCGGCATTGAACGCGGCTGTGTGGGGAGCGAGAAGTCCGACGACGGGGAGATCGGGGCGTGGCGGAGATGGTGGAGGACGACGTCGAAGAGGCGGAGGGCCCGGGCGGGGCGGAGGCTGGAGACGACGGCGGTCGGGGAGGAGGCCGCGGCGGAGCATGGAGACTGGAGAGGAGGAGGGAGTAGGCGAGGTGGGCGTTGCCGGTGCGGGCGGCGGCGGAGGCGGCGAGGGAGAGGGAGTTGGCCTTGAGGAGGAGATGCTCTTAACCGTTGGATGTGTTTTCCTCACTCAATACCGTTGGATCTAGTTTAAGGCACTGATTTTAGGGCAACTGTTGGAGAGGAGGTGCCCTATTATAGGGCAGCTGGTAAAGCAGAAAAAGTTTCGTGCCCTAAAACGCTAAAACGGGTGCCCTATAACTCCAAAAAGTTGATATAGGATAGGGCACCTGTTAGAGATGCTCTAAGATGTTTTAGCCACTTCACTTGTTGACTAGATGCAAACTAAAGTGAGTGAATATATACACTAAAGTGCGTCTAGAACTCTAGATACATATAGATACAAGTGAATCTAGAAAAATATTAAAACATCTTATATTTAGGAACGGAGGGAGTAGGCGATTGAAAAGGTGCGATCCAGCTGCCACAAGAGAGAGAATTACCCGTGAGTTGAGTCTGTTACATGAAGTAGAATGGCCAGAACTATAGGAGATCGTGAGAACGGAGTGGAGAGGAAGAGGAGGCCCGTCGCTTTGTTTCTTGAAGAGACTATTAATATTTTAGTTGTTGTTTGGAAGATCGATAGTAGCGGGTTGACGTGGGATTTTTTTTCTAGTAAGGAGTTTGTAGCTAGAAATTCTTAGAGGTTAGATCTACATGATGTGGACCAATTGGAGGCTTGATGATGTATATGTCTTGCATGTTGAAAGAATTCCTTGTAGTGGGGCTTTACTATTTAATTAGATATAGAAGACTTGAAGAGTGAAAGGTTAATTGCTCGCTCAACTTAATTCGTACATCTTTCTCAAGTATGCCAAGGGAGAATCTCCGTGTGTTGTCTTTGCAGCAATTCTTTTCTCTAATAGAAAATGACATGCCTTACAATTTTGCTGGATACAATTTGGATTGGAAACCCAATACAACTCAACGACTCTTCCACGTGAAAAAAATAGCCTCCTCAGTACTATGTGCCATAGAGTGTATCATGATTCTTGTTTTCCTTTTTCCAGGACGGTGTTCCGCGGGCAGCTTACAAAGGAGTAGTGATGTTCCGGTACAAGAGCAGGGAACGGCCGTATACATCACTTTGATACAGAGTCTGGGGATGCCTCATTTTGAAGAGAAAAAAAAGCAGCCCAAGACGGATATTCCTGGTTGGCCCCGACTCTCATCGTCAGCTTGGGGCTAATCAGGGCGGGAAATTTACGACTGATTTGGCAAAATGTGGGATGACACATGCACATATACAGTGCACAGAATATTAGGGGCCTGTTTGGCTCGCGTAGTCACCCATGCAGCTTTTACGTTTCCACATGGCCTGTCTCCAGAGCCTGCCCCCACAGAGCCTGGCCCATGAAGCTTGAAACCAAATAGCTGGGGGTTGATAGACTAGCACGCAGGGCGCATGTCCGGCGTTTGATGTGGCTGCGTGCTGCATGCGCTGCGAGGGGGGCATGCAAGATTCCCTGCATGCGCAGCTGCCTCGTGTTCCGCGCTGCCTGCATGAGAGCCTGAATCGGCCGTTTATTCAGGGCCAGGCCTAGAGGTGCTTTAAGTATCGTGCGGACGTAAAAATGGAGGCTCGTATTTAACTAAACACCACGTCGGCGAAAAGATTCCATTCTCATGCAGCGTACCTACTTCTATCAACTTCCATGCAGCGTACCTACTTTTGCTACATGACACCCCCTAGTGAAACCGTGCACCCGTGCACCCATTTTGAAAATGTCAACTTTATATGTTTCAAAAAATTCCGAAAAAAATTCTGAATGTTGACACGGAAGGTGTTCACAATGCCTATAAGTTTCAGAACCAGATTCGAAACACACAGGGAGAAACAAAATGACAAATCCATATGTGAATAGTGATCTGAACACTATTCATGCTATACTTTGTTTTTTTTGTTTCTCAATGTGTGTTTCGGATCTGGTTCTGAAACTTATAGGCATTGTGAACACCTTTCGTGTCAACATTCAGAATTTTTTTCAGAATTTTTGAAACATATAAAGTTGACATTTTGAAAATGGGTGCACGGGTGCACGGTTTCACTGGATACGTTCTCGGGGGTGCAAGCGAGATGTAATGCTGCCAAGGATTTTTTTTTTTACGATGGACGGTGGCGTTTCCTCCCCCTCGCTGTGCTGGAGTAAGAGAAACGTGCCCGGTGTAGAGAATTTGGCTGGGATTCATTCATGTTAGTTAGCACAACAATTTTTCTGAAATTTGTGTTTGGGGTATAATTACCTGATCCTCCCCTCACTAGCTGACCTGACCCTGACATTTAGTGTACATGACAAAAGAGATCTGAGCTATGATTCAGTGACATGCAAATCACATAGCCCTATATCTCTTGCTGTTGTATTAACTGTTAACTGCTTATGTTAAGAAATAGGTATGGTCACTTGCATCACGGAAAATATTTCTTCACTCACATTTTTCAGCTATTCTCGGGTCAGTTCCTGAAGTCCACTTTTTTTAGTCTTTAGGTAAGCTAAGTAAGTAGTCCTTCATCAAACTTGCCACCCAAAACAAGGCCTTAGAAACAAATTAATCAAATGAAAATTATTTCCCTTGTGTTCGCAAAGTCGTTTCACCAAAAAATTGACACTTTTTGTGTCGTGTGTAAAAAGCTTTTCAGGAGACCACTTTTTTCCGGTTTTGGTACGCACAAGAATAGAGAGGCAGCGCTCTAGGGTTTCACCCTAGCCGCCGCCTGCCGTCTCCGCTTTCTTCATCTGGGAATCGACGGGTCACTGCCTCCTCTGTTTGCCGTTCTAGCGGTATGAGGGGATGGAGACCTCGGACCTGCGCTTGACGCTGTCGCAAGGTCCCTAAAGTTAGAGTTTGGTTTTGGTCTCCCTAGCGGCATCAGTGAGGTGGTGGCGATGATGTCGCATTGGAATAAGATCTCTCCGACCTCTCCCCACGTCGTGAACGTTTCTGGCGTTGACCAACGGCCAGTGAGGGTAGGTGCTGTCAGATCTGTTTGTTTTCATTGGATCTTGACAGTTGGTGTGTCCTTCAAAGGAAGCTATTCACTGGTCTATGGTGGAAGATCTTCGATCTCTTCATTCGTTCAGATCTACGGTAAGGTCCGGTTTCTCCAACCCTCTGGATTGATGGTGGAGGATTGCAAGACAGTGTTGCTGCTTGGGTTGTGTCCCCTGCCGATATTCCATCTGCGTTTATTCGATCTCGTTGTTCGCGGCGAGTGGCTACTGCCTACTGCGGTTTTCAAAGACTTGGTTAGCAAGGCTTTTGCAGGTGACCCAGTCTACTCTTTTGCTGCTTGTCCAGTGCATGTTTCAACCTTCGATAGCTGTCAAAGGAGGAAGAAGACGATCAATATAAGTTTCAGTGTATTTTTATTCTGTATCGGCCGTGTTGTGTCGAGTTGTATCACCTTTGCGTCAACTGTTTTCCTTGATATTATTCTCGGAAAAAAATATGGTTTCGTATAACTTGACATAAGTAAATAGAATGTTTTCACCCACAGAACATATGATCTCATGTACCAAAATGAATTTCACTCCAACTTAGAGTTAATTTCTAACACCTAAAAGCCAAACATGTGACAACAACCTCCCAAAGAACAAACACGTACTCAAATCTAATGTACACGTTTCGTTGGCCTAATGACCGAAAGGAGCCCACCACTAGCGAGTAGAGTCGCGTGCACTCGGGATACTGGAGTGGAGGTCGCCAGGAAAGGAAAGATAAAGCGGCGGCCGCCGCCTAGAATCGCTCGGACTCGGATGACAACATGGTGTCAACACCCTGCACATGTAACAGCAAAAAGGCAAAGCCAAATGGCGTCACGACTTGTGCTTAAATGCGTGCGTAGCCGCCCCCTAGCTGATGTGTGTTCAGTTATCCTCTTTTGTGTTTATTCTGCAGGCCAGTGGATTATGTCGCGAGATCTACCCTTTTGGTCTTGTGACTTCTGACTTGGTTTTCTCCAGAACAACCTGGTCCTTTTCTATTTAGGTTTAGATGTGCCGAATTCTCGGTGACGAGTTTGTGATGTGCAATGTTCATTTTTTTTTAGATAAAAGTGATGTGCAATGGTGACGATGTAGAATCATGTTCTTTCATGGCTACTTTGGAATTTTTTTTTTAGAATTTTATTAGGGCAACAAGGACCTTGTCCCCGGTTCTATTCATCCAAACGAAACCATGTAGAACCGGATATTTTAATACTAGATCTTCTCTTGCTTCTTTTTTTTTCTTTTTTTTTTTGCGAAAAAAAGGAATCTGGTATTAAAAGAAACACCTAAGAGTACAGAACACCTCAACAAAAACGAAAATTACAACGAAATCCTTGAGATGTCCTTCGTCTTCAACCTCCAGACCGTGTCGACGGCGTGCCGCCGTTGCCGCTCCTTCCTGAGCTGGCCTGACATTGTTGATTGCGGACGGGAAGTCGCCGAACGGGTCTAGAAGACCACATCCGTCCCGGAGATAAAGAAGAAGGAAGAACCATCGATGAAGCTCCATAACGATCTTAAGAACGCCACCACCAGAAGAAATCCTCGAGACCACACCACTCCCACAGGCTTCTCGACGTCGCCGCCGAGATGGGACTGAAGCCGGGAAGACCTTATTGAAATGAGGCGTTGTCGTCGCCATCTGAGCGCCGTCCTGACAAACCACGACCCTAACACCTAAAAACGGAGCCCTCCCGTCGACGGAGGCCGAGATCCACCGCGCCTCCATGGCCTGAAGGCCATAGAGGCGGGGCAGATCGGTGGCGGCGCCAACAGGAGGCGGGGGAAACCTAAAATTCGCCCGGGAGCTCTCGTCCCCCTTGCATCTTTGTCTGTGCAATAATAATGACTTAATGAGAGCTCGATTTCTTTTCTACTTCTGGTGTTAGCGACTTAGCATTTTTTTTTCCCTTTCTACGTTGCTGCAATCGCACCACTTTGGCCTATGCGCGATTTGGAGAATTCTTGGTCGCCTCCACGTTGCCCACCTGCAGAAGAACTCGTTTTATTGTTAAAAGAGAAGCACTCGTTGTTGTTGTCAACGCGGGAGTGACATGGGTTTTTTTTAGCTGCACCACCTAACTTAAATATTTTTTTTCCGGCAAACATCAGCTTTGAGGTAATGATCTACACAAAACACAAAACCCAATCGATTTGATAACTAATTAGCCTCTTCAATTGTATAAAAGAAAAATACTAATTAGCCCGAGTTGGACCCACTATCAGAAGATACGAGGCAGCCCCTTGACGTATGCAACATCATCTATCTTGTCTTAGACACATATATTGATAATATTCAACTAGCTGGATTTAGGGGAGATGACCTAAAAACTTGGTAAAAAGTTGTTTCCATGTATCTTCCCGATAATTAACGAGGACCCTGCGTTTCTTTCCATCGAATAGGTAGAGTTTGTGTTACAATCTTCCTAGAAGGCGATTAAAGAGAAACGAGTTACTTAGTTATCAATCGAGTTAATTACTAGTTTTTGTTTTTATGCAATTCATTTTACCAAATGTGGTTGTTTTTTACAAACAAAAATGTTAGAGTTGCGATTTTGTGTAGAAAAAGGACAAAAGTGGTTTTAAGTGCTAAAAACCATGTGACGTCGCCATGGCAACAACATCCAACTCTAGAGCCAAAGTAGTTCCAAGCCACGAAACCCCAAAACAAAATGAAGGTCAAATCACCATTGTCATTCATCGCTGAAGATATGGTTGACGACTGGACCGTTCCTGGTGCTTCCAGCTCCCTTCAGCTTTCCTCGTTAGCCCGCTGATGTCCCAGATGCCGCTGAAGCCACGAACCAACAGAAATTCACGGAAAATCGAAAGATCTTCCTCCAAAAGGAATTTTGTATGTGATGAAATTTCAAAAATATTTACCATAGCTAAAAACTTTTTCTGGAACCTAGGCAAAGTCCAACAAAAAAGAGTTCGGTATTTTATACCAAAATTCGGCCGAAAACCATACAACACACCCTCAGTCGACAATCAAGTCGCCATAGCAATCAAAGCCGACATCCAAACGTCTCAAAGCAACACGGCTAAGGCGAAAATACGGAGTCGTCGCAACGACATCCACGTCGGCGCCGAGGCCGTGTCCCTGCACGAGTCAACGTCCAAATCGCCCGAACGACAAAAAAACCCAGTACTCTAACAACTCAATGCAACACGATGGGGGCGATAAAAACGGAGCCTTCGCTCGACATCCACGCCAGTCCCAGGGCTGCCCGCCTGGCCGATGGTGAAAAAAGGACATCGCCTACCAAACGAACATGCGAAGTACTGACACGAGAAGAGAAGGACTCCATAGTGATGCCTCGAAGGAGGGGACCGACGACCTAGAGCACCGCCACCGACCACATCAACCCGAGGTCGACGACGGATTTTCATCCGGACCTCACTAAACCCGGAGTAGCGTTCGCTAACCTCAGTAGCCGAGGCTGCCCAGCAGCTTGCCACTGCCAACCAACAAATCACTCCGATGGTACCATCCGGCTGGTCGAACATTCATGGAGAGGCCCCAAGAGGCAAGCGACGCCATATCGCCGCCTCGATCGATCCGACATGGGATCTAGGATTTCTCCCGGAGAATTCCGGGCGTTGGAGCAAAAAGATCACCACAATGACACCTTAAATAAGGACATGACTCCCAAGGGTGTCGCCGCTTTCACCCGATGATGACATGATGACTTGAAAATCATGCACATGTCCCACGAGGACCGTCGGACAAACAACGCCAACCCGCACACAGACTGCCAGCACCAAGCGCCTGACGGTCTGTGGCCACGAACGTAACTAGGTACCGGGTCTCAAATCTGCCTCCCCCGGAGCCACCTCCTGGCTTGGCGCGATGGCAGAGAACGACCATCCGGGGCCACCGCCCCAGCATCAAGGCGCCACGTCAAGCCGAAGTTCGATGGGCACCCTCCATGCTCAGCCGATAATTTCGATGAAGAGATCGTGATGTCTGCCATCAAAGCAGACAAAATTGGACAACTGAGCGCATCATTCCTCGCGCCGCCATGCCTAGGCTCCCTGTGGCCACAATGAATAGTCGTCGCCCAGATCATCACAGTTGCCCATGAGATTGTTGCT
>QRDG01002336.1:0-81919 GCA_012064385.1 Puccinellia tenuiflora | reverse complement strand
TACGAATACTCCATAGAGACTTCCAGCAATTCATCGACCCAAGCGCCGGCTGCTCGATGCAATGGGGTTTCAAGCCTCGGCTTAATGCCTTACAGAATAATGCCGTTAGTGTGCTCTACCTCCATTGGATTGCGTATGTGCCACCGATGCCACGTCGAGCTGGATTTTCGATCGGCTGCAAAACTTCGATAGCTCACCAATGGCAAAATTTGTGCCATTATCAGTGATGATTCTTGTGGTATGCTGAACCGAGTTGTTATCTGTGAGATCCTGGCTCAGGGCTCAATAGATTAATAGGATACTCATATCAACAAGTTGCAAACTTCTTTTCCGGAAGCTCATTCGAAAAGAACTCCGAGGTTAAGCGTGCTTGGCTTGGAGAAATTGAGGATGGGTGACCGACCGGGAAGTCCTTCCCGGGTGCGCACGAGTGAGGACAAAGTGCGCAGAAAAGACTAGTGTTGGTCTGTGGGGCCAGTCTAGAGATCCTAGAGAGCTGCCAGGCGTAACAGGCGCCGGTCCGGGAGTGGCCGGGGTGTTACAATTGATATCAGAGCCGACCCTTGCGGTAACTCGGGCGTGTGCGGGTCAGAGGCGCGGACATGTGGAGCATGTGCCGGCACTGGACGCACAGACGGGTGCCAAAGGGGGAAGTTCCTAGACTGGGGTTGACCGACGAGGGCGTCGGTCTTCTAAGGGGGGAAGGATGTGAGATCCTGGCTCAGGGCCAATAGGATAATAGGATACTCATATCAACAAGTTGCAACTTCTTTTCCGGAAGCTCATTCGAAAAGAACTCCGAGGTTAAGCGTGCTTGGCCTGGAGAATTTGAGGATGGGTGACCGACCGGGAAGTCCTTCCCGGGTGCGCACGAGTGAGGACAAAGTGCGCAGAAAAGACTAGTGTTGGTCTGTGGGGCCAGTCAGAGATCCTAGAGAGCTGCCAGGCGTAACAGGCGCCGGTCCGGGAGTGGCCGGGGTGTTACATTATCTCGATGATGAACTTCGTAGTTGTAGCTCCGTCGAGTTTCTTGATAGGCTCTGCCTCCACCCACTTTGTGAATTTGTCGACCGCCACCAGCAGATGCGTTAAGCCTCCTCTTGCGGTCTTGAAGGGTCCCACCATGTCGAGCCCCCGGACCGCGAACGGCCAAGTTATAGGGATCGTCCGGAGCTCCGTGCCAGCAAATGAGCCTGCTTTGCGTAGCGCTGAAACCTTCACAAGTCTTGACGATGTTGATAGCATCCTCCTTAGCCGTTAGCCAGAAGAAACCGTGCTGAAACGCCTTGGCGACCAATGCCTTTGCCGCCACGTGATGCCCACACTCGCCATAGTGGATTTCCTCGAGGATTTGCCGCCCTTCCTATGGAGAGACTCATCGTTGAAAGATGCAGACGTGCTTCGTTTGTAAAGCTGTCCGTCAATGATCGTGTACGCCTTTGCTCGGCGTTCAATTTGGCGGCTCAACACTTCGTCCTCCTTCGGCAGTTTTTTGTTCACCAGGAAATCAATGTATGGCGTGGTCCAATCTGGGGTTACCAGGCATACATGGACTGATTCTGCCGACAAGGGGTAGTCTTTGTCGCCGCCTTTAATGGATGGCTTATGCAGATGATGGACAAATACGTCTGGGGGCACCTCCTTCTGCCTGGAGCCTATCCTGGCCAAGCCGTCAGCAGCTTCATTGTCGTTTCGGGATATGCCGGACCTCTAAGCCGGAAAAACATCTGTCGAATTCATCGACTGTTCGCCTGTACTCCGCCATTGTGGGACTTTTTGCGTCCCAGGTTCCGTCGAGTTGCTGTACAACAAGATCCGAGTCGCCATAACAGAGGATGCATTTACTCCCGACTCCTTGGCCATATGAAGGCCATGGAGGAGAGCCTCATACTCTGCTATGTTGTTGGTAGCTTTGAAGTGGATTCGAAGGATAGCTGAGCTTGTCACCTTTAGGCGACTTTATCACTACTCTAGCCCCCGAGCCCTGTTTCATCTTTGAGCCATCAAAGTGCATTATCTAGTACTGAGATTCCGACAAAGGTGTGTTTTCCATCGCCTCTGCCCAGTCTGCGACTGATGCATGTAAAATGCATACATGAACTTTGCATGTTATTACTAGATATTCCTACATATTTGCAACTTATGAGGTTATGTTCATGTTTTATAATGATTTCGGGGATTTCCTAAACAATCCCCCTCTTTTGGTTCTAACTCAGTTTTCCAGAAACCGTCTTTTTTTAGTGTTTTGGACTTTCCGGGAGCTTCGGGACTCCAAAAAGGGCAAGGTCAAAGAGAACGGTTCAGAATTTTCGAGGCGAACGCAATGGGTGAAATTGAAGACCGGGAGCCCAACCAGCTGGGAGATGGAGGGACCCACGCGGCCCCTGTACCTGGCCGCGTGGGACTACCCCCTTTCGCCCTCGTGGCTCCGATGCCATCGATCTTCGTCCCCCCTGGCTCCCTCGTGACCTAAAAACGACTATATAAAGGACCCCCCGAGGAGTTTCGCAAGGAGGCGACAGAGAAACACAAAACCAGAAACAGAGAGGCAGAGGGCTGCTGCCGGAGAAGTCGGAGGGGGGAAACGCCGCCGGAATCCACCTCTGGAGGGCTCCACCCCCCTCCGGCGTGTTCATCATCAACTTCTACAGCAAGATCATCTCATCTCCACCATCTCCATGATGAGGAGGGAGTAATCTCCCTCTGGGCTGAAGGCTCATGCCGGTAGCTATGTGGTTTATCTCTCTCTACCATGGTGTGATCTTTATGTGATCATGAGCTTTGTAATCTAGTTAAATCCATAGATGGTACTCTTCTTTATCTTATGAATTATGCTACTCAAGTGGTTTTATTGATGTGATTGCCGGAGTCACCTTTGTCCCATGGTGTGAAGTTGACAGTGCGTGCACCGTGTGTGGCTCTTAGGCTAAAGATTACATGAATACTTATCATGAGTTATTATTTGTGTTGGGTGTCTCTATGATATTGTGGTGTTTGTTAGTACTATCTTTGGATGCGAATAGTGACCGCATGAAGTGGATGTGGAATACGAACTTTAAGGTGTGCTTTTTGTAGCCCTACATAATTGATTGGTGTTCTTTATCCAACCAGAAATTAATTCGGAGTAGCATAATGAGGAGGAATTATCTATGTATTCAATTATATTATTATTGTTGAGAGTGTCCACTAGTGAAAGCATGATCCCTAGGCCTTATTTCCAAAGCACCGTTTACACCTTTGTCTTGTCCTCTTGCATTAAAGAGGATTGGAACACTTTCACACCCTTGTTCCCTTGTCTTGTCCTCTTGCATTAAAGAGGATTGGGACACTTTCACACTCCGTTTTGTTACATCAAACTTCCATCCATTAAATCAACCACCTTGTTCTATAAACTTGTTTAGTGCATAATCAACTAAAACTTGTGACACTTTAGTTGTAGGGAATAGATAACTTTTCCTTCTTGCTCCTGCGGATCGATACCTTACTTCCACATTGAATTGTGCTACAGTGATTCCTTGCTCTTGGGGATTATCAAGTACTTTTCTGGCGCCGTTGCCGGGGAGCGTAGCGCTTAAGTTTCTATTCTGTTTGCACTAGATATTTATTTTCAGTTTTGCATATACTCTAGTTTACTTTCAGTTTTGCATTTAGTTTAGTTTACTTTCAGTTTTGCATTTATCAAAAAAACCCAAAAAATTAAAAAATGGAAAACTATTATAAAAATGCCATGATAGCTGCTGAATTAGACAATCAAAAGAAGGGAAAAGATTAGGAGGCTACCTAGAGCTCCTAAATAAAATTGCTAGTGCGTTGCTTAATTTTTATGAGGAAGGATTTTGTTGCTCTGAATACTATAGACACTTTGAATTCCAATGCCCTTCCAATAAAGATGAACCTGTTATTGCAACTTTTCATACTTGGAATTATGCTCACTTAGGGATGGAAGAAGTAGAGCAATTTGTTATTTTTATGGCAGCCTATGAATTACACACCTTCATTGATGAACATGAAACTTGCCCTATAGCTTCTCAATTTAAAGATTTGATTGCCATGATCCTTAATATCTGCATGAATGAATTTGATGAAAATATCTATGTTATTGACACAACGAAGAGAGCTAGATCTAACATTTTGCAGGAAGAAGATGATGAAAATATAAGCTTGGAAGAGGAAGTATGTGAAGAAGATGACAAAAGCCTAAGCTTGGGGATGCCCATGCAGCCCCAAGAGGACAATGAAGAGCAAGAAGATGAAGAAAATGATGAACAACTAGAGAATGAAGAGAAGGAACTTCCACCTTCACCACATATGGATGAGGGTAACACTCAAGATTTTGCTAATGATAAACTTTGCTTTTATGATCCTGATGATGAGGAAGAATATGAACCTATGCCTAATGAGAACATTATTGATAATGATTTTAAAAATGATGAAGAATATGATTTAGACATGCTATATGATAATGCTTTAGATGATGATCCTATGCTTATGATAATCCTCCATGTTTAGTTGTTACTACTTTGTGTGAGGATAAAAATGATATACTTACTGCTTCTGATGATACTCTTACTCATGAGAGTCCAACTTTATTTCTGAACTCCCCTATTCACACCTTGGAGAAGAAATTTGCTTATGTCGAGAAATACTTATGTGGTTTGCAATTATCTTTAGTTCCAATATTTGTTGCAACCATGATATTAAACCTTATATTGATCTTAATAATTATTTTGAAAGAGGGAAACATGTCTCTAAATATCTCAATAATACTATGTTTCCTCTCTTTATGTTGAAGGTTTTAATGTCGCACTTGCTTTACCTTCGTATGCTAAATCCTATATGCTTCATTGATTTATTTTCTTACAAGATACCAATGCATAGGAAGTGGGTGAGAATTAAATATGTTTCATATTTTTCTCTTGATGCTCACCTTTGCGTTTCAATTCCTATTCCTATGTGAGCATCATTAAAACTATCATGGCTGTCCAGAAAACAGATTCCTAAGCTTCACTGCGAAAAATGTTAAAAATCACAGAAGAGGAATTGTTACCTGATATTTATTACAGCAATCTTCAATTATTATTACACAATTCATTATTTCAAAGTTTTCTGATTTGAGCAACGTAAGTGCATCTGAAAATTCACTCTTTACGGGCTGTTCAGTTTGTGACAGATTCTGTCTTTATTTTGCATTACTCTCATTACTTGTGTTTTGTGCGGTTCTTTTGATCAAGGAGCATTACACAACCGTAGTAACAGTAGCTAATGTTTAGAATCAATTCATGATATGTGTTTGCTGTACCATATGGATTTAATTTATGGAGACCTAACCCCTCTAATCAAGTGTTATGATGAGTTTTGTGTAAAGAAATTTTCAAGTGGAAGAGTTGAGGGTGATGAACAATGATCAAGAGGAGAAACACTCAAGATTGGGGATGTAACCCCTAAGCTCACCATACATACAAGAATTTAAGCTTGGGGATGCCAAGCCACCTCACTCCAACCATCTTGGTACCAAGTAAGTAAGCCTAGCTATATGGCTATAAAGAAAGCGCTTTACGGGAGGCAACCCGGTTGTTTTTACTTTTGATTTTCTTTGTGTCCTCTTGCTGTAACAAGAGACTTAGTTTTTAGTTCAGTTTCTAGAATTTTTAATAAAGTGCCAAGTTTTACCCATTTTCGTTTGTGAAAGTTGTTATTTTGCATGCGGAGATTTCATTCCAGCAGGTCTGTGCACGGTTTGATTTTTAGTTCTTATTCTGTAACTCCGAATGAGCTGAGATTTGTAGTCTAACTGAAACTTTTCATCCTCTGTACGCCTGAAATTTTTCAGAATTTTTCGACGAGTTTAAGTAGGACAGAAAAATACGTTTTGCTGCTGCTGTTTTTGGACAGATTCTGTCCAATATTGTTTGATGCATGTTTTGAACTTTTAACTTGAATTTTGTTGATTCAATTGAGTTTATTAATAGGCATACAACATTATACACTTTCTGGACATTCATATGAATTTTTTTCTTAGTATTAAAGCAACAAGTAATGCATTTGTCTATCACTACTAATGTCACCCCACAGAAAAGAAATGGGAGAAACAGTGTTTTGAAGTTTTTTCACAGGGATTAGAGGAGATGCACCAAGAGCTATCCAAGAATGGTGAAAGCCATAAGCTTGGGGATGTGAAGACAACCCCACTGGACCAACACACTCTCGGTTTGCACACGTCTAACTTCTGTTTTTCTGTCAATGCACTTTATCGCATAAACTTGGAGCGTCTTTTGTTTGTTAGTTTAGTTTTTATTTTAAGACCACCACTATCATTTATATATGAGATAGCTACTGGTAGTTTAGGTTGAATTAAGTTGCATGCTTTTATATGATTGGGAAAACGGGATATCTAAGTTGATTTTTAATGACACATATAGTTGCATGATTCATGAGCTTCTTTATGAGTAATAATTTGCAAATGCTTTATCATGAGCTATCTTTTATTCATGTTTTGATGCTGTACGGTATTTCACCTTGTTTGACATGAATTAGTTAGTTCTATGGACACTCATGCATGCATCTAGATGGTCATCTTTCTTCCTTTTGCTAGCCCAAAAATTCCAACAAGTAAAACTTGTTTCCAACACCTTCAGCCCAAGTTTTTCCAGTGAGTCCACCATATCTACCTATTAGCTTTTGCTATTCCAAGTATGTTTATCATGTTATATGTGTTATCATACCTCTAAATGAAATGATGATGTTATTTATTGTAATTGGAAAAGTTGGTTAAAAAGCTCTCGCGAACTTGATGCACACTTTACTTTTATTGCATTCAAAAAGATGAGCCATTGTGATTAATATTATGAAGATAGTGGCTTGATAAATGTTTAAGGTTGGGAGTTAGCCCATATGTGCTGTCACTGCAAAGCTTTCCAACATGTTCCATCATTTGTTTAGTTGATATCATGTACTTTTGTTTATGGATGCCTATCTTGACGAAATAATGTGGAAAATAGAGTTAAGTTTAAATGAGTTTGTATAAATGGTTAGAGAGAAACCTGGGCCGCTAATCTAAGCCATGCATCACTACCACAGAATAGGCTATCTGTGGCGCACCATTTTGCTTATCTGTGGCGCATCTGTGGGCTAGCCTGGTGCGCCACAGAATTCTCGCCACAAAAATATTTTCTGTGGCGCACCAGGGCATATGCGCCATAGAAATATCACTTTCTGTGGCGCACCCCTGTCTGTGCGCCACAGAAATAGGTCGCCAGGACCCTATGGAGAGGCTTTCTGTGGCGCACTGACCTTGGTGCGCCACAGAAAGTGGTGCGCCACAGAAACTGAAAAAGGTGCGCCACAGAAGTGTTAACCAGAAAAACTGTATTTTTTTATTTTGCTGTATAAATACACGTATATACAGTATTTATACAGGTTTATACAGAAAATACAGGTATATTTGACAGGTAATAAACAGACAATGATATTAATCAATATGTCATCACACATATATATTACTTAATTAGTGGCCCGATCGAGATACATATATATATACACATAGTCACAAAAGTGCCGAATGTAAACACAATTAGCTAGTCATGTATATACAACCAAAAGTTCAACATTTCACACTATATACACATTACAAATCAAGTGTTCGCCGCCTAACTATGATCCGGGAGCATGCATAATCATGGAGTCCTCTACTTTCGCGGCTCCGGCAACGGTAGAAAGCCTTGTTTCGTCCTCCACTCCCTGGTGTCATACTGTGCCTCTAGTCGTTCTTCGATACTCCTCTGAGACAACACTGAAGATAAATTGGGATATATATATAGGTTAGTGATATAAAATAGAGTATAATTTATTCATCTAAGTAGAGAGGCAAGACAATCATATGGCTATCCTATTTGGGTTTCATAGCATAGCATATATATAATAGATAACCCTACGCATGCACTTCTATATATAATACCTCTGTGGTGGTGGTAGGCCCCTGATCTGTGAAGGACATCTTCGAGGATGATCGTTGTCAACTGCAGCTGGATGCGATGGAAGTCTGCTCTGTAATCAGCATCGGTGAGAGCATCCTCTGATTTGGTGTATTCTGCGAGACCCGATGGAAACTTCGTTTTCTCGCAATCCCGGACAATTCCTTTAAGGTGATGGAGGGCGTAGTAGGCCTCCTTCACGCTGCCATCCAGTTGCTTGATGCAATGGAATCCGCTCCCATGCTGAAACTTGTGTGTGTTTTCATCCGTGAAAAATTCCGACTTCTTATGGAATGGGCCGCCCTTTGGGCATAGGCCTCGAGAGCGTCATCCAGAACACCCTTTATTCTGGTGTATCGTCTCGGCGTGGATTTATTCCCCGAGTCCAAATAAGTGGCAATGGACCACCTCGGGGCTACGGAGATGAGTGCGCAGTACTTGTCCCTGCTCAACACAATTGAAACGGAATGTTGGACAAAGGATCAGCGATGGAAGAAATGTACAAGAAGGCATAAGATACGACGGTGGCGAGCGGATGTGTACTTACTCGAAAAAGAAAGGCAGAAGAAGGGTGGTCTTCCTCTTGTTGGCCAGCATGACCCTTACGAGGTACTCCTTGGCCGTTTCCCTTGTCTTTGACCCTTCCTCCAGATGGCTGTCGCGCATGTAGTAAGGATCCACTATCGCGACGTACGGGGTCGCATCTCTCCTGATCTTCATCGCCATATCGAGCGCATATAGACGGACCATGTTATAGTCCAGCCGTTGAGTGTGAAAGAGTTTGAAGACGTCCTCGTACGCGATGAAGAACACATCCGCAGGGTCTTCCTGGACGAAGTCCACCAGCTCCTTTGGCACGTGGACCGCGAACGCCGGGTAACTCGGATGCTTTTCTTTAAGAAGCTGCTCCTCCAGATACAAGATACTTTGCTGCAAAGCAACCATGGGTCCTTCTGCGAGGCGGAGCAAGTCCCCAGACAAGATAGGTTCACCAGCTACATGAACTCGGGGGAAGCCATCCGCACGGGGTGGAATCGTGTCTTCAAGACCCCGGATCTTAGGAGCTGGCTGGCTCGCAGAGTTGGAGGATCCTTTTCTCTTCCTATGCTTCTTGATCTTGTTCTTCTCTGGGATTGTGGGGGTGCAGTGAACCCCGCTTTAACAGTTTCCATCAGAGTGTTAGGGCTGAAAACGTTACCCGGGGGAGCTTGATGATCGCCGGCATCCGGAGGCGTGAAGGCCAGGCGTTGTGTGCATGAAGTGGGACGAGCAGCTTGACCGCGGTGGTCGCGGAAGGGTTCTTCATCCACATGAGGCATGTACATATCATCCCTGCAGGCGCCAGTGTTGATGTAGTCATCGAGGTTGACATCATTATCATCATCCTCGTTGCCACCAAGTTCAGGTGCAACGGCTTTGTCCTAAACATGAACGATAGCACATCCGTTAGTCGGGAAAGTCGGAAAGTCAGGGAATTCGGAAAGTCAGAACTAACCGGTGAAGACGTTCCCAACAACTGTTTGTGGCGGTTGGTGGCGGCGACGACCGGTGGTAGCTTCCTGCCGGTGGTGGCTGCGACCGGCGGTAGCTTCCGGCCGGTGGTGGCGGCGACCGGCGGTAGCTTCTGGCCGGTGGGGGCGGCGACCGGCGGTTCCTTCTGGGTGGTGGCGACGGCTACTTGTGGTGCCGGTTCCTCCGCAATAGTTTTTTGCGGCCGCCTCAACGGGGGCCGAACGAGCGGGAGCCGAGGCCTCGAGGTGGCGCCGCCGGTGCGACCGACCCCATGAATAACATCCCCAAGACGAATCTGGGTCTTCGGCCATTCCATCATCCACTTTCCGCATTCGCCAAGCTTCATGTGTTTCTCAGCTCCCGGAGGTTGCGTGGGGGGGTCGATGTCACGGAACTCAGGCAGTACCTCCGTGACATTGACTTTCATCACGGCCTCACTCATTCGAGTGTTGTGTATATCGCGGGTCAGAGGTTGTACTATCTTGGCCAACGCGACTTCCTTCAACTCTCCGCTGGCCCCCACCCTATGCAGGAGTATGTAAGGCGTGTCCTGTGAGTCAACACATGTTGGGCACCATGCATGCATGAGATATGACAGTCATCAAAGGCATATGTAGTCATAAAAGATGTCGCGGACTAACTAATTAGTTACCTTGTCGATGGCGTTGAGCTCGGCTAATGTCGAGACAAGGGCGCCGGTGCCGGCGGCCGGCCTATCATTGTCCGGGCGCTCGTGCGCATTGTCATTATTCTCCTGCCGGGGGGGCACCGGTGGGGTCACCAGGACCGGCGACACGACAGGGGGCAGCAGGACCGGCGACACGTTATTGCTGGAGGTGCTGCCGTCGAAGCTGGGCAAGTGTATCGGCCCCTGTTGACCTCTCGCTTGCCAAGCAGCTAATCCCTCATACAATCCAGGGGGTAAGAAAGTCCGGAGCCTCTCCTCCAGCTTCTCGGCCACTAGCTTGTCCACCATGCTGGAGTCCACCTTTTCTTTCTGTAGTGTCTCCAGCTTCTTCCTTAGCTCGAGAACCTCGGCTTTATCTTTAGACGGCTTCCTCCTCTCCCTTTTCGTGTCGGTGTCCGTGCTGTAGTACTCGATGAACTTCATCGACGTACCAAAGCCGGTCACACGGCCTGCTGACGTCGGAGGCTTTGACTTGTCCCTCCCCTTGTAAACGTTCATCGCCCGGTTGAAAGTCGTGTCCCACGGGCCGGCTGCCTCCTGGGACGACGGGCCGGCCTCAGCCTCAGCCTTCAACTCAGCCTCCTGCGGACAAAGCAAATAAACGTGAACCCATGTATAGAAATCAACGAAAATGGACTTTGAGATATCCGCGGTAATTAAGTTCCTTACCAGAACTTTCTCGAAATCCAGCACATCTTTGTAGTCGGTAACAAATTCCCCAGTCCCCGGCTTCAGATAGTAGCGGGACCGAACAAAGTTCCTAACTTGCTCATCCGTGATTTTATGCCAAGGGTTCTCTTTCCCAAGTCTCGCAACCTCGGCATCCTCCTTTTCCCAAACAGGCTTTTTTCCTATGTAACCGCCGCTTCCCAAATGGTGGTTGCCTAAGTTCATTGCCCGCATTTGCTTCCCCCACTCGGTCCATTTTTCAGCCTCCGGAGATGCCAAGGACAACTTCAATGCCTCGAACTCTTCTATGTCGATGTACGGCTCTTTGGCACTGATCTCTTCCCAGCTAAGACCCTTTTCAATCTTCGCCTTCACCCGGCCTCTCCAGCTGGTCAAACAATTGTTCATCTTCGTGATGGCGAAGCTGTCCACCCTTTTGTTTCCATCGTCCGGGAAAATGTATCGTTCGTGGATCCTCTTGAGGAGTTGTGTGCGCAAAGCCTCATTCTCCGCGCTCCTGAGGTCATACGTGTTGATCGACACGGTTTCCCGGAGGATGCACCCTAGTTGCATTCCGTACCCTTTTGCGACGCCCCATGGCTCCTGGGGTTGGCCACTTTTGGAGACCTTAGTGAACCGTGTCGGTGACGGTGCCGACCGCTTGCGGTGTCCGCTCCTTCCTCTGCTTCTTAAGCTTCTTAGCGGTCGTGTTACCACCACCGGCATCCGTGTGGTCGTCACCCCCGACATCCATGTGGTCGCCGCCATCGGTGGTGGTGGTTGCGTCCCCATCTCCGTCGGTGTCCTCCGCATCCTCCATCTCCATCTCTTCTAATTGGAAGTCACCATCGCCGTCACGAGCCAGTTCGGCGGCCTCCGCATCCCCCATCTCCGGCCACACGTCCCAGAACGCCTTGTTCTTTTCTCGTGCTTCTTCTAATTCGACGCTCATGTGCTTAGAAGGGCCGGGCGCGTCGGCCGACATGTTTGCACTTCATTAAAAAGAGGCAAAAGTTAGTACAACAAAATATAAGAAAAACATCACTTAGTTTAGTACTAAGATACCCCGGCCCATGCCTTAGTCGCAATACCCCATATGTCCCTTTTTTTTAGCAAAGTCATGCCAAAATTCACGAAAAATTTCGGCATGACCTTTGCTAAAAAAGGGACATATGGAGTACCCGAATTTGCCGGAACGGAAGTTAATCGACGTTCCGGCAATCTCAAGGGCCTCACGGGGTACCTGCACAAGCATCTCTAAAATACTATCAACATCTCGACGACACGATGGTCGGACCACAAACAACAACGACACGATGGTCGTGGACACACATATATTCATCAACACATTTCTCACCACTTGTCGATGAGCTCCTCCGGTGGCGGCGGTGGCGGCGGGCTGCCTACATGATAAAACAGAATTTAGGTTATTAAGAGTTTAAAACAGATAAAACATAGCAAATTTGCCTACATGATTTAGTCTCCTATATTGTTTAATTTGGACAAACAAATAATGCTTATGAATCTATAGGTTTAGCTCTTTCTAATGATATGAAATTTACAAATTTTGGTGGAGCAGATTTCCCACAATTTGCATGCAAAGTGGGCTACTCTACACTGTTTTTCAGACTTAGCAGTTTTTTCAGGTTTTTCAGAAAACAGATAAAACATAGCAATTTGCCTACATGATCAAGTCTGTTATATTGTTTAATTTGGACAAACAATTGATGCCTATGAATCTATAGGTTTAGCTCTTTCTAATGATATGAAGTTTACAAATTTTGGTTGAGCAGATTTTCCATAATTTGCATGCAAAGTGGGGTAATCTACACTGTTCTTCAGACTTCAGTTTTTTCAGGTTTTTCAGAAAACAGATAAAACATAGCAATTTTGCCTACATGATTTAGTCTGCTATAATGTTCAATTTGGACAAACAATTCATGCCTATGAATCTATAGGTTTAGCTCTTTCTAATGATATGAAGTTTACAAATTTTGGTTGAGCAGATTTTCCACAATTTGCATGCAAAGGGGCCTAATCTACACTGTTCTTCAGACTTAGCAGTTTTTTCAGGTTTTTCAGAAAACAGATAAAACATAGCAACTTTGCCTACATGATTTAGTCTGCTATAATGTTCAATTTGGACAAACAATTCATGCCTATGAATCTATAGGTTTAGCTCTTTCTAATGATATGAAGTTTACAAAGTTTGGTTGAGCAGAGTTTCCACAATTTGCATGCAAAGAGGCCTAATCTATACTGTTTCTTTTCAAAAAGGGTAGAAATGAATCTTAAACTATTTAGTGAATAAAAGTTTTTCTGAAAAATTGGAGAAAATTCCCTGAACTGCCTATGGTCATATAGGACCTACCTGTGCAAAAACCTCATCAAGTTATGTTCAAAAATTTAGAGTTATTTCAAAAGTTCAGTTCTGGACGTTTTGCAAATTCAATTAAAATAAGGCCAAATAAATTCAGAAAAATGTGAGACCACTTTCCCTAGACCCAACTTTTCATCCTGAATCTACTAGACATCATTTGGGTGCCTTGTTGTATTCAAAAATTTGGAGTTATTTCAAAACTTCAGTTCTGGACATTTTGCAAATTCAATTAAAATAAGGCCAAATAAATTCAGAAAAATGTGAGACCACTTTCCCTAGACCCAAATTTTCATCCTGAATCTACTAGACATCATTTGGGTGCCTTGTTGTATTCAAAAATTTGAAGAGGCATTTCCACAAGCACCTACTGTGCACAGTTCGGTGAGAGGGGAGGGAGGAGGAGGAAGATGGCAGGGGAGAGAGAGGAGGGAGGAGGGAGAGAGAGGAGAGAGGAGGGAGGAGGGAGGAATATGGCAACCTGGGTGCCGGCGTCGATCGGTGGTGGCGTCGGTGGAGAGGGCTCGGAGGAGGAGGGAGGAGGGAGAGAGAGAGGAGGGAGGAGGGAGGAGGGAGAGAGAGGAGAGAGGAGGGAGGAGGGAGGAGGAGAGAGAGGAGAGAGGAGGGAGGAAGATGGCACCTGTGGTGCCGGCCGTCGCTCGGTGGTGGCCCGTCGGTGAGTGGCCTCCGGTGGATGGAGGGCTCGGAGGGAGCGAGAGACGGAGGGAGGACGCGGAGGAGGGTGATTGGATGAGAGAGGAGTTATAGAGATGACGAGAGTGATTAGGTCGGCACCTGGGTGGACGTCGCGGTGCCGGCGTCGAGGCTGCCGGCGGCGAGGGGTGCGGCGGGAGGGTTGTGCCGTCGATCGTCGGCGAGGGAGAGAGAAAGGGCGCGGGAAGTTAGGAAAATTTGGGAATGAAACGGCGCAGCGTGGGGCTGGCCCAAATGTAAGTGGCGGCTCCAGATTTCTGTGGCGCACCGCGGGCGGGGTGCGCCACAGAATCTTACATTTCTGTGGCGCATGTCCTGGGAGGTGCGCCACAGAAATGTAAGATTCTGTGGCGCACCCCATCAGCAGTGCGCCACAGAAT
The DNA here is from genome assembly GCA_012064385.1 of Puccinellia tenuiflora. Lineage (NCBI taxonomy): Eukaryota > Viridiplantae > Streptophyta > Magnoliopsida > Poales > Poaceae > Puccinellia > Puccinellia tenuiflora. Next base: position 67,609 of record QRDG01002336.1, on the reverse strand, counting down.
TAAAATGCCTAAACAGTTAAAAAAACTGTGTGCTGTATCTAGACAGAATCACAAAAGTAGCCTAGTGGTGTGGTTCCATTAGTCTAAACCTTGACAGCCAGGTTTCAAATCCTGGCTTTCTCACTTTTTTTTTCTTTAATTATTCTTTGAAAATATTTTTGGTTAAATCTGGTTAAAATACACACACACATATTCATTGGTTACAAAATACACACAATGTCTCTTATTCTTGCATATTGTCTCACACATATTCATTGTCTCTTTTTCTTTTTTTTCCTTTGAAATATTGTTGGTTAAGTTTGGTTACAAAATACAATGTCTCTTATGAGTTGGATTTGAGCTACTTTCTCTTCTTTCCCTTCTTCGCGGTTGAAAACTTTAGGCCGGTGACCTTGAGATTTCTTCGCGTGAACGGACAACCTTTGGTAGGTAGGGAGGTCTTCCTTCTTTGTGTACTACTAGTAGGCATGTCGAAGAACTTGTCGAATTCCTCCTCGATCTTTGGCTCGTTGTCCAAGTCTTGCTCGGTGGCGCCTCCTTCCATTCCGATGATGCTCCTCTTGCCCCTCCTCATGACAACACGGCTAGGCTTTGACGGGTCGGTAATGAAAAAGCATTGCTCGACTTGGCTAGCGAGTACCCATGGCTCATTTTTCGCGGAGGCGTTCTTCGATTTGGCATCGGGTATTACCATGGTGGTGAAATACCGGCCTTCTTTGACGACGTCCTTGGCCCATCTTACACGGAACATTGGCACCAACTCTCCACAGTAGTTGAGCTCCCATATGTCCTCAATCCTTCCGAAGTATCTTTCCTTGACAGTAGCCTCCTCATCGCCGTAGGATAGCATAGTTACTCCTGAGTTTTGATATTCTGACTTGTTGTCCTTTTCCTCGGTGTAGAATCTGTAGCCGTTGATGTCGTACGCCTGATAGGTCTTTACGTTGTGCGATGGACCCAGTGATAAGGAGAATATGAGTCTTTCATCTTCCGTAGATGGTGCTTTCTTCTTTGCTAGCTCCAGTTGCTTTTGCTTGAACCAACGCGTGAAGGTAGAGTTGTGCGCTCTGGTTACGTCTCCCTTCTTCCTCGGTCGGCCCAGTTTGATGTAATGTTGCTCGAGTAAGCATTTGTGCTGTTCCACCCAAGTTTCGATCAACTGTAAGTGTTGTAGCACGACCCGGTGAGCCCTGTCAAAGTCATCCTTTTGACCCTGCATGCTGACAAAGGTTGTGCTGCTGCCCTCTCGGTGACCATATCCATTGAGCCTGCCGAAGTGTTTCCTCGTGGGCAGACCAACATCCTGGTTCTCGGTGCTTAGATAATTCTGGCAGAAGGAGATGCACTCGTAGGTTAGAAAGCCCTTGGCTATGCTTGCGTCTGGATGGGACCTGTTGCGGACGTATCCTTTCATGACACCGTTCATCCTTTCGAATGGCATCATATAGTGCATGAACGTTGGCCCGAGCTGCCTGATGTCATCAACGACATGCAGAAGGAGATGCACGCAGATATCGAAGAATGAGGGCGGAAAGTAAATCTCGAGCTCGCATAGTATCAGCACGATCTCTTCCTGTAGCCGGTCGAGCTGCCTCACGCCGATCGTCTTCCTGTTGATGACGTCGAAAAAGTTGCAAAGAGCAACCAGCGTATCACGGACATGCTCGTCCATTATCCCTCGAATCGCAACGGGAAGTATCTGCGTCATCAGCACGTGACAATCGTGAGACTTCATCCCGGTAAACCTCTTCTTCGTTGCGTCCATATATCTGCTTATCTTCCCCGCGTAACCATGAGGAAATTTGACTCCTACAAGACACCTGTAAAACTGCTCGAGCTCCTCCAGACTCATAGTGAAGCATGTAGCGGGAAGCACCACCGTGTTCCTCTTTAGCCTTTTGCGGTGACCTTGAGTCCCTTCAATCTGATCATCATCACCATCGTCGTCATCACTATCGGGGGCCTGAAGATCTTTCCTGACACCAAGGCATTTCAGATCGTATCTTGCTTTCGTCCCATCCTTGGTCTTTTCCGGCATGTTGGAAAGAGTGCCAAGCAGACTCTCGGTGACATTCTTCGTAATGTGCATCATATCGAGGCTATGTGGCGTCTTGAGGACCTTCCAGTACGGCAAGTCGTGGAAAACAGACCTCGCTTTCCATACACCCAGCAGCGGATCTACCTTCGGTCGTTTCTTTCCCGGCGCGGGGCACTCCTCCCAATTTCTCAACAGCTCGTCGATTTCTGTGCCGCTCCTTGGGCTCGGGGCTCCATCGAGCTCCTCCTTACCATTGAACAGGTCACCGCATTTTCTCCACGGGTGATCCATGCGAAGCCACCTTCGAGCCCCTGGGTACACAGTTTTCGAAGACCCGGGATTCCTTGGTAGCTGGAGATGCGGGGTCCTATCCATGCACCTGACACATGCGCAGAATCCGTGGCCTACCTGGCCAGATACATATGCGCAACCAGGATAGTCCTGCACCGTCGTGAGCAACGCGGCTCTCATGGGGAAATAATCTCTAGTGTGGGCATCCCACGTACGGACTGGCGTCGCCCACAACGTGGCTAACTCCTCTTTCAACAACGCGAGATACGTATGTATGTGGACACCTGCTTGTTTCGGCCCCTGAATGAGAATACTCATGTGTATATACCTTTGCTTCGTGCACAACCACGGGGGAAGGTTGTAAGGCCATACAAACACGGGCCAGGTGCTATGCGTGCTACTCTGGTTACCGAACGGATTGAGTCCATCGGTGCTCATACCGAGCCTGACGTTCCTTGCATCGCCTCCGAAATTGGCGACGGCGTCCAACTCTTGCCACTGGCTAGCGTCTGAAGGGTGTGTAAGGATCCTGCCCTTCTCCGGATCTTCTTCGGGCTTCTCCCTTTCCGCGTGCCATTGCATGAGCTTTGCTTCCTTAGGGTCCACGAAGTACCGCTGCAGACGGGGAGTGATATAAAAATACCATACCACTTTTTGAGGAACTTTCTTCCCATGGCTCTTGTATCGTCCTTGGCCGCACACCGGACATGTGGTTCGGTCCTCGTACTCGCCCCGATAAATTGCGCAATCATTGACGCAGGCGTGGTATTTAACGTGCGGTAGGTCAAGAGGGCAAACGACTTTCTTGGCCTCCTCGATACTAGTTGGCAATGTGTTCCCCTCGGGAAGACGCTCGTGGAAGAATTGCATGTTCTTGTTGAAGCTCGCATCGGTCCATTTGTTCTCCGACTTCATCTCCAGAGCATCAAGCGTTACTTGCAAGCGCGTATCCTGTGGCCGACACCCAGGATACAACGGAGTATTCCCGTCTATCTCCATTTGCGCCAGCTTGGCTTTCTCTCTATCGGTGTTCGCGTTCTTCAGGAGGAGTTCTTGAACATGAGAATCCATCAAGGCCGACATTAGCGAGCTCTGCGGCGTGTCAACGTCTTCTCCACCACAATCATGACCATGTATGTCGGCATCTCCGTCGTCACGATCATCTTGCCCGCCCTCGTCTTCAGGCGCAGCATTTGCTGTCGGCGCTTGGTTGAAGCCTTCCATGAAACCGCGCCTGAGCAGGTGTTCCTCCAATTGTCCGGAATCAGGGTCGATCCATCTCACAAGTTTGCAACTTCGACACGGACATCGTATCTGGCGCCCGTTGCACCGTCTCATTTCCGCCTTCGCTTCTTCCTTGTAGTTGTCGATTCGACCCGAGCTCATCTTGATGACCATGGTCGCCTACGCGGTATACATACAGAGTATGTGTTATTAATTAGAATTAAGTAATCGCAACATGCTCACACACATACAAGCTTCTCATGCGGGAAGTCGGAAATGTTCGACGGAAAAATTCGGCATGACTTCCCCTAAAAGTAGGACATATGGGTGGTGCAAAAATTCACCGAAATGGAAATGAATCAACAATTCGGCAAACATCCATGCACCACGCCGGCGCAAGCTACAACATGCAAAGATTCAATCAAACCACACACACAAGTTTCATGCATATACGTGTAAATCGCCCGCCGACAAGTTTCTCATGCCTTCAACAAACATCCATACACCAATACCCACCTTGTAGATCTAGATCCGTTGCCGAGACGTGACCGTGATCGATGAGAGAGAGTGTGTGGTGATGGAGAGAAAATAGTGGACAAAAAGAGAGGAGGAGAATATATATGGAGACTCTCCCCAAGCCCTCACCAATTATATATCAAATTGTGGTAGGTTTAATAACAAATAATGGAGAATAGGATGGTCAAAATGGCATGGGAGAGAGAAGGAGCTCGGGTTAGTAAGATGGGAGCTAGGAAGAAGAAGGGGGTCACATGGGGAAAGGTGGTCTACCACCTTTTTGTAGATCTGGGCGTCCACATTCTGTGCCGCACGGGCCCTGATGCGCCACAGAAAGTAGCTATTCTGTGGCGCACCGTGGCTGGTGCGCCACAGAAATTCAACTTTCTGTGGCGCATCCTTATCCATGCGCCACAGAAAGTTGAATTTCTGTGGCGCACCAGCCACGGTGCGCCACAGAAAAGGCCGAGATGGACCACGGCCCGCTGATTGAAGGTGGGGCCCACGCATATTCTGTGGCGCATGAAGACTGGTGCGCCACAGAATTCTCCCTTTCTGTGGCGCATGGCGTGCCGTGCGCCACAGAAAGTTGATATTCTGTGGCGCATGAGCTAATGATGCGCCACAGAATGTTCAAATTTCTGTGGCGCATCGACAGCCATGCGCCACAGAATTATTTTTTGTGGCGCATGGATTAAGGGTGCGCCACAGACAGGCAACCTCCCTATAATGCTTTTCCTGGTAGTGCAACAAACTTGAACCATTGTGATTAAAATTATGATAGTGGCTTGTTAAAAGTTTAAGGTTGGGAGTTAGCCCAAATGTGCTATCACATGGCAAGCTTTCAACATTGCACTAAATATATCTAGTTGATATCATGTACTTTTGTCTATGGATGCCTATCATGCTGAAATAAAATGGGAATAGAGTGAGTTTAAGTGGGTTTGTATGAATGGTTAGAGAGAACCTAGGCCGCTAATCTAAGCCATGCATCATTCATGGTGGAAATTTACTTACATACTATGTTTGAACTTTCTGTGATACACCCTACAATAAAAAGCGATATCAAGTGGTAAATAAAAAGGGTGTTGAGGCTGTTCATTATGTTTGTTTGTCTTGTTGTTGTGATGTGGGCTTGATCCATATCATGGGACAAGAGGTACCCCAGTCGAGGCTCTTTATGTACCATTATTACTTACAATGATAGAAACTTAGACTTGCTCTATCTCCAAAGTTGAGTAATCATGGTGTAGGTACTTGTATTCAAGGGGCATGAGACATCTAACCTTTACTTTATCAAAGCCACTACTCATGTTTGCTTTCACATTTAACTTTAATCATTCACAAGATGCAAGGATAGGGGAATGAGAGCTTTTACACCAAGTATTATCATTGTAGTCAATAACTTGAGAAGAATAGTTTGGAGGATAGATGAAACTTATGCATGTTTGACCTCTACTCAATTATATATCTTTTCCAAAGTGTCCACCTTTTATATTCAGAATTTTTCATCTACCCTCTATGGACCACAAGTATGCAAAAGTAAGAATGTCCACATTACTATCTTTTATGTTGCACTTTGTGAACTATCATTGAACATCCTTGCATTGAATACTTGATATCACTTTTTAAACTGTTTGCATATTGCTACTTCTTTGAATAATGAATCATTTTGACTTTATGTAGTAGTAGCAATCATCTTTTGTATCCATTGATAGTAATAAAATGCAAAGTCCATGTTAGTTTTATCACTTCCATACTCGAGGACAAGCATGAGTTAAGCTTGGGGATGTTGATGCATGTAAAATGCATACATGAACTTTGCTTGTTATTACTAGATATTCCTACATATTTGCAAGTTATATGAGGTTATATTCATGTTTTATATTGATTTCGGGGATTTCCTAAACAATCCCCCCTCTTTTGGTTCTAACTCTGTTTTCTAGAAACCGTCTTTTTTTAGTGTTTTGGACTTTCCGGAAGCTTCGGGACTCCAAAAAGGGCAAGGTCAAAGAGCACGGTTCAGAATTTTCGAGGCGAACGCAATGGGATGAAATTGAAGACCGGGAGCCCAATCAGCTAGGAGATGGAGGGCCCCACGCGGCCCCTGTACCTGGCCGCGTGGGACTACCCCCTTTCGCCCTCGTGGCTCCGATGCCATCGATCTTCATCACCCTGGCTCCCTCGTGACCTAAAAGCGACTATATAAAGGGCCCCCCCGAGGAGTTCCGCAAGGAGGCGGCGGAGAAACGCAAAACCAGAAACAGAGAGGCAGAGGGCTGCCGCCGGAGAAGATCGGAGGGGGAAACGCCGCCGGAATCCACCTCCGGAGTGCTCCACTCCCCTCCGGCGTGTTCATCATCAACTTATACAGCAAGATCATCTCATCTCCACCATCTCCATGATGAGGAGGGAGTAGTCTCCCTCAGGGCTGAAGGCTCATGCCGGTAGCTATGTGGTTTATCTCTCTCTCCCATGGTGTGATCTTTATGTGATCATGAGCTTTGTAATCTAGTTGAATCCATAGATGGTACTCTTCTTTATCTTATGAATTATGCTACTCAAGTGGTTTTATTGATGTGATTGCCGGAGTCACCTTTGTCCCATGGTGTGAAGTTGACAGTGTGTGCACCGTGTGTGGCTCTTAGGCTAAAGATTACATGAAAACTTATCATGAGTTATTATTTGTGTTGGGTGTCTCTATGATATTGTGGTGTTTGTTAGTACTATCTTTGGATGCAAATAGTGACCGCATGAACTGTCCATAGATGTGGAATACGAACATTAAGGTGTGCTTTTTGTAGCCCTACATAATGGATTGGTGTTCTTTATCCAACCAGAAATTAATTCAGAGTAGCATAATGAGGAGGAATTATCTATGTATTCAATTATATTATTATTGTTGAGAGTGTCCACTAGTGAAAGCATGATCCCTAGGACTTATTTCCAAAGCACCGTTTACATCTTTGTCTTGTCCTCTTGCATTAAAGAGGATTGGGACACTTTCACACCCTTGTTCCCTTGTCTTGTCCTCTTGCATTAAAGAGGATTGGGACACTTTCACACTCCTGTTTTGTTACATCAAACTTCCATCCATTAAATCAACCACCTTGTTCTATAAACTTGTTTAGTGCATAATCAACTAAAACTTGTGACACTTTAGTCGTAGGGAATAGATAACTTTTCCTTCATGCTCCTGTGGATCGATACCTTACTTCCACATTGAATTGTGCTACAGTGATTCCTTGTTCTTGGGGATTATCAGCGACAAAGTCGGCCAAGACTTGAGATTTGATGGCGATTCTCGGCTTGTACTGGATGTCAAAAGCTGCTAACTCGATGCCCCATTTTGCGACCCGGCCTGTTGCATCGGCATTGTTGATCATGTCCTTCAATGGAGCTTTGCTGACCACCATGATTGTGTGACCATGAAAGTAATGCCGCAGCTTCCCGGCGGCAAAGAACACGCCGTAAGCTAACTTCTGGTAGTGAGGGTAGCGTTGCTTTGAATCTGAAAACACGTCGCTAATAAAATAGACAGGGCATTGATCCGGGCATTGCTTCCCTTCTTCCAGGCGTTCAACTACGATGACGGCACTTATCACAAAATTGGTGGCTAACATGTAGAGCAAAAGCGACTCTCTTTCCCTTGGAGCTGCCATGATTGGAGCATGCGTCAATGTATATTTCAACTGTGCTAAGGCTGCCTCGGCCTCCTCTGTCCAAACAAAATTGTTTGACTTTTTGAGAAGCTTGTATAGGGGCAGCGCTTTGTCACCAAGCCAACTAATGAATCGGCTAATAGCCGCGGCGGAACCCGTAAGCCGCTGTATGTCCATAAGACAAGTCGGCCTCTCGATGTTCTGAATCGCCTTTATCTTTTCCGGGTTAACTTCAATTCCTCTTTGGGAAACAATGAAGCCCAGAAGCTTGCCTGCGGGAAATCCGAAGACGCATTTTGCCGGATTAAGCTTCATCTGGTACTCCCTTAGATTTGCAAAGGTTTCCGACAGATCGGCGATAAGATCGCCTCGCTTCTTCGACATGACTACAATGTCGTCGACATAGATGTGAACATTGTGGCCAATCTACTTGTTTAAACAATGCTGCATACACCTTTGGTAAGTAGCACCGGCGTTCTTCAAGCCAAAAGGCATTGTGACATAGCAGTAATTGCCATATGGCGTGGTGAAGGAAGTCTTGATTTGATCTGATTCCTTCATCTTTATCTGATGGTAACCTGAATAAGTGTCCAGAAAACACAGCAACTCAGAGCCGGTAGTTGAATCAATGACCTGATCGATACGCGGTAAGGAAAACAGATCTTTAGGACAGGCTTTGTTTAAGCCAGTGAAATCAATGCACATACGTAGCTCGGAGGTGTTTTTCTTTGGGACGAGGACGGGATTTGCCAACCAATCAGTATGGACGACTTTTCGGATGAACTTGCGGCGGTGAGACTTAGGATCTCTTTTCCTACCGCCTTGCGCTTTTCTGTTCCGAGTCGCCGGAGACCTTGTTTTACCGGCTTAGCATCTTTGTTCACCTTTAAGGAGTGCTCGGAAAATTTCCTCGGGACACCTGGTATGTCAGAAGGTGACCAAGCAAAGATATCCCGATTCTCACGGAGAAACTTGACAAGCTCGCTTTCCTATTTGTCATCGAGGCCGGCACCAATAATGGCCTCCTTTGTCGGATCGTCTTCTGCGAGCTTGATTTTCTTGGTGTCATCCTTTGGCTTGAAACTTGAGTCGACTTTAGAGGATGGATTTTCAGTTGCCGGCATCTCATTGGGACTCATTGGGACCTATAGATGTAGCACGGCCAAGCCATGAATTTGGCAAAAAGCCGGACGCCCGAAAATTGCGTGATACATGCTTCTGAAAGGAACCACCTCAAAAGAGACATCTTCCGTCCTGAAATTATCTGTGCCGCCAAAGGTGACCTTTAGGGTGATCTTTCCCATCGAAGAGGCTTGTCGTCCCGGCACAATCCCATGAAACTTCACATTGCTGTGGCTGAGTTGTGACTCGGAGAGACGCATCCTTTTCAATGTCGTCGCGTAGAGTATATTGATGCTACTTCCTCCGTCCATGAGCACCTTTGTCAACTTGTATTTGTCGACTATAGGGCTGACGACCAGAGCGTAGGTGCGCGTTGTAGGGACACTGTCCGGGTGATCGCTGCGATCCCATGTAATGGGAGTGTTAGACCAATCCAAATATTGTGGAACTGTAGGTACCGTAGCATTAAGCTCTCGCCAAGCCGCCTTTTCCTTGCGAGACGAATCTGTTGATAGGTTGACGATGAGACTTTCAGTATGCTTGGGGAACTTGCTGCCTTTTCCCTCTTTGGAGGCCACGTCGTCAGATTCTGATGCAGCGTCTTCCTTATCTTGGTCGTCCTTACGAGATTTGCGCTTGTTTCTTGACTTGCCGGCTTTGGGGTCCTTGGCGATGTCCCGATTAATGTGACATTGCTGGATCGTGTGGGAGCTCGTCCCATCCGGCCTCAGATGATGTACACAGGGATTATGGTTGATGTCGTCGTACTTCACCGTTGGCGGTCGAGCGGGTCGGTTGCTTGCCGGCTTTTTGTCCTGCCACTTGCTGTTACTTGGGCCGCCTTTACCGAAGGCGGCAGCAACTTCGTGAGAGGGGCTAGCTTGGTCTTCAACCTTTTTCTTCCCGGACTCGCGTCGGCGGGATTCGCCTTCTTCCCTGTTGTCATCATCAGCAGCAGCGTATTTGTTTGCACAAGCCAGTAAACTGCCCAAAGTTTCCGACTCGTCGCTGTAGATCATGAAGCGGAAAGTCATCCCCTTCCTCAGAGATTGCTTGAAGGCATGAACTGCCTGTGTTTCTGAGATGCCCTCGCAAGCATTTTTGATTTCGCTCCATCGTGAAATGAATTCACAGCTAGACTCATTCTTTTGCTGCACACACCACTCTAAGTCGAATATCGACTTGGGGCGTTTATACGTGCCCTGGAAGTGCTGAATAAAGACACGCTTCATGTCACTCCAGGTATGAACTGTCCTTTCCGGCAAGCCTTCGATCCACATGTGTGCCGTCCCGGTTAACATCAGGGGCAAGAAGCATACTCGGAGTAGGCACTGCCTTCATATATGTCGCAGGTACTAACATAATCTGAGATCCAGGTCTCAGGATTTGATGTGCCGCTGTACTTCTCCACCATCTTTGTTACGTTCGACAAATTCGGCAGTAGGACTTGTTCTCTGATTGTTCTGCCAAAGCACTTGGGGCCGAGGTACTGGGCATCTCTAGCCGACTTCCTCTCCTCAATTAGGCTTCGAGCATCATTAACTACAGGCGGCTTATCAATTGATCTTCCTCGCCTTGGATCATCCCTATGACGGCTTTGACTCGCCCGACTCGCATTACGTGGTGGGCTTGGAGACCTTTGCCGTCGTGGAGGGGGTATATATTTGGAGGGGTTATCTCCCTCTTTGCGCGGTGGAGGGGGCGGTGGAGGTGGCATATTATCTCTGCTACCCTCCCTACGAGGTGGATTCTCCCCTTCTCGTCATCGCTCTTGGCGAGGTGGCACCGCCTTCTCCTTTTGAGGGTCCTCCTTTTGCTCCCGGCTTCGGTGTCCTCCACGGTTGTTGCCGGCTTCACGATGACGAGATGAACCTGTCCGAGACTCCGCACCCTTAGGTGGAAGCTTGTCCTTCGGGTTCTCATCATCGCCCTTGTTGTGGCTGCTTGAGCCGGCTGGATCATCGTCTGGGTCTGGTGGTGCAGCAGCCATTGGCTTCTTCGTCGTCGAGTTGCAAAGACGAGAATCGTCAAATAGCCTTCCTGACTTAACTTGCAAGTCGTTTGCTGCTGCTGTGCTACCTCCAGTAGGTAAGCCCAGTATTTGAGACAGGCGTCACGGTCCAATGATTTGTCGAACAAGACCTCCTGGGCCGCCTCCATGTTTTTGGCTGGGGTGTTAAAGTAACATAAATTGGTCACCGGGTCACGTCGGTCGTGGTACTTTCTCCAGGCTGAGTTGACATGGTTGGCTTCCCACTTGCTGCGGAAATCTAGCCTCTTGTGCAGATTCTTGTCGTGAGCCGGACGGAAAACATCGTCGGCCCCTTTTTCTCTTTGCTTCCGGATGAACTCCGTTTCCTTATTTGTGAGATTGACTTCACGCTCCGCAATCTTGGCTGCATGTTCTTCTAGTAGGGCGCGATGCTTCTCTATGTCGGCCAGTGATGTGTTAGATGGAAGTGGAGTTAGCAGTTCTTGGTACTTTGCTATCCTTTCTTCGTACTCCTTCTCTATCGCTGCTCCAACTGTAGCATTAATTTCGTCTCCAGCAGCCAGCAATTTACTGGCTCCCTTCATTGGAGCTAGTGGCGGCATAAAGTCCACCTTTTGATTTCCAGCTTCTGGAGTGTTCTCTTTGCCATCAGCGGGTTTCGAGGCGGCGGAGTCTCCTTTTGGATCAGAGACAACATCACCCATTAAGACCTCGACTGGGCGTCCCAAGCAAGACGCAACTTTCCGACTAAAATCGTCGGATTCTCCTTCAGATTCAAGGTCCTGCTCCATAGCAGTGTCCCCTGATCCGGCTTTTGAATCAGGCCCAGCCTGCAAAGCAGGAAGGATAGACTCTGGATCAGTCATCGACTCGTTAGAGCCAGATTCTCCTAGGATGCCAACGAAGTGGAAGTCCGGCACCGCCATAGTGGAACTTGCGTCGTCTGCAGAGTCTTCATCATCAGCGTCAAAAGCAAGATCTTGATCGGCAATCTCATTAGAGTCTAGATCCGATCCGTCTTCAAAGTTGCTAGGGTCGGTGGTGGGCATGCTCGAGGTGAAGCCGAGATTGTCCAAAGCCTTGGCGGTGATGGTGACAAAGATGTCGATGCCGCCGATGGAGACCGTGGACCATCCTGCGGGATCCTCCTTTGCCGGCATCCAGAAGCCATCGTTGAGGATGTGGCCAGCTCCTGTCTCGTCGAAGTCACCGATTCAGCCAGTAGATCCCGCCCGGAACGTAACCCCGGACATCTCTTGCCCCACGGTGGGCGCCAACTGTCGTGGTATTGTCGAATCTGGCCGGGACAGGGGTGCCATCCGACTAGGTAGAGAGGTGGGAATAGGAGATGTAGGTAATTCCAGTGATGGGATGAGCACGAGTTTACCCAGCTTCGGATCTCACAACAGTGGCGAAACCCTACGTGCTGCTATAATTCACTATAAGGCTATATGCACCGATTACAATGAAAGTTAGAGCGTCCGCCCTAAGGCGTCCCGTAGGCTGTCTTATAAAGGTGGCCGGACCTAGGGCTTACAGGAAGCAATCTAACAGACTAAGTTACATAGTTCTATTCTAATCCGGCTTGGGCCTTGCCTTGAGAACTAAGTCAACTACAATGTAGGCCGCCTTCTGGAACCTCCCCTTAGCCGGATGGGCCTCCTGCGCTTCATCGTACGGGGCCGCCCGGTAAGCCAGATTTCGGCTTACCACCACTATGGGCCACCCTGGTACGCTGGCTTTAGTCACTTCCATGTTGGTATCTGTTCGGCATATCCCCAACAAACGCGATTCGAGATCGAGGACGATTCCGAAGTGAAGATCGACAACCCCGATGGCTGACAATTGATTGTCGATCGACAAGTCAATCACCCTATTTTCTGGAAGCTCTATATTTCTGTTTATCGCTCAATAAGGCAAGCACAACCCCTTCTTCTATATGATCCCATTTTTTCATGTATTGTTTTCTGATAAGCATCATATCGGTTCCAAAGCTTTTGGTCGATAGGTAGAGTCACCTATCTTGCATGTTCCCCTTGTTGCCTTTACCTGATATCCATCTTAGCATTGTTAGGTTTGCTTGTGTGTCGCTAGAGCCTATAAATGTTATATGCTTAGCCATGTTTATTTATGCTCTGATCCGTCATGGTGATGAATCAGAGCTGCGATCGAATCTAGTATGTCAGGTTGACGAGGAAAGTTGTTGTGAACATGTTAAATTGACTAAAGGCTTGGACAATGAGGCCACATGGGATGTGGTGGGTTGTCTTGTTTTTGCCGCCCTAGGACCCGAGGTTATTGTCTCTTGAACCAAGACCAAGTACAACACACGCGGGCTAATGGGATCCCGCTCGGCTGTTTCTTGTTTAGGTATGCCTGTGAGACACATAGTTTGCGATTTTCTTTTGCGAGTGTGTGGAAAATGTTTTGTAGAAAAGATAGGTCGTGTCTGTGGACAAGTGAAGGACAAACTAATCTTGGTCCCCACGCACAGAAATTGGGTCTGTCAGGAGGTGGCCATCTCTTGTGAATGACGGATGGAACCCTATTTGAGTTGACTCATGGGCATATCTATGCAAGCTAAGAGTCGTGTTCAACCCCCGTCTGCCGGCACACCAAGGAAGTGTGCTAAATGATCTGGCATTACAGAGTCGGTTGGCACCTGTGGACTAAACTGTACACCCCTGCAGGGTAAATCTTTTCAAAAAGTCGTGTCCACGGTTATGGACGACTTGGGAGCAGATGTGAGATCATAGCTAAATAACTTGAACATATTGAAAGGATCGTATGGGCACCTAGAGGGGGGGGTGAAAAGGTGCTACACCAAATTTTAATTCATTTTTTATTTTAGGCTTGACACAAAGGTAAATTCTCTAGATATGCAACTACGGTGAAATTACCTATATGACAAGCAAGCAACTACGACTAGGCAAGAAAACACGATACAAATAAGGACAACTAAGGGATAGAGATAACCGAAAGTAGAAGCACGCGGAGACAAGGATGTATTCCCAAGTTCCTCCTTGTTAAGGGAGTACGTCTCGTTGGAGGGGTGTGAGCTCGCCACAAGAGGCCTACTCAAGATGCCACAAAGGCCTCACCCTATTCTCTGATGATCCGCACCCAAGGGTTTGGTTCACCTTCCACTATCGGAATCCTTCGAGGCGGAATCCGGAGCCTTTACAACGTTCTTGGGGCACACACCCACAACTTAATTAGGGGGCTCCCAAATCAACCAATCTATCACAATTTCAACAAGTAATAAGCAAGAGAATCTAGGGTAACACAATGCTAAGCCTAGAAATGAAATCCCTCAAGTGAATGAGGGGGAAATGAAGAACGGCTTGCTGAAGATGTAGATCGGGGCCTTCTCCTTCAATCCTCCAAAAATCAACGAGTTTGGGTGGAGGGATTGGGAGTTCTCTTCGATTTTAGCTTTTGCTTTTAATGGAGGAGAGTGTTGCAAGAGCTGAGTGAACCAATGTAACATCTCAAATTTTGGAATGTTTTAAAAATCACAAAAATTTAAAACTTTTATTATTAAATAGATAAAGTCTCCAAAAATCAAGAAAAACCATCTTTGAAGATTACTTTGATTCTCTTAAAGGGATATTATTTTAAATATTCTTTTATCCTTCAATTTCAAGTTTTAAAGATTTGGAAATAAAATACTTAATTTGGATTTCTATAAAATCCTAAAAACCTTTTCTGCAAAAAGTTTTTATTTTTTTTATTTGACAAAACCCATGCTTAAATGAGTATTTGTATTTAAGAGGATTTATCAAAATCTATTTCATAAAGTATTTTGTCCCAAAATATTTGTTGGAGTCTATCATTTTAAATGATATTACTCATACTATTTTTCTGGATTTTATTTGAGTTCAAAAGAATTTTATAAAAGCCTATTTGTTATTTTGACATAAAGGTGTTAATTATGCAAATATACCATAATTGATTTTATTTAAAAATAAAATATTTTGTAAAAAGTTGCCAAATGTCCCAAATGATTATTTTGAATTTTACAAATTTTCACAAATTTATTTGACTTGATTTGGAGCCCTAATTCAAAATCTGGAAAAGAAAAACAGAAAAATAAAAAGAAAAAGGAAAGGATGACGTCATGCTGACATCACCCTTCCTCAACCTCCCGGCCGATTTTTCTGGCCGAACCGCCCCGCCGCGATCTCCTCCCCCCATGCATATCCGGCCACCCAGAGCCGTCCACCTTAAAGCCCCAACCCTCCTCTCTGTTTCCCCCTTAATCCCTCCCCGTTCCTCGCCGCCAGGCCGGCAATTTTGCTCGCCGTTGACCGCCTCGGCCGCCGCCGTCTTTTCCCGATTCCGGCCGCCACAGTGAGCCCCGCGCCGCCTCTCCTGTACCATCCTCCTCCCCTGCCGTGAAGCACCTCCCTGACCCCTCCATTTCTTTTTCCCCGCAGCCAATCGACGCGGGCATCCTCGACGGGAGCACACCGGCGCCCGTACCATCTCCGGCCACTCCTCCACGCCGCGACAGGACGCACCCGAGCACGCCGAGCACTCCATCGACTTCGTCGTGTTGCACTGCTCCTCGTCGTCCCCTTCCCGAGTCCAGGCCGCCACCAGAGCATGCAGAACATCCACGGCCGAGCCGCCCGCCGCCGTCTACCTCGCCTCCGGTGACCTGCGCCACCGCAGGTATAAACCCTAGATCTAGAGCCATCCGATCTAGATCTAACGGTCACTATTAGATCTTTTAACCGAACCGGTACGCCAACATGGCAGCCCAGTCAGCGCCACGTCGTCACCTAGTCAGCACCAGTCAGCATCCAGTCAGCCAGGGAATTTCTGTGAATTTCCCGAATTAGAATTAAATGGTAATTTTGCGGAAAAGCCCCTATAACTTAGATCTATCATATCTTTTCATTGGTTTGGCCAAATTCAAATATTTTTATATATTTGAAATCCTTGGAATCCGTAGAATCTTTCTGACGTTTCAGTTTTCTGTTTTGAGTTAGTTAAATTATTCAAATTTCAAATGTGTGATTTGAGTAATTTTAACATAACTTTATTTCTATAAGTCCAAAAATTGCAAGAAAAATATTTTTAGAAATCTTAGAATATGAGCTTTTTTATTATTCTGTTATAGAATATTTTTGGGTAGTTTTAAAGTGATTTAAAAATCAGAGGCTCAAGTTGAGTAATTTTGTCATAACTTTAAATCTATAAATTATTTTAAATTGGTTTCTTCTGGAAAATGACTTAAATTTATGTCCTCTGTCCAGTAGAACCGAAACCTAATTTGTTAGAACCATTCCACCATAGGAATGTTGATTTTGGTTTAAAACCTATTTTAACTTGTTTTGCAAACCTTAACTAGTTGGTATTAAACTCTTTTGACTAAATTCAATTTGTAGACTACCTTGATACCTTTGTAACACCACTCTAACCTATTTAAATTTGAAATATTCAAATTTGACTTTGACCACCCTTGACCTTTAATAGAAAACCTCAACCTAAATGCATTGATTCTTTTTGTATATGGAATCATGTATTAAAACCTGGACCATCAACCTATTTACCCTTGTTACTATCCATGTTTGCTCTTATGTGTGTATTATTTGATTGTTGTACTGTTTGTTTATTGTTATCTGTTTGTATTGTATAGATTGAACGGAGAGTTACGAGTTACGTTGAAAAGAGTGTGTGTGAGCAACGACAAGTTTCAAAAGGCAAGTGATACTCCAGCATAAATGTCCTATTAATTTGTGTCTATTGCATTTAGTGTTTTTAGTAGTATGCATGATAGGTGTACTACTATATTACTATGCTATGCAAACCCAGTTAGGATAGCCATATGTATCTTGACTAAGTTAGTAGAAACCAATGTAGAAGCAATTTGCTTAGCCATGCTTGTAGACGATGTGGATACTATTTCAAAAGGTTGTTGTAGCTGATGTCATATTTTGTTTGTGAAAGCAACAAATGTTTCATGGATTGCATGAATGGATTGGGTTAGATTTTTGCAAGTGGTAATGCATGTGGTATATGACCTGACCTGTTGATATGTGTCGTGCGACATATGTAGGTGGCTGAGTGCCTGACCTATTGATATGTTCACGTTATACGGCAAGTGACATAGTAGTGGCTGGATGCCTGATCTACTGATATGTTCATATTAGACTTTACGGCGAGTGACATAGTAGCGGCTGGATGCCTGTTCTATTGATATGTTCACTTTAGAGTGCGGCGAGTGACATAGTAGTGGCTGGATGCCTGATCTATTGATATGTTCACTTTAGAGTGCGACGAGTGACATGGTAGTGGCTGGATGCCTGATCTATTGATATGTTCACCTTAGACTTGCGATAAGTGGCATAGCGGGGGCTGAGTGCCTGACCTACTGATATGTTCACGTTAGGTCTTCTTGTGAGCGACCTAGTAGGTGGTCGATGACCTGACCTATTGATATGCTCACATCCTGTGGAATTCCCTAATCATGACACTATTGGTGGACAACTTTAAGCTCCTGGACAGGAGGAGAGAACTTGGAGCGACTGGAGTTGAAGAAGTTGGAAGTTTCCCACTTATCTCAAATTCTTAAAAGGATATTGTTTTATGTGTAAAGGGAAATTGAGGCACTAGTGCGCCCAGGGATGTCTCTTAAAGTTTATGGAAAGAAAGAAATAATTTTTGAAAGTATAGGATAAAATTTGCTTTGCGCAAGAGCCTTGGGATCCACCAGCCAAATATGCATGTAGATGTTGGAAGTTTGCCTTTATGAGTCCACAAGTATCATTTGCCAGATCCATTCCAATGGTTCTGACCAATTTTTGGCTGCAACGCTTTTACCGTTGCAGGTTCATCTGACGATGAGTAAGGAACGCTATAGGTTTCGAGTCTGCAACCAACATGTCTGCCTGTGGCACATGAAGATGATGAGGCTCCATGCTATTTTATGTTTTCCGCTGCTGAACTTTGTAACATGCTAGCCCTTGGCTATGCAATTTGTAATGATTATTTTTCTGGATCATACGTTGTAATAGAATTTCGATGCAATGTATGATACTTCATCTTAAACTGTGGTGCTAGCTATTCGATCCAGGGACTAGCACAATAACACAGGGATCTTGGCCAATCTTTAAAAGGCAAGGTCGCTATAGATGGTATCAGAGCATTGTGTTGCCTGTAGGTTCGAAACCCTAGGTTTTTATTGGAAATAAGAAAGACCATAGGAACAAAATTTTATTTTCTTCGTATCCAAATATTTCCAAATATCTTTCTTGTACTTTTCTCAGCTATTGCTTTCTAAAGTACTTTCTCTTGTTTTAGACCATCCTCAAAGAATCTATCAAGAAAGGACCAATGATGATTAACTTGAAGCACATGAGAAGATATAGTCTTGACCACCACTTTACATAATTAATTAGTTATCACTTCGCGTTAAAGTATTGACCTATCGAAATGTGGTATGGCAGTACTAGTGCGCTTGTGTTAGAACCTATCTCGTGTTAGTTAAGTTTTCAAAACTATAAATTTCGAATTTATAAAATTATTGCTTGATATTATTGTTTGATTGGTTGTTTACTGTTGTTTGTTGTTAGTTGTTTGTATGGGTAGAAATATCTCTTTTGGTATCTCCTTCTATTCTCATCTATGCTAAATCCCACAGATGCCTCCTCGCCGTGATCCCGACAACAACAACGATGTGATGCAGCAGATGATGGCAGCACAAACCCAGCTGATGAACATGATGGCTCGGTTTCTAGCACACCAGAACGCACCACCTCCTCCACCACCACCTTCACCACCCCAACCCCCAGTGGATCGACTCACTAGGTTTCTAAGACTTAGACCCTCTAAGTTCTCAACTGCTTCAGAGCCAATTGTGGCCGACGATTGGATACGTTCAGTACAGAAAGATCTAGTGACTTGTGAATGCACTGACACAGAGAAGGTGAGATTCACTGCTCATCTACTTGAAGGGCCAGCAGCACAATGGTGGGAGACATATCAAATCACTCACCCTCTCGATGGACTCACCTGGGATGCATTCAAGGAAGGATTCCGTAATGCACACATTTCTTCTGGGATCATGAACTTGAAGAGAGATGAATTCCGTAGCCTGAAGCAGGGTAATAGGACTCTTAAGGAGTACATGGATGATTTTTGTTCTTTATCAAGGTACGCACCGGAGGATATTGATACAGATGCCAAGAGGAAGGATAAATTTCTCAGTGGACTGAGTGGTGAACTGAAGGTGCCCTTGTCAGTAGCATATGCTCCAAACTATCAAGCCTTGCTGGACCAAGCTATCACTCTGGACAACAATCTGAGGAAGGAAGAAAGCAGAAAGAGGAAGCATAGGCACTGCACGCACGATCCAGAACTGCACCAGAAACAAGAAACTTCTTATGTGAGTAACGACAACTCTGAGTTTAACAAGCATGGAGGCCATAACCACCAGGTTTATGGAGAAAATGGACACCACCACAATCGCCATATTCGTAACCACGAATCCAACAAGAGGAACAAATCCATGTGGAGTGTTTTCATTGTAAGGAGCTCGGACACTACTCGTGGGACTGTCCAGAAAGAAGAAAGAACAAAATCACTCAGGAAAGAGGGACATCACTCAAGTGGAATGTTTCACATGTAAGAGGCTAGGACACTACTCCTGGGATTGCCCTGAGAAGAAGAATAACAAAATGAACGTCCCAAACTGATTCCAGAAGTAAACCCGTGTGAACCTTGTGAACTTTACTACCCCTGAAGATATCTGGTGCAAGTGTTAACCTTGAATAAATTTTATTTGTAAGAATTAATCTTTGATGCAAGGATGGTACCTATGTTATTGTAATAATAAGGGATATGAGTATTAATGGAACTTCTATGAAGAAACCCATGTTGTTATGAATACTGATATGCAGATCAGAAATGGGACATGGGATTTGAAACTGATGAGCTAAGACGGCATGTAAAGCATGTTCCCCCAAGGAGAAGATTCACAGAAGAAGATTTAGTTTGTGAGCTAGCGTGCGTAGTAGTTTCGCAACCCAATAGTTTTGAAGGACCGATAGTTTAGTTCAGATCTGTCTTACAGATTGGAAACTTATGTTCGACAAGTAAGGATGACCGAGTGTTAGCTTACGAGATTCACCAAACCAAGTACAAGGTAATGATTTGAGTGCGACGTGGAGTAGCTACCATGACGACTACTCATTTCATTCGCTCTTGCTATGAGGAATGGTAAATCTGAGTAACAAACCTATTAGAGAGCCGACGATGAACCTGAGCCACTGGATATTATAACCCTATGTAAGGCAAGTGTTGCCTATACGTAAGCTATACTGTGAGAATAAACCCCAGCTCTTGTGAAGAAGAAGAAATCCTACAAATCGAAGTGTTGACCAACCATGAGAGTTCCGTTAGAAATGGTGTAGTGCTTGCACAGAAGAAAGTGAACCAGGAGAAACAACATGCCAATGACAAATCAGAGAGGGATGACATGATGTTGTGAAATCCTCTCATCTTGACTTCTGGGGACCCAAAGAGTAAACCTTCAGTGTCCAAAGTTACTTGAAGAGATACCCAACAATTGGAATTGAAGCCTATGATACAAGGATCCACATATTTCCATATGGACCCTAGCCCAAAGACAAAAGCTCAAGACTACCTACAAAAGTTTCTTTTAAGGGTGGTAGCCCACCTAGTTGCCTAAACCCGGAGATCCCAAACCTATCCTTCTTTCTAGCCTCTTCGAATCTCGGGACGAGATTCCTTTTAAGGGTGGTAGGTTTGTAACATCTCAAATTTTGGAATGTTTTAAAAATCACAAAAATTTAAAACTTTTATTATTAAATAGATAAAGTCTCCAAAAATCAAGAAAAAACATCTTTGAAGATTACTTTGATTCTCTTAAAGGGATATTATTTTAAATATTCTTTTATCCTTCAATTTCAAGTTTTAAAGATTTGGAAATAAAATACTTAATTTGGGATTTCTATAAATCCTAAAAACCTTTTCTGCAAAAAGTTTTTATTTTTTTTATTTTGACAAAACCCATGCTTAAATGAGTATTTGTATTTAAGAGGATTTATCAAAATCTATTTCATAAAGTATTTTGTCCCAAATATTTGTTGGAGTCTATCATTTTAAATGATATTACTCATACTATTTTTCTGGATTTTATTTGAGTTCAAAAGAATTTTATAAAAGCCTATTTGTTATTTTGACATAAAGGTGTTAATTATGCAAATATACCATAATTGATTTTATTTAAAAATAAAATATTTTGTAAAAAGTTGCCAAATGTCCCAAATGATTATTTTGAATTTTACAAATTTTCACAAATTTATTTGACTTGATTTGGAGCCCTAATTCAAAATCCGGAAAAGAAAAACAGAAAAATAAAAAGAAAAAGGAAAGGATGACGTCATGCTGACGTCACCCTTCCTCAACCTCCCGGCCGATTTTCTGGCCGAACCGCCCCGCCGCGATCTCCTCCCCCATGCATATCCGGCCACCCAGAGCCGTCCACCTTAAAGCCCCTACCCTCCTCTCTGTTTCCCCCTTGCTCCCTCCCCGTTCCTCGCCGCCAGGCCGGCAATTTTGCTCGCCGTTGACCGCCTCGGCCGCCGCCGTCTTTTCCCGATTCCGGCCGCCACAGTGAGCCCCGCGCCGCCTCTCCTGTACCATCCTCCTCCCCCTGCCGTGAAGCACCTCCCTGACCCCTCCATTTCTTTTTCCCCGCAGCCAATCGACGCGGGCATCCTCGACGGGAGCACACCGGCGCCCGTACCATCTCCGGCCACTCCTCCACGCCGCGACAGGACGCACCCGAGCACGCCGAGCACTCCATCGACTTCGTCGTGTTGCACTGCTCCTCGTCGTCCCCTTCCCGAGTCCAGGCCGCCACCAGAGCATGCAGAACATCCACGGCCGAGCCGCCCGCCGCCGTCTACCTCGCCTCCGGTGACCTGCGCCACCGCAGGTATAAACCCTAGATCTAGAGCCCTCCGATCTAGATCTAACGGTCACTATTAGATCTTTTAACCGAACCGGTACGCCAACGTGGCAGCCCAGTCAGTGCCACGTCGTCACCTAGTCAACACCAGTCAGCATCCAGTCAGCCAGGGAATTTCTGTGAATTTCCCGAATTAGAATTAAATGGCAGTTTTACAGAAAAGCCCCTGTAACTTAAATCTGTCATATCTTTTCATTGGTTTTGGCCAAATTCAAATATTTTTATATATTTGAAATCCTTGGAATCTGTAGAATCTTTCTGACGTTTCAGTTTTCTGTTTTGAGTTAGTTAAATTATTCAAATTTCAAATGTGTGATTTGAGTAATTTTAACATATCTTTATTTCTATAAGTCCAAAAATTGCAAGAAAAATAGTTTTAGAAACCTTAGAATATGAGCATTTTTATTATTCTATTATAGAATATTTTTGGGTAATTTTAAAGTGATTTAAAAATCAGAGGCTCAATTTGAGTAAATTTTGTCATAACTTTAAATCTATAAATTATTTTAAATTGGTTTCTTCTGGAAAATGACTTAAATTTATGTCCTCTGTCCAGTAGAACCGAAACCTAATTTTGTTAGAACCATTCCACCATAGGAATGTTGATTTTGGTTTAAAACCTATTTTAACTTGTTTTGCAAACCTTAACTAGTTGGTATTAAACTCTTTTGACTAAATTCAATTTGTAGACTACCTTGATACCTTTGTAACACCACTCTAACCTATTTAAATTTGAAATATTCAAATTTGACTTTGACCACCCCTTGACCTTTAATAGAAAACCTCAACCTAAATGCATTGATTCTTTTTGCATATTGAATCGTGTATTAAAACCTGGACCATCAACCTATTTACCCTTGTTACTATCCATGTTTGCTCTTATGTGTGTATTATTTGATTGTTGTACTGTTTGTTTATTGTTATCTGTTTGTATTGTATAGATTGAACGGAGAGTTACGAGTTACGTTGAAAAGAGTGTGTGTGAGCAACGACAAGTTTCAAAAGGCAAGTGATACTCCAGCATAAATGTCCTATTAATTTGTGTCTATTGCATTTAGTGTTTTTAGTAGTATGCATGATAGGTGTACTACTATATTACTATGCTATGCAAACCCAGTTAGGATAGCCATATGTATCTTGACTAAGTTAGTAGAAACCAATGTAGAAGCAATTTGCTTAGCCATGCTTGTAGACGATGTGGATACTATTTCAAAGGTTGTTGTAGATGATGTCATATTTTGTTTGTGAAAGCAACAAATGTTTCATGGATTGCATGAATGGATTGGGTTAGATTTTTGCAAGTGGTAATGCATGTGGTATATGACCTGACCTGTTGATATGTGTCGTGCGACATATGTAGGTGGCTGAGTGCCTGACCTATTGATATGTTCACGTTATACGGCAAGTGACATAGTAGTGGCTGGATGCCTGATCTACTGATATGTTCATATTAGACTTTACGGCGAGTGACATAGTAGCGGCTGGATGCCTGTTCTATTGATATGTTCACTTTAGAGTGCGGCGAGTGACATAGTAGTGGCTGGATGCCTGATCTATTGATATGTTCACTTTAGAGTGCGACGAGTGACATGGTAGTGGCTGGATGCCTGATCTATTGATATGTTCACCTTAGACTTGCGATAAGTGGCATAGCGGGGGGCTGAGTGCCTGACCTACTGATATGTCACGTTAGGTCTTCTTGTGAGCGACCTAGTAGGTGGTCGATGACCTGACCTATTGATATGCTCACATCCTGTGGAATTCCCTAATCATGACACTATTGGTGGACAACTTTAAGCTCCTGGACAGGAGGAGAGACTTGGAGCGACTGGAGTTGAAGAAGTTGGAAGTTTCCCACTTATCTCAAATTCTTAAAAGGATATTGTTTTATGTGTAAAGGGAAATTGAGGCACTAGTGCGCCCAGGGATGTCTCTTAAAGTTTATGGAAAGAAAGAAATAATTTTTGAAAGTATAGGATAAAAATTTGCTTTGCGCAAGAGCCTTGGGATCCACCAGCCAAATATGCATGTAGATGTTGGAAGTTTGCCTTTATGAGTCCACAAGTATCATTTGCCAGATCCATTCCAATGGTTCTGACCAATTTTTGGCTTGCAACGCTTTTACCGTTGCAGGTTCATCTGACGATGTGTAAGGAACGCTATAGGTTTCGAGTCTGCAACCAACATGTCTGCCTGTGGCACATGAAGATGATGAGGCTCCATGCTATTTTATGTTTTCCGCTGCTGAACTTTGTAACATGCTAGCCCTTGGCTATGCAATTTGTAATGATTATTTTTCTGGATCATACGTTGTAATAGAATTTCGATGCAATGTATGATACTTCATCTTAAACTGTGGTGCTAGCTATTCGATCCAGGGACTAGCACAATAACACAGGGATCTTGGCCAATCTTTAAAAGGCAAGGTCGCTATAGATGGTATCAGAGCATTGTGTTGCCTGTAGGTTCGAAACCCTAGGTTTTTATTGGAAATAAGAAAGACCATAGGAACAAAATTTTATTTTCTTCGTATCCAAATATTTCCAATATCTTTCTTGTACTTTTCTCAGCTATTGCTTTCTAAAGTACTTTCTCTTGTTTTAGACCATCCTCAAAGAATCTATCAAGAAAGGACCAATGATGATTAACTTGAAGCACAGGAGAAGATATAGTCTTGACCACCACTTTACATAATTAATTAGTTATCAATTCGCGTTAAAGTATTGACCTATCAAAATGTGGTATGGCAGTACTAGTGCGCTTGTGTTAGAACCTATCTCGTGTTAGTTAAGTTTTCAAAACTATAAATTTCGAATTTATAAAATTATTGCTTGATATTATTGTTTGATTGGTTGTTTACTGTTGTTTGTTGTTAGTTGTTTGTATGGGTAGAAATATCTCTTTTGGTATCTCCTTCTATTCTCATCTATGCTAAATCCCACAGATGCCTCCTCGCCGTGATCCCGACAACAACAACGATGTGATGCAGCAGATGATGGCAGCACAAACCCAGCTGATGAACATGATGGCTCGGTTTCTAGCACACCAGAACGCACCACCTCCTCCACCACCACCTTCACCACCCCAACCCCCAGTGGATCGACTCACTAGGTTTCTAAGACTTAGACCCTCTAAGTTCTCAACTGCTTCAGAGCCAATTGTGGCCGACGATTGGATACGTTCAGTACAGAAAGATCTAGTGACTTGTGAATGCACTGACACAGAGAAGGTGAGATTCACTGCTCATCTACTTGAAGGGCCAGCAGCACAATGGTGGGAGACATATCAAATCACTCACCCTCTCGATGGACTCACCTGGGATGCATTCAAGGAAGGATTCCGTAATGCACACATTTCTTCTGGGATCATGAACTTGAAGAGAGATGAATTCCGTAGCCTGAAGCAGGGTAATAGGACTCTTAAGGAGTACATGGATGATTTTTGTTCTTTATCAAGGTACGCACCGGAGGATATTGATACAGATGCCAAGAGGAAGGATAAATTTCTCAGTGGACTGAGTGGTGAACTGAAGGTGCCCTTGTCAGTAGCATATGCTCCAAACTATCAAGCCTTGCTGGACCAAGCTATCACTCTGGACAACAATCTGAGGAAGGAAGAAAGCAGAAAGAGGAAGCATAGGCACTGCACGCACGATCCAGAACTGCACCAGAAACAAGAAACTTCTTATGTGAGTAACGACAACTCTGAGTTTAACAAGCATGGAGGCCATAACCACCAGGTTTATGGAGAAAATGGACACCACCACAATCGCCATATTCGTAACCACGAATCCAACAAGAGGAACAAAATCCATGTGGAGTGTTTTCATTGTAAGGAGCTCGGACACTACTCGTGGGACTGTCCAGAAAAGAAGAAAGAACAAAATCACTCAGGAAAGAGGGACATCACTCAAGTGGAATGTTTCACATGTAAGAGGCTAGGACACTACTCCTGGGATTGCCCTGAGAAGAAGAATAACAAAATGAACGTCCCAAACTGATTCCAGAAGTAAACCCGTGTGAACCTTGTGAACTTTACTACCCCTGAAGATATCTGGTGCAAGTGTTAACCTTGAATAAATTTTATTTGTAAGAATTAATCTTTGATGCAAGGATGGTACCTATGTTATTGTAATAATAAGGGATATGAGTATTAATGGAACTTCTATGAAGAAACCCATGTTGTTATGAATACTGATATGCAGATCAGAAATGGGACATGGGATTGAAACTGATGAGCTAAGACGGCATGTAAAGCATGTTCCCCCAAGGAGAAGATTCACAGAAGAAGATTTAGTTTGTGAGCTAGCGTGCGTAGTAGTTTCGCAACCCAATAGTTTTGAAGGACCGATAGTTTAGTTCAGATCTGTCTTACAGATTGGAAACTTATGTTCGACAAGTAAGGATGACCGAGTGTTAGCTTACGAGATTCACCAAACCAAGTACAAGGTAATGATTTGAGTGCGACGTGGAGTAGCTACCATGACGACTACTCATTTCATTCGCTCTTGCTATGAGGAATGGTAAATCTGAGTAACAAACCTATTAGAGAGCCGACGATGAACCTGAGCCACTGGATATTATAACCCTATGTAAGGCAAGTGTTGCCTATACGTAAGCTATACTGTGAGAATAAACCCCAGCTCTTGTGAAGAAGAAGAAATCCTACAAATCGAAGTGTTGACCAACCATGAGAGTTCCGTTAGAAATGGTGTAGTGCTTGCACAGAAGAAAGTGAACCAGGAGAAACAACATGCCAATGACAAATCAGAGAGGGATGACATGATGTTGTGAAATCCTCTCATCTTGGACTTCTGGGGACCCAAAGAGTAAACCTTCAGTGTCCAAAGTTACTTGAAGAGATACCCAACAATTGGAATTGAAGCCTATGATACAAGGATCCACATATTTCCATATGGACCCTAGCCCAAAGACAAAAGCTCAAGACTACCTACAAAAGTTTCTTTTAAGGGTGGTAGCCCACCTAGTTGCCTAAACCCGGAGATCCCAAACCTATCCTTCTTTCTAGCCTCTTCGAATCTCGGGACGAGATTCCTTTTAAGGGTGGTAGGTTTGTAACATCTCAAATTTTGGAATGTTTTAAAAATCACAAAAATTTAAAACTTTTATTATTAAATAGATAAAGTCTCCAAAAATCAAGAAAAACCATCTTTGAAGATTACTTTGATTCTCTTAAAGGGATATTATTTTAAATATTCTTTTATCCTTCAATTTCAAGTTTTAAAGATTTGGAAATAAAATACTTAATTTGGATTTCTATAAAATCCTAAAAACCTTTTCTGCAAAAAGTTTTTATTTTTTTTATTTTGACAAAACCCATGCTTAAATGAGTATTTGTATTTAAGAGGATTTATCAAAATCTATTTCATAAAGTATTTTGTCCCAAAATATTTGTTGGAGTCTATCATTTTAAATGATATTACTCATACTATTTTTCTGGATTTTATTTGAGTTCAAAAGAATTTTATAAAAGCCTATTTGTTATTTTGACATAAAGGTGTTAATTATGCAAATATACCATAATTGATTTTATTTAAAAATAAAATATTTTGTAAAAAGTTGCCAAATGTCCCAAATGATTATTTTGAATTTTACAAATTTTCACAAATTTATTTGACTTGATTTGGAGCCCTAATTCAAAATCTGGAAAAGAAAAACAGAAAAATAAAAAGAAAAAGGAAAGGATGACGTCATGCTGACGTCACCCTTCCTCAACCTCCCGGCCGATTTTTCTGGCCGAACCGCCCCGCCGCGATCTCCTCCCCCCATGCATATCCGGCCACCCAGAGCCGTCCACCTTAAAGCCCCAACCCTCCTCTCTGTTTCCCCCTTGCTCCCTCCCCGTTCCTCGCCGCCAGGCCGGCAATTTTGCTCGCCGTTGACCGCCTCGGCCGCCGCCGTCTTTTCCCGATTCCGGCCGCCACAGTGAGCCCCGCGCCGCCTCTCCTGTACCATCCTCCTCCCCCTGCCGTGAAGCACCTCCCTGACCCCTCCATTTCTTTTTCCCCGCAGCCAATCGACGCGGGCATCCTCGACGGGAGCACACCGGCGCCCGTACCATCTCCGGCCACTCCTCCACGCCGCGACAGGACGCACCCGAGCACGCCGAGCACTCCATCGACTTCGTCGTGTTGCACTGCTCCTCGTCGTCCCCTTCCCGAGTCCAGGCCGCCACCAGAGCATGCAGAACATCCACGGCCGAGCCGCCCGCCGCCGTCTACCTCGCCTCCGGTGACCTGCGCCACCGCAGGTATAAACCCTAGATCTAGAGCCCTCCGATCTAGATCTAACGGTCACTATTAGATCTTTTAACCGAACCGGTACGCCAACGTGGCAGCCCAGTCAGTGCCACGTCGTCACCTAGTCAACACCAGTCAGCATCCAGTCAGCCAGGGAATTTCTGTGAATTTCCCGAATTAGAATTAAATGGCAATTTTGCAGAAAAGCCCCTGTAACTTAGATCTATCATATCTTTTCATTGGTTTGGCCAAATTCAAATATTTTTATATATTTGAAATCCTTGGAATCTGTAGAATCTTTCTGACGTTTCAGTTTTCTGTTTTGAGTTAGTTAAATTATTCAAATTTCAAATGTGTGATTTGAGTAATTTTAACATAACTTTATTTCTATAAGTCCAAAAATTGCAAGAAAAATACTTTTAGAAACCTTAGAATATGAGCATTTTTATTATTCTATTATAGAATATTTTGGGTAATTTTAAAGTGATTTAAAAATGAGAGGCTCAATTTGAGTAAATTTTGTCATAACTTTAAATCTATAAATTATTTTAAATTGGTTTCTTCTGGAAAATGACTTAAATTTATGTCCTCTGTCCAGTAGAACCGAAACCTAATTTTGTTAGAACCATTCCACCATAGGAATGTTGATTTTGGTTTAAAACCTATTTTAACTTGTTTTGCAAACCTTAACTAGTTGGTATTAAACTCTTTTGACTAAATTCAATTTGTAGACTACCTTGATACCTTTGTAACACCACTCTAACCTATTTAAATTTGAAATATTCAAATTTGACTTTGACCACCCCTTGACCTTTAATAGAAAACCTCAACCTAAATGCATTGATTCTTTTTGCATATTGAATCGTGTATTAAAACCTGGACCATCAACCTATTTACCCTTGTTACTATCCATGTTTGCTCTTATGTGTGTATTATTTGATTGTTGTACTGTTTGTTTATTGTTATCTGTTTGTATTGTATAGATTGAACGGAGAGTTACGAGTTACGTTGAAAAGAGTGTGTGTGAGCAACGACAAGTTTCAAAAGGCAAGTGATACTCCAGCATAAATGTCCTATTAATTTGTGTCTATTGCATTTAGTGTTTTTAGTAGTATGCATGATAGGTGTACTACTATATTACTATGCTATGCAAACCCAGTTAGGATAGCCACATGTATCTTGACTAAGTTAGTAGAAACCAATGTAGAAGCAATTTGCTTAGCCATGCTTGTAGACGATGTGGATACTATTTCAAAAGGTTGTTGTAGCTGATGTCATATTTTGTTTGTGAAAGCAACAAATGTTTCATGGATTGCATGAATGGATTGGGTTAGATTTTTGCAAGTGGTAATGCATGTGGTATATGACCTGACCTGTTGATATGTGTCGTGCGACATATGTAGGTGGCTGAGTGCCTGACCTATTGATATGTTCACGTTATACGGCAAGTGACATAGTAGTGGCTGGATGCCTGATCTACTGATATGTTCATATTAGACTTTACGGCGAGTGACATAGTAGCGGCTGGATGCCTGTTCTATTGATATGTTCACTTTAGAGTGCGGCGAGTGACATAGTAGTGGCTGGATGCCTGATCTATTGATATGTTCACTTTAGAGTGCGACGAGTGACATGGTAGTGGCTGGATGCCTGATCTATTGATATGTTCACCTTAGACTTGCGATAAGTGGCATAGTGGGGGCTGAGTGCCTGACCTACTGATATGTTCACGTTAGGTCTTCTTGTGAGCGACCTAGTAGGTGGTCGATGACCTGACCTATTGATATGCTCACATCCTGTGGAATTCCCTAATCATGACACTATTGGTGGACAACTTTAAGCTCCTGGACAGGAGGAGAGAACTTGGAGCGACTGGAGTTGAAGAAGTTGGAAGTTTCCCACTTATCTCAAATTCTTAAAAGGATATTGTTTTATGTGTAAAGGGAAATTGAGGCACTGGTGCGCCCAGGGATGTCTCTTAAAGTTTATGGAAAGAAAGAAATAATTTTTGAAAGTATAGGATAAAATTTGCTTTGCGCAAGAGCCTTGGGATCCACCAGCCAAATATGCATGTAGATGTTAGAAGTTTGCCTTTATGAGTCCACAAGTATCATTTGCCAGATCCATTCCAATGGTTCTGACCAATTTTTGGCTGCAACGCTTTTACCGTTGCAGGTTCGTCTGACGATGAGTAAGGAACGCTATAGGTTTCGAGTCTGCAACCAACATGTCTGCCTGTGGCACATGAAGATGATGAGGCTCCATGCTATTTTATGTTTTCCGCTGCTGAACTTTGTAACATGCTAGCCCTTGGCTATGCAATTTGTAATGATTATTTTTCTGGATCATACGTTGTAATAGAATTTTGATGCAATGTATGATACTTCATCTTAAACTGTGGTGCTAGCTATTCGATCCAGGGACTAGCACAATAACACAGGGATCTTGGCCAATCTTTAAAAGGCAAGGTCGCTATAACCAAGGTAGGTGGAGGGGTATTTATACCCGAGAAGCGAGGGGCCGGAAATTCCGGTGTTATGTATCGGAACTTCCGGCCTGGGGCCGGATATCTTCGGGGAGAATCTCCGCCCAAAACCTCCGAGACCCCTCCCGAGAGGAAAACCCGAAAGGACATAGCCAAAATTCCACCGGAAATCTTCCAGGGCCGGAACTTCCGGGCCACTGGAAATTTTTCGGGGGGAACTTCCAGGGAGAAGTTCCGGGACCCCTCCAGAGAGGAATCCCAAAAATGACTTAGTCGATTTCCCGCTTGGCCGGAACTTTCGGCCAAAAGCCGGAACTTCCGGCCCAAGGGCCGGAATTTCCGGTCCTGCAATGGTAGAAAACCAGTCCAAAGCGATTCTCTTCTCCATCTTCGATCTTGTCTATGATCTTTTCACCTTCTAGGCCTAACCAGCTAAGAAACCTGACATGACACTTTAACGAACATGATTAGCCCACAATATGTGTTGTCATTATATCACCAAAACTAAGAGATGATCTTTCAATCTCACCCTTTTTTGGTGAATGATGACAACATACAAAACAAGATATAATTAAGCAACAAGAACTTGAAGCTCCCCCTCGAGAGGAGCTCCCCCTAGATAAGAGCATGCTTAACCAAGATATAGATAGCAACATAATTAAATAGACAAAAAGTAGATCATCACAAGTTGCATGTCTTACACCACAGATAGAGTTCAACGGATAGAAAACAAAGATACATAGGCACAAGCTCATAAGAACGAACGAAAGACGAGAAAGCTTGTGCCCAACCATGCAACACCCTCGAAAGCCTAAATAGAACTACTTCTCCCCCTTTGGCATCAAGACACCAAAAAGGGGAAAAGAGCTATGCTAATGACCCAAGGAGATCACTCCGATGCCGTGGCCTCTGACTCATCCTCCTCCGCCTCACTGCCGGAATCAATGTCATCCTCCTCAGGCACATGATGATCCCAATCCACATACTTGTTGTTCAAGTTCTTGTAGGCAACCTGGGGCTAAATGGCGTGCTCAGGAGGTGGTGGAGGCATATTCAGCTGAGCCATAATCTGATGCTGATTCTGCATAATGATCTGGCGCTCACAATGAGCAGAGTAGTTGTCCTTGTGGATGTGGACATTCATACAAAGAATCTTTTCCAAGGCACGCTTGATCCATGACCTCTTCTTGGGGGCCTCCGCAGCAAAAGAAGAACTCCCAGGAACACTAGCAGAGGGACGAGGCACACCTGGAGCATGGCGGCCAGAAGAAGAGGTGGTGAGGTGAGCACTCTTCCGGTTCATCTTGACCCATCCATGGGGCTCACAGTTCAGCTCCACATCAATGTCCTCCACATCATCACCAAGAGGATACTTGGCCTTGATCAGCTTCATTACATAAGGGGCATAAGGAGGCACTTTCTTCTGTATCACGGCATCATATATCTCATGGAAAATGTAGTCCATCACATCAACGAGACACGCATTGGGGCGGAGAGTTACTTGAGTGGCTGCCTCATAAGCATAGTGAAGGAGGTTCACAAGCCCTCCTCTAATAGCATCATTGTTGCCACCACTAGGAGCAATGGATTCGCGGAACATGCGCAAGAGAATGTCATAGAGAGGTAGAAGACCGGAGGTGGTCCCAACCCCTTTCTCATCAGAATAGAGCGTCTTCAACTTGGACTTGTCATACTCGGAGCCAACGACGTGCATACGAGTCCCCTCATTAAGGTGAGATCCAGTGAAAGGATAACCAAGATTACCTGCAAACTCTCTGAAAGTGGAAGTGAGCCTGTCACTAGTAGGAAAAGGCTTATAGGTGGATTACTTAGCCATGGCGCACCACCATTTTGGTGCGCCACGAGTATCAAGCCGTGGCGCACCAGACACCGATGCGCCACGCATATGCCATTACCCGTGGCGCACCAAGATAGCGGTGCGCCACGGCTAAGTGCACGCTGGGTCGACAGAGGGGCACCCTCCTTAGTCGTGGCGCACCCAAGACTTGTGCGCCACGGGTAAAAGTATAGCCGTGGTGCACATTATTCAAATGCGCCACCAAAATAATGGCCCCGGAGCCAAATTTTGAACCAACATAGCCGTGGCGCACCACTTTTTTCGTCTGCCACGGGTAACATATTAGCCGTGGCGCATCACTTTTTTGGTGCGCCACGGGTAATTTTCCTGCTTTGTGCTCATGCACCCCCCCCCCGGTGTTCGCCTTTTTAGTTTCGGAAAAGCTAAAAGAAAATGTTAAAAATTCAAAAAATAAAATCCTTTGAGATATCGTTATGTTACGTAACCTAGTTGTTAGGAAAAATTTGAAACATGAATTTCGACGTATTTTGCAAAAAATCATTATGGAAGAGTAAAACGGCGATAACTTTTGCATACGAACTCGGATTTCGACGTTTAATACCTAAAAAAAACTAGACGAAAAGTTACATCCAAATCAAATTGCCTATGGCCTTTTGAGCTGTTTTCGGTCTACAGAATCCCCAAATTCGAAAGGGAACACATAGTTTTTTTACGTTTAAGATTTCTGGGCAAAAAATAAGAAAAGGGTCTCTCTTACCCGTGGCGCATGAAGAGGTGGTGCGCCGCGGGTACTTATATAGTCGTGGCACACCAATATGTGGTGCGCCACGGGTAACCTGAGGGGCACAATCCGCGTGCTCACCATCCGACGGCTCCTAGCGATTTAAACAAACACACGATCCGTGTGCTTCTTGATCCGACGGCTCCTATTCATTTCAAGCTCCCACCCTTCCCTCCTTCCCTTGTCCTCTACATTCTCCTCTCCCTTCTCCTCCATCCTCCTCTCCCTTATCCTCTCCCTTCTCCTCTCCATTACCTCTCCCTTCTCCTCCATCCTCCTCTCTCCACCAACGACCGGCAAGCACCATACTACTGGCCTTCTCCACGACGACCGGTGATCACCTCCACCATGGCGTCCACCTCCACGCTGATGAGAACTGGCGGCCGGCAAGCACCTCCATGCCGACGAGGAGTGACGGCCGGCGAGCACCTCCACGCCGACGAGACCGATAGCTGGCAAAGCACCTCCACGCCGGTGAGGACCGACGACCGGCGAGCACCTCCACGCCGATGAGGACCGACGACCGGCGAAGCACCTCCACGCCGGCGAGGACCGACGACCGGCGAGCACCTCCACGCCGACGAGGACCGACGGCCGGTGAAGCACCTCCACGCCGGCGAGCATCTCCACATCGTGACGAGCACCTCCACGACGACCTCCATGTCGCGGCGCAGGACGGGAGCTGCCGGACATGCCGATGTGGGCGGTGGCTCTTTTTTTTAAATTCGGAAATTCATAGCCATGGCGCACCAAAACTAGGTGCGCCACGGGTATGTGCACATAGCCGTGGCGCACCAAAACATACCCGTGGCGCACCTAGTTTTGCTGCGCCACGGCTATGTGCACATACCCGTGGCGCACCAGGACCCCTGCGCCACGGCTATTGTGTTACCCGTGGCGTGGCAATCCGTGGCGCAGCCCCCTGCGCCACGGGTAAGCATTTTTGGTGCGCCACGGGTAAGCTTTTTTGTGCTAGTGTGTGAGTATCAGATATCCAAGTCATCCCAATGTTGACATCATCATCAAAGACCACCGTGGCAAAGAACTGCTGAACGAGGATCACGTTGTAGTTACATTCAGTCTCCATGAGGCGACGCAGCCCCAAGCAGTCAACAACCCTGATAGCTGTCCCAAAGTAGTCAGCCTTCTTCATGAGGAGAGCAAAATCTATAGCCTTCATAGGGCACACTTTCTTCTTGTCTGACATCACAGCATAGACTTCCTTGAAAAGGATTTCTTGATCATAACTCTAGAAGCAGTTGTCAATGGTAAAGTCACGGGGCTGATCATAAAAGTCAGTTCGACGCCATTCAACAAATTCAGTTCCTGTCATGTCACTAATAGCCAGCTGCACAACTTTCTTCTTCTTTCTTTGTTCATCAATCTGTGCATGGCGTGAGGCCAAAGTCTCCTGATCAGACTCAGACTCAATCTCAGCATAGTGAGGGCGAGGGGTGCGAGAGGCTGCACGCTTGTGGCGACAACGAGAGGAACAACCTGCAAGAAGATGAATAGATAGATAGGAAAGCATAGATGAGCACTCATGTCTGGGAGGCCAAAAAGAAATAGCAGAGAAAAGAAAGTAGGAATATCTGTCAGGTTCGCAACGGAAATTCCGGCCTAGACGGGGCGTAAGTTCCGGTCCACCGGAAGTTCCGGCCCAGATGGGGCGGAAGTTCCGGACGATCGAAAGTTCCGGCCGCTGCACACCGGAAGTTCCGGCCTTGTGCAGCGAGCGGAAATTCCGTGGAATCCGAACGAAATTGCAAACTACTTTCAAATCGCTGCTACACACAGGGAGGTCTAGCCTAGAAGAGCATTTCTACCAAAGGAAACGAGCCAATTCCTCCTAAAACATCTAGGTTAAACGAATTATAAGTTCATCCTAGATTCAAAAATAGAGGGAATTAACGGCATCCATGTAACAGCCCCAGTTTGGAACCTGAAAATATGAATAAATTTTTCACTTTTTCTTTTCATATTGCATCATGGCATCCATACTTAAATTGCTTAACATGAAATAATGCTATGGCAACATTTAATAAATCAATGATTGTGAATGTTGTTGGTTAAACAAACTTCAACTCGAACTTTCATATTTGTCCAGGAAGTTTCAATAGTTTCAAATATGAATGTTGCAAAGGTAACTCAACTGCCAAATTAAATAATCTAACAAATACCCCAAAATGCCTGTGAGCTTTTTAAAATAAGTTACACATGGAATGTTTTCCAAATGGGCTGAAACTTTTATGACAGCTCCTTAATATAATATAAGTGCTATGTAAATTTTTCCAGATTTTATAAAAATGTTTAAGTGCCTCAATTAAATCCTAAATGCCTGCTAGACAAAAGGGCGATACAAATAAAAATACAAGCAGGGGGTTTTCTGGAAGGTGGGCGTCCTTCTTCTTCCCTGTAGCGACCGAAGCATGCTCGCTCTCTCCCGAGCGTCGCCACCGAACCACCACTGTCGCTATGCCGCCATGCTTCCTAGGTGGATAAGGAGGCCACCGAGACGCTGTCCCTCTCTCTCTCCCCTCACCATTTTCTTTCCGTTTCCCTAACCCTAACCCTAGCTAGCGCCATGGCCGAACCCGAGTAGTGCATGCCGCTGCTCGCCGCCGTCGATTGAGGCCACCCCAGACGAATCGAAGATTGCCAACCTCTCCACCCTGTCGTCCTCGGTCTTCGGCTAGGAGGAATCGGACCCGGACGCTTGGAATCGACGCCGCCGACTTCTTCCTCTCCGGAAATGGCCGCGCCTCACCGTGCTCCTCGCCGCCGTCTCCATCCCTCTTCTTCCTCGCCATTACGTCGTAGCTCGCCGCCGGCCGCCGCTGGTCGCCGATGCACACGTCGCTCTGGCGAGCATTAGGTAGCGGTGCCGCCGTCATGTAGTTCGCCTTGGAGCCGCGCGTCGAACGCATCCTATTTCACGCCCGGCGCAACCCCCTACCGCCGTCTCCGTGAGCATCACCGCCTGTGGTCACCGCCGTGGCTCGTGCCGGTCGTGGCCTCCCCGGGTCAAAGTGACCGTGGGCTGCCGCACCGACGTGGCTGCTGACATGGGCTTGGGTCCCACCCATCAGCGTGTGTGGCTAGGCCGGCCCCGGTGAAAAACATTTTTTGTGGTTTCAAATTTTAAACAGAAAATCAAATAGGACTGTAAAATTCATAACTCTTCAAATATTGATCCAAAAATTACAAATAAGATCTCCAAATGTTCAGGGAAATGATATCTACATGTTAGTTCTATTTACATGTTAAAATGAATTTTCTAAATTGCTGTTAAATTGAAAATGAATAAAATGGCAGAAATTGTTTCAAACTTTGAAATTCGAAATCTTTTGAACCACAATTCAGAAAAATGCAAACAATATGTCAAAATGCTCAGAAAAAGAATATCTACCTGTTAGTTCCATTTATATGTTAAAATGAATATTCTAATTTGCTGTGAAATTGAAACAACTAAAATGGCAGATTATAATCAAAATTTGGAAAATGCATAACTTGAGAAATAATTATCCAAAAAATTACGAATGGGCTATCAAATTGTTCAGCAATTTATGAACTACAAGTTTATGACATTTATAAAGTTGTATAATTAATTTTCGTGCTGTTTATAAAAATAAGGTAAAATGGCAGATTTAAAATGCAACTTGCAAAATTCACAGAATATTCATTTTTGCTCAGAAAATTGCGTTTAAAATACCAAAATGCTTAGTGAACTAATCTATCCAGTAGTATAACCCTCATGCATATTGAAGCCACATTTTGGTACTGTAATATCTAAGAAGAAATGTGGACATTAAATTACACATGTGGTTCGTTTCCAAATAATTGCACCAATTATTTTGGCGCTCCATCTAATATTGTTAGCTAAATTTAATGATGATATCAGTGCATAAACTTGACATATCATCATGAGTGTGCATTGCACATTTTTTTGTTCGTGTTATTTATTTGTTCTCCTGTCATTGTTTGTGTTTCAGTAGATTCAGGAGTCGAGGTTCCACCATAATACCTCGACGATCCGCGTGACCAGCACTAGCAGCAAGGAAAGAGATAACCTAACCTTCTTGGCATATATCATCCTATTGTTTTATACAAATATTTTATCCACCATAATATTGCATTCGGTTCCAATGTCAACTTTTGGTCAATGCTAGAGTATCCTATGAAATGCATGTTCCCCAAACCAATACATGTTTCCCCTCCGATTAACCATAGGTTGATGTGTTGGCCTAAGTTAAAGATATATCGGTTGTTTATATGCTTAGCCATGCTTAGTCACTTGTTTACTTGTCTGGTGATTATTTCCATAATTGTGAAATGAATGGAATGTTCGGACATGGTGGTTACTTGTGGTGCTTAATTAAAATGCTTAAAAGGTTGGGATGAGTTGCCATCAGGGATGGTGTTTTGCCTCATTCTTGCCCCTAGGTGCGAGTTCTTTACCTCCTGAACCAAGACGAGCGTGCTTCCATTGGTGGGGACATATGGAATCCTCTCTAACTGAATAACTTGTGTGGGCGTATCCAAGGGTCCTCTTGTCACACCCCAAAATTTCGTCCCTAATTTTTGTGGTGTTTTCTCACATCCGGAAAACTTTTCCCTCGTATCTCAAAATTTATTTTTGCCCTCTGGCGCTAGACGATGCCCTCGTGTTCTTTTCTCTTAAATAATTCCAGAAAATCCCCGGTGATTCCTTGCCACTCCGGAAAACTTCTGTTAAGGTTTTTCCTAAAAGCCTCTTGGCCTAAACATTGGGATCTTTAAATCCTGATATTCCACCTACCACATGAACCATCTTTTCCGAGCTTGGGAGATACCACAATTATTCAAAGACTGTCTCACCCACTTATTAATCCCCCGAGACAAAATTATTGCATATGCAATATTTCCGAAACCCCGGATAAATATTTTAGTGCATGCCTTGGTCAGGGAAATTGTTTTCCTAGCTTGTACTACTCCTACACTCCTCAAAAACTAGGAGGTGTTCATCATGCCATGTTCTACTCCCACAAAAGGTGGTGCGATCATTTGAGCCACCTATTTGCCACACACATTTTATTCCAAATGACCATGAGATATTTTCCATGCATGGCCACACTTATCTTGGTGGACCAAGCACATGGGTGATATCCAACCAGCCCCACACTCCACATAATTCTTTTATCAAAAAGAAAACCCATCCACCAAAATTGT
The DNA here is from genome assembly GCA_012064385.1 of Puccinellia tenuiflora. Lineage (NCBI taxonomy): Eukaryota > Viridiplantae > Streptophyta > Magnoliopsida > Poales > Poaceae > Puccinellia > Puccinellia tenuiflora. Next base: position 29,206 of record QRDG01002336.1, on the reverse strand, counting down.
TGGTATGTCATAATGGCATGACATCAATTTTTCACCCACATTTTTGGAATGATGCAAGTGTTTCCTTGTGCATTAATTCTGCATGGAGGGTGATAGACCAGAACCTTCTCCTCTGATACCACATGTGATCTTAGCCATCCACTTAAGATCTAAAACCCCAAGACCAAAGCCCTAATGGCGATGATCATGTCACCTGCCACTCCGGGAATTTTCTTTTCAAGAACCCTAGCCAAGTGGCACCTTTTGACCCCAAAGTCCAGAAACCATCTCCCCACATACAAACCTAACCACTGGAATTTTTCTGGATTTTATTTAAATTAAAAGTTCATTGAGGCATTTCGCCAAACTCCTTGAGAGCAAGGTGGGAGTTATGTCGCTTTGCTTAACCTAAGCTTGCTTAGAGCCACGGTCGGTGCCTAAACCTGCACCAGTGTCTTCCTCGTGCTCTCCTGTACCTCCAGCTCATCATCCTCATCCCTTTCTTCCCTGTAGGTGACGTAGACGTAAGCAATGAGCTCATCAAGCCATTGATGGCCGAGCTACCAAGCACCAACCTCCTCCTCTCTCCCGGCTATAAGAAGCCCCCCTGCGGCCTCCATTGCACTCACAGCCCTCACTCCTTCCTCCCCAGACCCTCTCCCTCGAGTTCCTAGAAGGAGCGAGCTCGCAGGAGCTCTACGAAGCTCCATGGCCGAAACCCTAGAGCTCGGGTTCGAGGAGAACCACGACCCCCTCCGTCGTAGGAAACAGAACCTACAGGTGCGGTGTATCATGGAGGGTCCCTTCCCGCCGTTTCCATAGCCCCTAGCCCCCTGCGTCGCCGCCGCCAAGCTCCACCCGAGCTCCCGCCGTGGCCGCACGGCCGAGCTCGAGAGCGACGCGCCAGAAGCATCCCCGTCGTCGAAGCCGCCTCCCCTAGGTGCGGTGGTCCACGACGTTCCCATCCCCGCCGCCGACCGGCCTCCCGGTGCTCCCCTTGGCCGTCCCTGGCCAGCCCCGGCCGGTCGACGCTCGTTCCCGTAGGCGGAGCGGAGGAAAAGATGATCGACACCCTCCCTGCCTGCGTTCTTCTCTTTTTTTCTTTCGGTTCATGCGAACCGTTTTTCAGCCCACAGGTCAGCAGCGGATCGCAGCCCAGTCCGGGTGGCAGCAGCGCAGCACGCCGCTCGTCCTAGCACGGCCCGTCCAGGCGCTGCACAGGCGCGTGCAGCGCGCGGCGCGCAGCGGCCCATTTGCGGCCCGTCCGTTTTTTTTTCCCCGCGGCAATTTTTCTTTTCCCTGCTGCAGGGATTTTCAAACGGCAATATCTTTTGAACCGTAAGTCTGTTTTCGATGATTCAAATTTCCAAATTTGTATCTCGACGAGCTCTAACCAATGGTACTGGTTTCCTCTCTTTCCAAGATAGTTTATGAGGTGCCCTTTTGTACGTGCATTCCGGAGTCCGTGGAACGGGGCTATCGCTGCCCTACGCCGCGGAACCAACCCGACCTCTCCAAGCCCAATGGATCCTGTCGTCAAAGGCAAGCTAACCCCTTGCTATGATCCGTCCCGCAATATCGTTTACTATTGTTTATCCTCTTGCCCAGTATTATATGCTTGTCTGTTTATTTATGCATGACTGTTGTTGTTCTTATTTGATATAGGACTGATGATATTACCCCTGCCATGCTTTATTCATCGTCCACGTATGCATTAGATTGATGTATGAATTATCTGTGCGCCTCGCACTTGCGTGGCTTTGACAACTAAATAACAAAAACATGCGTTGATTGTTTGCTTCTTCTTCAACGCCGAGGCTAGGTGCGGACAAATGTCGGCCCGTGATCCTCGGAGTTGGGGGCATTTGCCAAAAGAGTTATTTGCTTCTTGTCCCTCCGTCAAATATGGGTGGCGTGGACCACCCGGACTGCGACGCTTGGGAGCTGACTTTTCATTTGGTTCTTTTTGCCAAGATTGCTGACACCACGTCGAGATAACCCTCGAGTGGAATGGATGCTTTCTTTCTTATGAATGCTTTTCGGTTCATTGTTTGGAGGCCACATGCCTCACCAACTTGTATTTGATCTATGATGACACCGGCTGGAGGAACCGCCATAGTCATCTGTTCAAAACACTATTTTGTAATCTGTAGTTGATCGGTGGTGACGCTTGTTGGCGGACTCGCCACGATAGTCACCCGGTCGACGCTAAACAACTAGTTGATCTGTGATGACGCTTGTTGGCGGACTCGCCACGATAGTCACCCGGTCGACGCTAACCAACTAGTTGATCTGTGACGACGCTTGTTGGCGGACTCGCCACGATAGTCACCCGGTCGACGCAAACCAACTAAACTATATCTTGTAGTTGATCTTTATTGTGTGGCTAATGTTTTGTTGTTGGATGATACATTATTATGTTATTGGACTAATCTTTTGTTGCATGGACATGTGAATGCTGAAATTTGATTAAATGAAACACCCCTCCAAACAACGATGAGGTCCATTCATGGTGCCACTAATCTGAACCCTTGAACGCGATACCACCGTTGTCCCATGGAAACCGTGACCTAGTAGGTTGTTGAGCCCCTTTTTGTGCCATCCGTTGGGCGCAGTCGTTCGGTTGTGCTGTCCGAGGGGAGAGGTCGACAGGCACGGGTTCGACTGCGATAAGGAGTCCGGAGCTAGGCATACCCGGTAGCGCCGGGGGATGTGCCGGATTCACTTGCCCGTTGTACCATGCGTATAGGGTGGGGCAGGAGGGTGTCTTAGCAAGTGGACCGTCACGAGAATGTATTTTGCTTGGTGCGACTTTGGGCGTGAGAAACCTGGAGCGTCGGCTGAGTGGAGTGCATTCTGATAGGTGGTAAAGCAAACTCTCGAGAGACTCAACCTAGCCAGCTAGCCCTGTTCCTGGGATATGGAACAACAGTTCAGTGTCGGTCACACTGTGTGTCTTTGTCGTGTCCGGAGGTTAAAATTAAGGCTTGTCTGAAAGAAGTAATGAACGACCTGATTACACTAAATGAACAAATAAGATGATGCAGGGAATATTGTCTTGAGATGTTGATGGTAAACCGTGTCATGGGATGGCGGGGTGATCGTTGGAAGCCTAGAGTTAGGCCTGAGCCAACATCAACCGTGCATGCCCAGAGTGGAAAGATAAGGCCAGTGGGCCTGGCAGTGACCACAGGTGCTGTTGTGTATTGTTTGGGTACCAACTGGCACACTCGTCTACTCGTCACAGGTAAGCTCGTTGTATGATTGCCGGTGCACGATCCAACCCCACCTGGCTTGGACTCTACACTGGTAATACCCCATTGTTTGCTTATGCCATGTTTTGCTTGTGATGCCATGCTACTTTTATGCCATGTACCTAGAGTAGACTCTTGCCATGTGTAGAATTTTATTTCAAATGTATATCTTGCTGCATGATTGTTGGATTGTTTGTAGTAAGGGGAAATACTTGCTGAGTGCATAATAATGTACTCACGGGCCTTGCGATTGTGGCCAGATTTTGGCGAGGATTCATCTTCCACCTTAGCGAGGATTTGGAGCAAGAGCGTGCTAGGATCAGTAGCCCAGCCAGATGCCTGTGGAGTGGAGCCGCTCCAAGCCGCTGCCATAGCCGTCTTCCGCTACCAGTTAAACTCTGTCCTGAGCCATGCTTGGCTTGATATTTTGTCATGCCTTGATGGCCTTGTAAACCATTTGTAGCCCTTCTTGTGCCTGATTGTGTAATGATTTCCACTACGTTGCACTGTCGCGACGTGCGGCCGGATATCTTGGGCTGGCGCACGGGACGACCGCCTCTCTGGTGATATGTGCCAGGGAGGGGTGTCACAGAGGTGGTATCAGAGCACCAGGCTGGCTGTAGACTACCCTAGCATGGAAAACCCCGCCCTACTTTTGCCCGACAGTGAGCCCGATGGATTTAACCCATCTCCGCCTAACCGGCATGGCTCGTGTCGGTCAACAGTATGGTGCAGTAGGATCTGTCCCAATCTTCCCCAACAAGGCGAGCCGGTTTCTTCCATGAGAAGCAGCCGACCTTACCCAGTGAACCTGAGACCCGGTCTTAGTTGCTTTATAACCCACCCTCGCTAGCTCTCCCTGGCAATCCACCTCTTTTGAAGTAGAATCCCATAGAGGAACCTCGCATCCTTATCCCCCCAAGAAAATCTAGGACCCCAAGAAATCCGATGGCGACCCTTAGTGCCATCTTGGAAACCACTGCCAAGGAGCATTCGAGCTTTCGATTGCTTCTCTGGAGGGCCGTCAACCATATCCTTGGTAGCTCCATTCACCCCGTGTACGTGGTGTTCCAGAGCTCACTCTCGTCGGCCGGAGATGGATTCCGGGCCGATGTGAGGATCAGCCCGTGTCCCCGGGGCACAAATCAGCCCTACTTAATCCAAGGAGGTCGTATGCCTACTCTGGGGCTAGCCATCCAGGTAGCAGCCTGGGAAGGCCTCGTCCGTCTTCGATCCTCCGAACCCCTGCTAGCTGAAACTCGAGAGTTCTACTACATTCCGGCCAGACCCCAGCCCCGTGGGGAGATGGTACAAGCTGACGTCTCGAAAGAGTCCGACCCAGCACTAATCAGCCAAGTCGCTTACTCCATCGCAATGACAAACCTTAACAACCTCTTGCTGGAGGAGCTCGAGTCTACAAGGAGGAACCTCCGCCGTGCCCGCCTACACCAATACCTAGGGGAGAGCACACCCACTCTCTCCCACATGCAAACTCGAAGTAGCAGACCTCCACTTCCAGATCCCGGCCCATCCCGACGAGTCCCAGAGCAGGTTCCGATCCTCGAAGGTGTTCCTGTGTCCTCCGACCCCGCAGGAGATGGAGATGTGGACACCACTCTCCGTCTCGGCCGCGCTCCACCGACTACCAGAGGGCGCCACGTGGAGCAAAACTCATGTTTAGTTCGCCTGAGTGGCGCGTGTATGTGGTAGGTGAGAATCAGTGAGGTTGTTTGTTTTTCTTTTGTTGGCTTGTAATGTAAGGTTGGGTGTATGCTTTCTGGTTGATGTAGAATCAGCTCGTAATAAAACTGGGTGTTCTTATTCTCTTGTTGACCGGTATGGTTGAAATGATTATGCCATACCACTGCAAATGATTTTTGGAATAGCCCTATCCCACGGTGTCTGTGAGCCAACTATTAGTGGCACAGATGTTTTCTTTTGAAAAGAAACCTTGTTATATTTTTTTTAAAACCTGTGTATACATGAAAATGGATATACAGCTTTCCTAAAATAAAACCATAAACCGTTGTGCTCCCAAGCTTGAGCTAAGGATTTGCCCAAGGTAAATCTTTGGTTGTTGATTGATAGTTGGGTTGTAGATCTTGTTTGATCTTGCCATGTTTATGTCTGCTTGAGCAAAACTTTAGATTTAATTTTTACAAACCTGCTAGTAGATCCTATGTTGATTGATTGAGTGAGCCCCTGCCATGCCATCGTTTAGATGTATTGCGTATGGTAGAAATACCATATAAAGATCTTGTTGTGTGAGGATCTGTTTGGTCGTCAAAATCCGTCATTTTGTGGAAAAAGTTTTAATTGGGGCATAAATGGATCGTTCAAGATTTATCTTGTATAACTCCCCGAATCTCGAGGACGAGATTCTTTTTAAGGGGGGAAGGTCTGTCACACCCCAAAATTTCGTCCCTAATTTTTGTGGTGTTTTCTCACACCCGGAAAACTTTTCCCTCGTATCTCAAAATTTATTTTTGCCCTCTGGCGTTAGAAGATGCCCTCGTGTTCTTTTCTCTTAAATAATTCCAGAAAATCCCCGGTGATTCCTTGCCACTCCGGAAAACTTCTGTTAAGGTTTTTCCTAAAAGCCTCTTGGCCTAAACATTGGGATCTTTAAATCCTGATATTCCACCTACCACATGAACCATCTTTTCCGAGCTTGGGAGATACCACAATTATTCAAAGACTGTCTCACCCACTTATTAATCCCCCGAGACAAAATTATTGCATATGCAATATTTCCGAAACCCCGGATAAATATTTTAGTGCATGCCTTGGTCAGGGAAATTGTTTTCCTAGCTTGTACTACTCCTACACTCCTCAAAAACTAGGAGGTGTTCATCATGCCATGTTCTACTCCCACAAAAGGTGGTGCGATCATTTGAGCCACCTATTTGCCACACACATTTTATTCCAAATGACCATGAGATATTTTCCATGCATGGCCACACTTATCTTGGTGGACCAAGCACATGGGTGATATCCAACCAGCCCCACACTCCACATAATTCTTTTATCAAAAAGAATACCCATCCACCAAAATTGTTGGTATGTCATAATGGCATGACATCAATTTTTCACCCACATTTTTGGAATGATGCAAGTGTTTCCTTGTGCATTAATTCTGCATGGAGGGTGATAGACCAGAACCTTCTCCTCTGATACCACATGTGATCTTAGCCATCCACTTAAGATCTAAAACCCCAAGACCAAAGCCCTAATGGCGATGATCATGTCACCTGCCACTCCGGGAATTTTCTTTTCAAGAACCCTAGCCAAGTGGCACCTTTTGACCCCAAAGTCCAGAAACCATCTCCCCACATACAAACCTAACCACTGGAATTTTTCTGGATTTTATTTAAATTAAAAGTTCATTGAGGCATTTCGCCAAACTCCTTGAGAGCAAGGTGGGAGTTATGTCGCTTTGCTTAACCTAAGCTTGCTTAGAGCCACGGTCGGTGCCTAAACCTGCACCAGTGTCTTCCTCGTGCTCTCCTGTACCTCCAGCTCATCATCCTCATCCCTTTCTTCCCTGTAGGTGACGTAGACGTAAGCAATGAGCTCATCAAGCCATTGATGGCCGAGCTACCAAGCACCAACCTCCTCCTCTCTCCCGGCTATAAGAAGCCCCCCTGCGGCCTCCATTGCACTCACAGCCCTCACTCCTTCCTCCCCAGACCCTCTCCCTCGAGTTCCTAGAAGGAGCGAGCTCGCAGGAGCTCTACGAAGCTCCATGGCCGAAACCCTAGAGCTCGGGTTCGAGGAGAACCACGACCCCCTCCGTCGTAGGAAACAGAACCTACAGGTGCGGTGTATCATGGAGGGTCCCTTCCCGCCGTTTCCATAGCCCCTAGCCCCCTGCGTCGCCGCCGCCAAGCTCCACCCAAGCTCCCGCCGTGGCCGCACGGCCGAGCTCGAGAGCGACGCGCCAGAAGCATCCCCGTCGTCGAAGCCGCCTCCCCTAGGTGCGGTGGTCCACGACGTTCCCATCCCCGCCGCCGACCGGCCTCCCGGTGCTCCCCTTGGCCGTCCCTGGCCAGCCCCGGCCGGTCGACGCTCGTTCCCGTAGGCGGAGCGGAGGAAAAGATGATCGACACCCTCCCTGCCTGCGTTCTTCTCTTTTTTTCTTTCGGTTCATGCGAACCGTTTTTCAGCCCACAGGTCAGCAGCGGATCGCAGCCCAGTCCGGGTGGCAGCAGCGCAGCACGCCGCTCGTCCTAGCACGGCCTGTCCAGGCGCTGCACAGGCGCGTGCAGCGCGCGGCGCGCAGCGGCCCATTTGCGGCCCGTCCGTTTTTTTTTCCCCGCGGCAATTTTTCTTTTCCCTGCTGCAGGGATTTTCAAACGGCAATATCTTTTGAACCGTAAGTCTGTTTTCGATGATTCAAATTTCCAAATTTGTATCTCGACGAGCTCTAACCAATGGTACTGGTTTCCTCTCTTTCCAAGATAGTTTTATGAGGTGCCCTTTTGTACGTGCATTCCGGAGTCCGTGGAACGGGGCTATCGCTGCCCTACGCCGCGGAACCAACCCGACCTCTCCAAGCCCAATGGATCCTGTCGTCAAAGGCAAGCTAACCCCTTGCTATGATCCGTCCCGCAATATCGTTTACTATTGTTTATCCTCTTGCCCAGTATTATATGCTTGTCTGTTTATTTATGCATGACTGTTGTTGTTCTTATTTGATATAGGACTGATGATATTACCCCTGCCATGCTTTATTCATCGTCCACGTATGCATTAGATTGATGTATGAATTATCTGTGCGCCTCGCACTTGCGTGGCTTTGACAACTAAATAACAAAAACATGCGTTGATTGTTTGCTTCTTCTTCAACGCCGAGGCTAGGTGCGGACAAATGTCGGCCCGTGATCCTCGGAGTTGGGGGCATTTGCCAAAAGAGTTATTTGCTTCTTGTCCCTCCGTCAAATATGGGTGGCGTGGACCACCCGGACTGCGACGCTTGGGAGCTGACTTTTCATTTGGTTCTTTTGCCAAGATTGCTGACACCACGTCGAGATAACCCTCGAGTGGAATGGATGCTTTCTTTCTTATGAATGCTTTTCGGTTCATTGTTTGGAGGCCACATGCCTCACCAACTTGTATTTGATCTATGATGACACCGGCTGGAGGAACCGCCATAGTCATCTGTTCAAAACACTATTTTGTAATCTGTAGTTGATCGGTGGTGACGCTTGTTGGCGGACTCGCCACGATAGTCACCCGGTCGACGCTAAACAACTAGTTGATCTGTGATGACGCTTGTTGGCGGACTCGCCACGATAGTCACCCGGTCGACGCTAACCAACTAGTTGATCTGTGATGACGCTTGTTGGCGGACTCGCCACGATAGTCACCCGGTCGACGCAAACCAACTAAACTATATCTTGTAGTTGATCTTTATTGTGTGGCTAATGTTTTGTTGTTGGATGATACATTATTATGTTATTGGACTAATCTTTTGTTGCATGGACATGTGAATGCTGAAATTTGATTAAATGAAACACCCCTCCAAACAACGATGAGGTCCATTCATGGTGCCACTAATCTGAACCCTTGAACGCGATACCACCGTTGTCCCATGGAAACCGTGACCTAGTAGGTTGTTGAGCCCCTTTTTGTGCCATCCGTTGGGCGCAGTCGTTCGGTTGTGCTGTCCGAGGGGAGAGGTCGACAGGCACGGGTTCGACTGCGATAAGGAGTCCGGAGCTAGGCATACCCGGTAGCGCCGGGGGATGTGCCGGATTCACTTGCCCGTTGTACCATGCGTATAGGGTGGGGCAGGAGGGTGTCTTAGCAAGTGGACCGTCACGAGAATGTATTTTGCTTGGTGCGACTTTGGGCGTGAGAAACCTGGAGCGTCGGCTGAGTGGAGTGCATTCTGATAGGTGGTAAAGCAAACTCTCGAGAGACTCAACCTAGCCAGCTAGCCCTGTTCCTGGGATATGGAACAACAGTTCAGTGTCGGTCACACTGTGTGTCTTTGTCGTGTCCGGAGGTTAAAATTAAGGCTTGTCTGAAAGAAGTAATGAACGACCTGATTACACTAAATGAACAAATAAGATGATGCAGGGAATATTGTCTTGAGATGTTGATGGTAAACCGTGTCATGGGATGGCGGGGTGATCGTTGGAAGCCTAGAGTTAGGCCTGAGCCAACATCAACCGTGCATGCCCAGAGTGGAAAGATAAGGCCAGTGGGCCTGGCAGTGACCACAGGTGCTGTTGTGTATTGTTTGGGTACCAACTGGCAAACTCGTCTACTCGTCACAGGTAAGCTCGTTGTATGATTGCCGGTGCACGATCCAACCCCACCTGGCTTGGACTCTACACTGGTAATACCCCATTGTTTGCTTATGCCATGTTTTGCTTGTGATGCCATGCTACTTTTATGCCATGTACCTAGAGTAGACTCTTGCCATGTGTAGAATTTTATTTCAAATGTATATCTTGCTGCATGATTGTTGGATTGTTTGTAGTAAGGGGAAATACTTGCTGAGTGCATAATAATGTACTCACGGGCCTTGCGATTGTGGCCAGATTTTGGCGAGGATTCCTCTTCCACCTTAGCGAGGATTTGGAGCAAGAGCGTGCTAGGATCAGTAGCCCAGCCAGATGCCTGTGGAGTGGAGCCGCTCCAAGCCGCTGCCATAGCCGTCTTCCGCTACCAGTTAAACTCTGTCCTAAGCCATGCTTGGCTTGATATTTTGTCATGCCTTGATGGCCTTGTAAACCATTTGTAGCCCTTCTTGTGCCTGATTGTGTAATGATTTCCACTACGTTGCACTGTCGCGACGTGCGGCCGGATATCTTGGGCTGGCGCACGGGACGACCGCCTCTCTGGTGATATGTGCCAGGGAGGGGTGTCACACCTCTAGTTTGCGCTTTCCATTTGCTTGTGAGTTGGAGGTGGATGAAGGCGCGATGAAGAGGGTGTGGTGGTGTTTAGGGTGTGGCGATGGGGGCAGGGGCTGAAATAGGCTGGATAAACTTGTCTTGTTGCCACGATGGTCCTTGGATGGTCTCATGTGAGGTAAAGGTTTAACCGCGCCCACTTGCCAGCTTTCCCCGGAAGAGAGCTAATCAGGCGAGCCGGATAGTACCGGTGGGTAAATTAGTACACCCTTGCAGGGTTTAATCTTTTCGAAAAGCCGTGTCCACGGTTATGGACAACTTGGGAATAGACGATAAGATCATAGAAAACCTGAACTTAATTAAAATTTGGCAACTAGAGGTTGCATTTTTGCAACGTGTGTTAAAAGGTTCATTTCCTTGAGGGTGATTCGAGGGAGTGCCTTGGTGGAGATGAGTGGTGGTTTCTGGCTATTATTGGTTCAATGTAAACCGAAGATGAAAGTTTACTATCTTATCCCCTTTCGAAAAACCTTCTGAGTAATCGAACGCCTTGAGTGATGTCTTTTAAGAAGGAAAGCTAGCTTTATGCAAAATAACTACTACACAGCTTTAGAGCCAAGCAGCATTGGGCCTATATCGCCCTACTAAACTTGTGAGTACGTCGTACTCAGTCTCTCTTTGTTGAATATTACTTGTTTCAGAGGGGGACGTCACCGAGTAGGAAGGTGGATTCTTCGTTGATATCGACGAGTAGTCTGGGGTTCCCAGGTGGCAGCTTGGGACGTCTTGGAACAAGCTGGCGGGGATGTTTATCTGTAGGCCTCTTAGGCCATAATTTGGATCTTGTTGTTTAGACAACTAATTCGCTTCTGCTTGTTGTAATGTTGGGTCTGTGACCTCTGTTGTGTAATTTGCTATCTTTCTCGCTATATGAGTTGTTATATGATCTCTTTGTGTCATAGAGTCTGTGATGTGCCAGATGTTCCACAGTCTTGATCTCTCTATTATGCATTGATAGCTATGCCAGTGTTCATGGCATGATCGAGATGCTGCGTTACTGACGATCCATTCCGAGCACGCCTGCCAAAGGTTTTGGCCTGGGAGTGGTAACCCAGTAACCTTCGATTGTGTAGCATGGCCTGTGGGTTACATAGTATCTTTGTATAATTCTGGGGTCGGGGCGCTACAATCCATGGCCAAAAAAGTGGTAGAGAAGGATCCCCTCACCGAGGAGATGCAGATCCGGCTTTGAACCGGCGGATTCTGAGATGGGAGCGTCCTGGAGGAGATCCGCCGGCGGTGGGAGTCCAGGCCGGAGAGAGAAATGGGAGAGGCGCGGGGGTGGACGAACTGCTCGAGCGAGCCAGTCCACCCCGCGGCCGTCCCCATATGGTGCCTGAAAACTTAGACCAGAATTTCTGGCCCGAAGGGCGGAAGTTCCGGCCCCCGAAAGTTCCGGCCCCTTAGGGAGGAAATTCCGGCCTACCGCCGGAGAAACTCCAGGAAACAATAGCCACACACAAACTGGACATGAGTGATGGAAAGCAAAGGTTCAGGGATAAGGTGGGGCTTAGGACAATATATCAAACTGTCATAATATGGTATGACACTCATAATTGCAAGATAGAATGATAAAAGCCAATTATGAGTGCTTTTCCATGAGGCGCACATAGTGACACATATAGGTCTAAAAGAACCAAAAATGCCAAATAAGACCCAACTCCTCACATGAGGAGGTCGGTGGCCGAAGCCACCATATATGAGTATGAAAGAGTGAGACACCGCGAAGATGTATCTTGGGTTCTCACTCAAAACTCATCATTTTAAGCTCACAATTCATGAATTGAATATAGAGTAGATAAATGAATTCATTAATATAGGCATCATGGGGGGAGGGAGAACCCAATAGTTAGGACAACACTCCCCCTAAATCCACGCCTACACCTAAACCAAGATAGAAGTTGAAACTATAGGTGTGTATGCAATATGGTCAAGACAAGCTCCTTGAATCCACGATATTTAGCTCATTCCTCAAATAAGTGAACCTTGCTTCATCAAGTGGCTTCGTGAATATATCGGCAAGTTGGTCTTTGGTTGGCACATATGGTAGCTCAATATCTCCACGGGCAACATGATCCCGAATGAAGTGATGACGAATCTCAATATGCTTGGTTCTCGAATGTTGCATCGGGTTGTAGGCGATCTTGATAGCACTCTCATTGTCACACAAAAGAGGCACTTTGTCACAATTGACACCGTATTCCATTAAAGTTTGCCTCATCCATAACAATTGAGTGCAAGCACTAGCGGCGGCCACATACTCGGCTTCGGCAGTGGAGAGTGATATACAATTTTGCTTCTTAGAAGACCAACTCACCAAAGACCTACCAAGAAATTGGCATGCCCCGGAAGTTGATTTCCCATCATTTTGATCACCGGCCCAATCTGAGTCCGTGTACCCACTAAGAGTGAAAGATGAATCCCTTGGGTACCACAAACCAAACCTTGGGGTATGAACCAAATATCGTAGGATTCTCTTGACCGCCAACATGTGGCTTTCCTTAGGAGCCGCTTGATACCTTGCACACACACCTACACTCAACACAATATCAGGTCTAGATGCACAAAGGTAAAGCAATGAACCTATCATGGAGCGGTAGAGCTTTTGATCCACATCTATACCCTTTGGGTTAAGTTGTAGATGGCATTTGGTATCCATAGGAGTCTTCTTCTCCTTAGCAGCGGCCATATTAAACCTCCTGAGCATGTCTTGAATATCCTTTGCTTGTCTAATGAAAGTCCCTCCTCTTAATTACTTGATCTCAAATCCAAGGAAGAACTTCAACTCACCAATCATGGACATCTCAAACCTATCGGTCATAAGCTTTGAAAATTCATCATTAAAAGATTTTTTAGATGAGCCAAAGATAATATCATCAACATACAGTTGGCATACGAAAAGCTCCCCTTTAACCCTCTTAGTAAAAAGAGTAGGATCAATTTGCCCAACTTCAAATCCACGGTCTAACAATAACTCTCTAAGGTGCTCATACCACGCACGTGGGGCTTGTTTAAGTCCATAGAGCGCCTTATCAAGCTTGTAGACATGGTTAGGGAAGTTGAGGTCCTCGAACCCCGGGGGTTGCTTAACGAACACCAACTCCTTTAAGGGACCATTGAAAAAGGCACTTTTAACATCCATTTGTTGCAATTTAAAGTTATAACGGGATGCATAAGCAAGAAGGATATAGATGGACTCAAGGCGAGCCACGGGAGCATAGGTCTCTCCAAAATCAATGTTTTCAACTTGAGAGTACCCTTGAGCCACCAATCTAGCCTTGTTCCTCACAACCATGCCATGTTCATCTTGCTTGTTCTTGAAAATCCATTTTGTGCCAATAACATTGCGGCACTCCTTTGGCTTCTCAACTAACTTCCAAACTTTATTGCGCTCGAAATTGTTGAGCTCTTCATGCATGGCTTCCAACCAATCCGGATCTTCAAGAGCTTCGGACACTTTCTTCGGTTCCACCATGGCAATGTGAGCTTGATGATCACTTAAGTTTGCCAATTGCCTCCGAGTGGACACCTTGCCTCTCACATCACCAATCACTTTCTCAAGGGTATGCTCACAAATTTCCATGGTTCTTGCAACTCTAGCTCGACGACGGGATTCGATACCCTCATTGCATCTTGGAGGTATCACTTGATCATTTGAGTCCCCGTCTTGACCGGAAAGTTGACCTTGATCATCTATAGGCACGGCTTCAACATTTGACGAAGAAGAAGATTGAGAAAGGTCTTGATCATGGCTAGCATCACGAATAGGTGAGTTGGGCTTTTGCATAGCAACTTGATCAAGGGGTTGAGGGTCTTCAACTTGTTCTTGGGTTGGTGCAATAGGCTCTTCATTAGCAAGATTTTTTTATGTAGATGAAGGCTCCACTTGAGTATAGTATTTTCCTTCTCGATTCACAACAAGGGTATCCTCAACGGGGCAGAAAAATCCCACACGCATTCTTCTTATGGCTTCTTGAGGAATTACATCATCTACATCGGAAACATGAAATTGTGCCACTTGGGAGCCGTCATTTTCCACGATCACCACACTACAAGATTCTATGATATGCCGTGAGGCTTTATCATAGATTCTATAAGTGTGGGATTCGGCACCGTAACCAACAAAAATACCCTCTAGTGATTTAGATTCGAATTTAGTTAAGCGACAACCTTTGATCAAATAGAAACACTTACAACCGAAGACACGGAAATAGGAGATGTTAGGCTTGTTGCCGGTGAGGATCTCATAGGGGGTCTTGTTCAACCCTTTGCGGAAGTAGAGCCGGTTGGATGAGTGACATGCCGTGGATATAGCCTCCGCCCAAAAACTCAAAGGAGACTTAAACTACGCTAACATGGACCTTGCTATATCCATAAGAGTCCGGTTCTTCCTCTCGGCTACACCATTTTGTTGAGGGGTATTAGTTGCGGAATATTGGTGACGAATACCCTCACCACTAAGAAATTCATTGAGGGTGTAGTTCTTGAACTCGGAGCCATTGTCACTTCTAATTGCCAATATGGGGACATTGTGTTGACATTGCATTTCAATGGAGAAGTCGATGAAGGTTTGTTGGGTCTCACTCTTCGACTTGAATAGTCATCAACAATCACCAAGCAATACTTCTTCCCACCTAGACTAGCTTCGAGAACGGCACCAAAAAGATCCACATGGAGGAGCTCCAAGATCCTCTTAGAGGAAATAATAGTCTTGGAAGGGTGGGGAGAATCATGCATCTTGCCTTCCACACATGCCCTACAAACACGATCTTTGGCAAAAGAGACATCTTCTTTTAGTCCGAGAATGTGGCCACCCTTGTGAAGACTTTGCAAAGTTCTCATGTTGACATGGGCTAGGCGGCGATGCCACCACNGGAGCCGTAGAGAATCTCATATGGTGTCTTCTTCAAACCTTTGCGGAAGTAGAGCCGGTTGGATGAGTGACATGCCGTGGATATGGCCTCCGCCCAAAAGCTCAACGGAGTCTGAAACTCCGCTAACATGGACCTTGCCATATCCATAAGAGTCCGGTTTTCCTCTCGACTACACCATTTTGTTGAGGGGTATAAGTTGCGGAATATTGATGACGAATACCCTCTTCACTAAGAAATTCATTGAGGGTGTAGTACTTGAACTCGGAGCTATTGTCACTCCTAATTGCCAGTATGGGGACATTGTGTTGATGTTGCATTTCAATGGAGAAGTCGATGAAGGTTTGCTGGGTCTCACTCTTCGACTTCAAGAAATAAACCCAACTGAATCTTGAATAGTCATCAACAATCACCAAGCAATACTTCTTCCCAGGAAGACTAGCTTCGGGAATAGCACGAAAAAGATCCACATGGAGGAGCTCCAAGATCCTCTTGGACGAAATAATAGTCTTGCTAGGATGGGGAGAATCATGCATCTTTCCTTCAACACAAGCCCTACAAACATGATCTTTTGCAAAAGATACATTTTCTTTTAGTCCGAGAATGTGGCCACCGTTGTGAAGACTTTGCAAAGTTCTCATGTTGACATGGGCCAAGCGGTGATGCCACAACCAACCTGTGTCGGCCTTTTCGAAAAGGCACATCAAATTTGAAGTGGTTTTCCCCGAAAAGTCCACCACAAACAAATCATCCTCGACGTACCCAATGAAAGCGACCTTTAGTGTCTTGCTCCACAAGAGTACCACAACATCAATATCAAGAAAGACAGCGAAGCCCATCTTATTTAGTGCACGAACGGAAAGTAAATTATAACCAAGGGATTTGATAAGCATGACATTCACTAGGGTGATATCCCTAGTGATTACCACCTTGCCAAAGCCCAATACCTCGGCTTTTGATCGATCTCCATAAGTGACGGTTGCTTCATTTAGATTTGGTCTCATCTCCGTCATTATCTCCTTGCTTCCGGTCATATGTTTTGTGCATCCACTATCAATCACCCATTTTGACCCACCGGAAGCATAGTCCTACAAGAAATCATTGCTTTGATTTAGGTCCCCATTTTGCAATGGGTCCTCTTTTGTTAGCAACAAGGGTCTTAGGAACCCAAATAGAATGGGCAATAGGAACATTTCTAGGACCAACAAACTTAGCATAGACATGCCCACAATAATCAACATATAAAATGTAGTGGGGGTTAGATTTTCCCGCAAAGTCATCACTAGTGGTTTTGCCCCTTGTGGCACCACCACTAGCAATGTTGACCTTCTTCGCTTGAGGGATCTTATTTGCTAGAGGAGCCCATGCATCTTTCATGAAGGTCTCCTTCTTCTTTTCCTCCTCAACATATCTGACACCAACTCTCCATTTTTGTGGAGTAACAAAAGGTTTCTTACCTAGGGATATGGCCTTAGCAAGATTGATCTTCAACCTAACATTTTCCTCAATGATATTTGCATGATCACAAGTAATAGGAGTGGAGAAACTAGGCACATCACTTTTAGACGGTTCAGCTTGAAGTTGTTCATACGACTTGGTGAGGGTAGAGTGTTCACTCTCCAAAGCCTTGTGAGACATGGAAAGTTTCTCTAGCTCCTCGATTAGTCTAGAATGACCAACACCAAGCTCGACCTTTTCTTTCTTACATGCTTTGTATTTAGCAATTGCATGGTCACGTTCTTTAATGAGTTTAGCAACAATTATATCATTTGACTCTTCTATAGATTCTAGTTGTCCTCAAGAGAAACCCTAAGCTCATGCTCTTCTTCGAGATTGTCTTTCAAGGATGCAATTTCCATATCATCCTGTAACATCCCAAACTTGGTAACGAAAAATACGAAGAATTTTTCCACTTTTGTTTCGATGTTTGCATCATTGCATCCATATGCATTTGACTTTTTAATCTTCACTTGGAAACAAATTGAGATGGGGAGTCCAACTTTCCCACATCCAACCAATGCAAATGCTCAACTGTCAAAAACAAATCATGCTTGGACTCCCAAATGGTATAGGAAGTTCCAGGTTCACCTTTTGAAAACATTTCTCAATTCCTAAATTTTGGGTAAATAAGAAATGACATGAGAGTTGCAATTGGCTAAAGTCAATTCCTATTTTTGGAACCAAGTTAGACCTTCCAAAATTTCAAACTAAATTCATGGAGTGCTTTATTTGTTATGTGGGGAGCCACCATGTTTAATTTCACAATTTTGGGAATTGTTAAAATGCCCCAAATAAAGCCATTTTGGAAATTGCCCCAACTTACCCTAACTAAAGGCTATGAACAAATTTTGGGCAAATTAATTCATTTGACCTCACCAATTTTTGTGGTGGTTCTAGCAGGTAATTCTAGTCTCTATGAATTTTTCTGGGATTTTAGAAAATGTCCTGGTAATTTGTTTAAATGTTTGAAGGCTGCTGCTGGGCTTGTTTGCAAGCTTTTCAAAAATTCCAGGGGCCTTCTTGTAATTTCTTTTCCCTCTCTCACCTCCCTCCCTGTGCTCCATGGCACTGGCGCCATGCCGCGCCAGTGGCCGACGCCCCACTCGCCCCCTCGAGGTCAGGAGGACCTCAATCGATGCCACTTGCTCCCCCTTTTCGCCCTCCTCCCCTTCCTCTGTCGATTGGGTCCAAGGGAGCCTAACCCTAGCCTCCTCCCGAGTTTCCCCGTCGTCGCCACCGTGAATCGCACGCCGCCGTCGTTGGACTCTCTCCCGCCCAAGTTGAAGAGTGTGGCGAGCTCCGCCACGCCCCCAGTTTCCTCCTCCGCGGCGGAATCGGCCTAGGAGGGCCGGAGCCGACGGAGCCGTCATCGACATCGCCGCTCCCGGCCAAGCTCCGCCCTCCCGAATTGGGCGCCGTTGACCGTCCCCTCGCCGCCTCGGCCTCACACTCGGGCTCACTGGTGAGCTAGCTCCCTTCTGGCCGTTTCCACACCCCTCCCCGCACTCGCACCGCCAGATTGGGGTCGCCGCCGGCCGCTCCCCGTTGGGTGCCGCACGCGCGCGTGCTCTACACGCCGGCCAGGAAACCGGCCTGGGCTGGCATCGAGGCCGGTTGCCTCCGATGCCTCCCCGGCCTCCCACCCGGTCTGGGCCGGCCGTTAGGCCGGCAGTCTCTGTTGGGCCCCCGGCCTCCCACCCGGTCTGGGCTGGCTCTGGGGCCGGTGGCCTCTGCCACTGTCCCGGCCTGCTAACCGGCCTGGGCTGGTTTACAGGCCGGCCCAACAGTAAAACCTGCATTTTAGCAAAATGAAATGAAGCTTTTAAATAATTCATATCTAATTGAATAATACTTCAAATTGGGCAAATCAAATACCAAAGTGTTTAGAAAAACATTTGCTACCTTTTGGAAACATTGTTTTGCTTTTTGTTTAAATAATTTTGGCTGTTATTTAAGAATTCCTAAAATGGGTTATTTAATACCCAAATTGGGAAATTCATAACTTTTTAAATAATTGCCCAAAAATTATGAATTAAATATCAAAGTGATCAACTTGTCAAATGCTACTCAACCATGCTGATATCATATCATGATCACAAACTTTTATTTGATGTTATTCATAATTTGATTAAATGAATTAAATTCATTTAGTTAATCATTTTGTCAATTAATTATCGGTGCTCCGAAAATTACAAATAAAATACCAAAATGATCGGAAGAACGAAACCTATCCATCCATGTCATGTTCATGCATAATTGAGCCACCTCTCTAATAAATTAATATTTGATAAGGAATGTGGCCATTAAGATAAATATGGGGTTGCTTCCAAATAATTGCACTAATTATTTGGCTCCTCATTTAATTTTGCTTTTAATTTATATAATGATATCTTTGCATCAACTTGACATGTCATCATGTGCTTGAGCATTGCATCTTGTGTTCGTGTGATTTATGTGTGCTTTGTATTTCTTTGGGTATCGATAGATTCCGGAGTCGAGGGTTCCCTCTCCTACCCCGACGAGCAATACTACGCTACCCGGCAGCAAGGCAAGAGATAACCTAACCTTCTTGGCATCTAGCATCCTATGAGTTTATCAAATTATTTTATCCACCATAATATTGCATGCGGTTCAAATGTCTTTTGGTAAATATATAGAATCCTATGAATGCATGTCTTTTCCCCGAGCCATTCACATGTATCCCTACCTATGAACCCTAGTGTTGATGTGTTGGCCGGATACGTTTATAATTGTTGGTTATATGCTTAGCCATGCTTAGACATGCTTAGTTGCAATACTAGTTATGTCCGTTGTTGAATTCTATAATTATTGATGTTAATGGAACGATTCGGGCATGGTGGATATGCGGGTGCTTAATTAAAATGCTAAGTAGGCTTGGGTGAGTTGCCATCGGGGATGGTGTTTTGCCTCACTCTAGCCCCTAGGTGCGAGTTCTTTACCTCTTGAACCAAGACTAGCGTGCTGCCATTGGTGGGTGTATGGGCGCCTTACCGACCGAATAATTTGTGAGGGGCTTGTCAAGGGTTCTCTAGTTTGCTATTTCCATTTGCGCGTGTGTGGTGTGAGTGGAAAAGGAACGAGGATGGTGATGTTTAGGACGTGACGGTGGGGCAGGGCGCTGGGAGCGCTGAACCTGTCCTTCCGCCACTGATGGTCCTTGAGTAAGCCTCATGCATTGTAAAGGTCTAACCGCGCCCGCTTGCCGGCCTTCCCCGGAAGAGGGCCACTCAGGTGAGCCGGACGGTACCAATGGGTAAATTAGTACACCCCTGCAGGGTTAATCTTTTCGAAAAGCCGTGTCCACGGTTATGGACAACTTGGGAATAGACGATAAGATCATAGAGAATTTTAACCTAATTGATATGGCAGCTAAAGGTTGCATAATCAACGTGTGATAAAGGTTCACTTCCTCGAGGGTGATTCGAGGGGGTGCCTTGGTGAAGATGAGTGTGGTTGGTTACAAAAGGGTTCGATGAGAACCTATGATGACAAATGTTACTCTCTTATCCCCTTTATAAAAATACTCTGAGTAGATGAATGCCAAGTGTCTTTATGTTTCGGTTTATGAAAGTTAGCTTTATGCAAAAGAACTACATATAAAGCTTTAGAGCCTCCGTCAGTCATTGGGCCTATATCGCCCTACTAAACTTGCGAGTACATCGTACTCAGTCTCTCTTTGCTGCCTATATGTTTTTGTATTTCAGAGGAGGACGACACCGAGCAACTAGGTGGGTTCTTCGTTGACGTCGACTACTAGTCTGGGGTTCCCAGGTGGCAGCTTGGGACCGTGGAACAAGCTGGCTTGGGTGATGTTTATTTGTAGGCCTCTTAGGCCATATATTTGCTTCTTGTTGTTAGACAACACTACCCGCTTCCGCTTGATGACTTGTTGGATCTGTGATCCTTTTGTTGTGTAATATTTGTATTCTTCTCGTTATATGAGTTGCTATACTTTTGTGTCGTAGAGTCATGCTTTGTGCCAGTTCTGTTCCACAAGTCTCGATCTTTGTCTTATACATTGATGGTTGTGTCGGATTCATAGCCTCAGTGTATAATTCCGGGGTCGGGGCGTTACAACTTGGTATCAGAGCAGGACTGCCTGTAGGAAACCCTTTCTTTTGGTCGATGTCGAGTCTAGTGAAAATTATTTAGAACCTAAAAATGAGTTGTGAAAACCTTCTTAGGATTCTTTTTACTCCTCATCCAACTCGCTCTACTCTGATTCTTACCTCTATTTGTTTTATGCTTGGTGTCGATGTTTAGGTTCTCGGGGTTTGGGTTCTTATCGTCTAGTTATGCCTCGAGTCTGTTATATCCGTTTGATATCGCCTCGGGGACGTGATGTCACCGAGGTTGCCTAAATCTGTCTTTTGGTGTTTATTGCTTCTTAACATCTATATCTGGAAGCAACCCATGATCTATCTTGCCTGTTGGAATTGGTTACTAACTTGACGTTGTTCCAATTCTTCAGAATGGCTCCTACCCGTCGTGGGGAACATAGCAGCCCTGATCCACCACCGCCCCCTTCGATGGCGGAGGTTATGATGGCAATTGAACAAAACCGTCTGCGCAATGAGCGGTTGCTCGAGCAGCTGGTCCAGCAAGGGGCCAGGAGGAACACGGACTGCACTACTCTCAACCAGTTCTTGCGGTCCCAACCTCCCACCTTTTCTGAAGCTAAGGAGCCGCTTGATGCGGATGATTGGCTTCGGGCGATAGAGCGCAAGTTTGCCGCTCTTCACGTCCCGGCGGCTGAGCACGTCAACTTCGCCACCTACCTTCTGGAAGGAGCCGCCGGCTCCTGGTGGGAGAGCCACGTGGCTATGGTTGCCGCGGGCCATGTCATCACTTGGGAGGAATTCCGCACCGCCTTTCGTGCGGCGTACATCCCCAAGCCCATCCTCGAGCTCAAGAGGCGGGAGTTCCTGGACCTAACCCAGGGACGCATGGACGTCCAGTCTTATGGACGGGAGTTCAACCACCTCTCCCGTTACGCCCCTCGGGACGTGACGAATGATGAGGACAAGCAATATCTCTTCCGCAAGGGGCTCGCACCTCGCCTTCGATACGAGCTTCTACCCTTCAAGTTCACCTCCTACCAAGAGCTCTACAACCAGGCTCTCACCATGGAGCAAGGTAGGAAGGAGCTAGAGGCTTCTAAGAGGCCAGTTTCCACCGACCACCAGATTTCCTCCTCGGAGGGCAAGAAGCGCAAGGTCTTCGTGCCTTTCAGCGCCGTGCCAAAGGCGCCCTTCGCGCCGAAGCCCACCGGGTACCTGCCACCTCCGCCTCGCCCCGCTACTTCGACTTTGGGTGCGGCTGGAGGCGGTTTTCGACCTCGACTGCCTGCACCACCGGGAGTCACTTGCTTTGCTTGTGGCCAGCCGGGGCACTACTCCAGGGAGTGTCCCCAGAAGGCACCGGCTACCGCAGCACCTGCACCAGCACCCTCTACTCCAGCAATCAAGGCTACCACCGTCAGCCGTGGCCGCCTGAACCACGTCTCGGCTGAAGGCGTTGAGGAGGACCCCGGAGTTCTCATGGGTATGCTTCGAATCAATACATATCCAGCTTCAGTATTATTTGATTCTGGAGCTTCGCATTCATTCATATCCATATCATATGCACACAACCATCAAATACCGTTTGTGATGATGGATCCTCCGTTAGTGGTCAAGACACCCGGCTCTAGTTGGCGTACCAATTGGATATCTCCCGATGTTCAAATAGCCATAGGGTCAGTTCCTTTTCCGTTCTCATTGATAGCCCTGAGGTCAGAGGGTATCGATGTTATTCTGGGCATGGATTGGCTAGTGAAATATCAGGCCAACCTGGATTGTGCTGCCAAGACTGTCACAGTGTTCCACCCAAGGTATGGGGAAGTGTGTTATTGGTCCCCAACATCTGCAACTCCTTCCGCGGCTACTCCTCTCTCGCCGGAGATCAGTCTTTATTTCCTGGAAGGAATCACCCCGCCTGATATGTCTGAAGTCGCTGTGGTGTGTGATTTCCCCGATGTCTTTCCGGAGGAATTGCCCGGCATGCCACCCGATCGCAGCGTGGAGTTTGTGATTGAGTTGGTTCCGGGAACCGCCCCAGTTTCTAAGACGCCCTACCGTATGCCAACGGAAGAGCTAGCTGAATTGAAGAAGCAACTTGATGAGCTGCTGGAAAAAGATTTCATCCGGCCGAGTAGCTCACCTTGGGGCTGCCCGGTCATCTTTGTCAAGAAGAGGGATACAAATGTTCCTCGTCTGGTCGTTGACTACCGCCCTCTCAATGCGGTGACCATCAAGAACAAGTATCCAATTCCTCGAATAACCGACTTGTTCGATCAACTGGCTGGTGCCACGGTATTCTCCAAGATGGATTTGAGGTCAGGCTACCATCAAATAAAAATCCGAAAGGAGGATATTCCGAAGACGGCCTTCACTACCCGCTATGGGCTATATGAATATACCGTCATGTCCTTTGGCCTCACAAATGCTCCGGCTACGTTCATGAGGCTGATGAACTCCATCTTCCATGAGTACCTCGACAAGTTCGTCATCATCTACATCGATGACATCCTTGTGTACTCCAAGACCGAAGACGAACATGCTGAGCATCTTCGACTCGTTTTGACCAAGCTCCGTGATCATCGCCTATATGCCAAGTTCTCTAAATGTGAGTTTTGGCTGAAGGAGCTCATCTTTCTCGGACATGTGGTGTCAGCTGCCAGAGTAGTGGTGATACCAGACAAGATTCAGACCATCCTGGATTGGCCAACTCCCAAATCCGTCAAAGATATCCGAAGCTTCCTTGGATTGGCGGGTTATTACCGCCGATTTATCGAGGGCTTTTCTAAAATAGCCAAAGCGCTGACTGAGCTACTCAAGAAGGGCAAACCATTTGTGTGGTCAGACAAGGCCGAAGAGAGTTTCCAAACCCTCAAGGTCAAGCTCACTACCACTCCGGTGCTGGTCCTTCCCGATACCGCCAAGGACTTTGTCGTCTATTGCGATGCATCTCTCCAAGGCTTGGGATGTGTCTTGATGCAAGAGGGCCATGTGGTCGCCTATGCTTCCCGTCAACTCAAGCCACACGAGCAAAACTATCCAACACATGATCTAGAGCTTGCCGCCGTGGTACATGCTCTGAAGCAATGGAGGCCCTACCTCTTGGGCAACCGTTGCGAGATCTACTCCGACCATCAAAGTCTGAAGTATCTATTCACCCAGCCGGATCTGAACCTGAGGCAGAGGAGATGGCTGGAATTGATAAAGGACTATGATGTGACCCTCAATTATCAGCCCGGCAAGGCAAATGTCGTGGCGGATGCTCTGAGCCGAAAAGCCTATTGCAATACCGTGATGGTTGAAAGGGCGCAACCGGCTCTCCACGAGGAATTTGCTAAATTGAATCTTGAAATTGTTCCTTCGGGTTTTCTAGCTAACCTTGAGATCAAATCCACTCTCGAGGATGATATCAAGGCCGCCCAACAAAATGATCCTGAAATCCTTGAGATCAAAGAGAAGGTCGCTAACGGAACGGCCAATTGTTTCTTGGTGGATGACCATGGTGTGGTCTATTTTGGTGACCGCCTAGTGGTGCCCAAGAGTGGAAATTTGAGGGAGTTGATCCTTTCTGAAGCTCATGAGTCACCCATCTCTATTCACCCGGGTAGCACAAAAATGTATCAAGATCTTCGCCCTCAATTCTGGTGGTCTTGCATGAAGCGCGAGATCGCCGAATATGTTGCGGAATGCGACGTCTGTCGCCGAGTGAAGGCTGAACATCAAAGGCCAGCTGGTACCCTTCGCCCCATAGCCATTCCTGAGTGGAAGTGGGATGAAGTTGGTATGGATTTCATCACTGGCTTCCCGAGATCACAAAAGGGCAACAATGCTATTTGGGTCATCATCGACCGTTTGTCAAAGGTTGCCCATTTCCTTCCGGTCCGTGATGATATTCGAGCAAGCCAACTTGCCGACTTGTATATGGCCCGGATTGTTCCTTTGCACGGGGTTCCTTTAAGGATCATCTCTGACCGTGGAAGCTTATTTGTGTCCAAGTTTTGGCAAAGTTTCCAAACGGCTCTTGGAACCCGTCTCAATTTCAGCACCGCCTATCACCCTCAAACTGATGGTCAAACTGAAAGGGTGAATCAAGTTCTAGAGGATATGCTTCGGGCTTGTGTCATCTCTTTTGGCAAGAGTTGGGAAAAATACCTCCCTCTCGCCGAGTTCTCCTACAACAATAGCTATCAAGCCAGCTTGCAAATGGCTCCCTTCGAGGTCCTATATGGGAGAAAGTGCCGGACTCCTCTCAATTGGTCTGAAACCGGGGAGAGGTCACTCTTCGGTCCTGATGTGATCAATGAAGCCGAAGAGAAAGTCCGTGTCATTCGAGAAAATCTCAAAGCCGCTCAATCCCGTCAGAAAAGCTATTATGACAAGCACCATCAAGAGGTCCACTATGACATTGGTGATAAAGCCTATCTTCGAGTCTCTCCTCTCCGAGGCGTTCGTCGTTTCGGAATCAAGGGCAAATTGGCACCTCGCTACGTTGGTCCTTTCACAATCCTAGCCAAGCGAGGAGATCTCTCCTATCAACTTGAGCTGCCCTCCAATTTCCCGGATGTCCATGATGTGTTCCATGTTTCCCAACTCCGCCGGTGCTTCAAAGATCCAATCCGTGGGGTTGATCATGAGGCATTAGACATTCAGGAGGATTTGACCTATCGCGAGCATCCTATCCGCATCTTGGATGAAGCGGAGAGGAGAACCCGCAACAAGTCCATCAAGTTTCTCAAAGTCCAATGGTCCAACCATTCTGAGGAAGAAGCCACATGGGAGCGAGAAACTAGTCTTCGTCAGGAATACCCCGCCTTCTTCACTCAAGCCTAGAATCTCGGGACGAGATTCCTGTAAGGGGGGTAGAGTTGTAACATCCCAAACTTGGTAACGAAAAATACGAAGAATTTTTCCACTTTTGTTTCGATGTTTGCATCATTGCATCCATATGCATTTGACTTTTTAATCTTCACTTGGAAACAAATTGAGATGGGGAGTCCAACTTTCCCACATCCAACCAATGCAAATGCTCAACTGTCAAAAACAAATCATGCTTGGACTCCCAAATGGTATAGGAAGTTCCAGGTTCACCTTTTGAAAACATTTCTCAATTCCTAAATTTTGGGTAAATAAGAAATGACATGAGAGTTGCAATTGGCTGAAGTAAATTCCTATTTTTGGAACCAAGTTAGACCTTCCAAAATTTCAAACTAAATTCATGGAGTGCTTTATTTGTTATGTGGGGAGCCACCATGTTTAATTTCACAATTTTGGGAATTGTTAAAATGCCCCAAATAAAGCCATTTTGGAAATTGCCCCAACTTACCCTAACTAAAGGCTATGAACAAATTTTGGGCAAATTAATTCATTTGACCTCACCAATTTTTGTGGTGGTTCTAGCAGGTAATTCTAGTCTCTATGAATTTTTCTGGGATTTTAGAAAATGTCCTGGTAATTTGTTTAAATGTTTGAAGGCTGCTGCTGGGCTTGTTTGCAAGCTTTTCAAAAATTCCAGGGGCCTTCTTGTAATTTCTTTTCCCTCTCTCACCTCCCTCCCTGTGCTCCATGGCACTGGCGCCATGCCGCGCCAGTGGCCGACGCCCCACTCGCCCCCTCGAGGTCAGGAGGACCTCAATCGATGCCACTTGCTCCCCCTTTTCGCCCTCCTCCCCTTCCTCTGTCGATTGGGTCCAAGGGAGCCTAACCCTAGCCTCCTCCCGAGTTTCCCCGTCGTCGCCACCGTGAATCGCACGCCGCCGTCGTTGGACTCTCTCCCGCCCAAGTTGAAGAGTGTGGCGAGCTCCGCCACGCCCCCAGTTTCCTCCTCCGCGGCGGAATCGGCCTAGGAGGGCCGGAGCCGACGGAGCCGTCATCGACATCGCCGCTCCCGGCCAAGCTCCGCCCTCCCGAATTGGGCGCCGTTGACCGTCCCCTCGCCGCCTCGGCCTCACACTCAGGCTCACTGGTGAGCTAGCTCCCTTCTGGCCGTTTCCACACCCCTCCCCCCACTCGCGCCGCCAGATTGGGGTCGCCGCCGGCCGCTCCCCGTCGGGTGCCGCACACGCGCGTGCTCTACACGCCGGCCAGGAAACCGGCCTGGGCTGGCATCGAGGCCGGTTGCCTCCGATGCCTCCCCGGCCTCCCACCCGGTCTGGGCCGGCCGTTAGGCCGGCAGTCTCTGTTGGGCCCCCGGCCTCCCACCCGGTCTGGGCTGGCTCTGGGGCCGGTGGCCTCTGCCACTGTCCCGGCCTGCTAACCGGCCTGGGCTGGTTTACAGGCCGGCCCAACAGTAAAACCTGCATTTTAGCAAAATGAAATGAAGCTTTTAAATAATTCATATCTAATTGAATAATACTTCAAATTGGGCAAATCAAATACCAAAGTGTTTAGAAAAACATTTGCTACCTTTTGGAAACATTGTTTTGCTTTTTGTTTAAATAATTTTGGCTGTTATTTAAGAATTCCTAAAATGGGTTATTTAATACCCAAATTGGGGAATTCATAACTTTTTAAATAATTGCCCAAAAATTATGAATTAAATATCAAAGTGATCAACTTGTCAAATGCTACTCAACCATGCTGATATCATATCATGATCACAAACTTTTATTTGATGTTATTCATAATTTGATTAAATGAATTAAATTCATTTAGTTAATCATTTTGTCAATTAATCATCGGTGCTCCGAAAATTACAAATAAAATACCAAAATGATCGGAAGAACGAAACCTATCCATCCATGTCATGTTCATGCATAATTGAGCCACCTC
Organism: Puccinellia tenuiflora; assembly: GCA_012064385.1. Taxonomy (NCBI): domain Eukaryota; kingdom Viridiplantae; phylum Streptophyta; class Magnoliopsida; order Poales; family Poaceae; genus Puccinellia; species Puccinellia tenuiflora. The sequence continues at coordinate 1,829 of QRDG01002336.1, read as the reverse complement.
TCTAATAAATTAATATTTGATAAGGAATGTGGCCATTAAGATAAATATGGGGTTGCTTCCAAATAATTGCACTAATTATTTGGCTCCTCATTTAATTTTGCTTTTAATTTATATAATGATATCTTTGCATCAACTTGACATGTCATCATGTGCTTGAGCATTGCATCTTGTGTTCGTGTGATTTATGTGTGCTTTGTATTTCTTTGGGTATCGATAGATTCCGGAGTCGAGGGTTCCCTCTCCTACCCCGACGAGCAATACTACGCTACCCGGCAGCAAGGCAAGAGATAACCTAACCTTCTTGGCATCTAGCATCCTATGAGTTTATCAAATTATTTTATCCACCATAATATTGCATGCGGTTCAAATGTCTTTTGGTAAATATATAGAATCCTATGAATGCATGTCTTTTCCCCGAGCCATTCACATGTATCCCTACCTATGAACCCTAGTGTTGATGTGTTGGCCGGATACGTTTTATAATTGTTGGTTATATGCTTAGCCATGCTTAGACATGCTTAGTTGCAATACTAGTTATGTCCGTTGTTGAATTCCATAATTATTGATGTTAATGGAACGATTCGGGCATGGTGGATATGCGGGTGCTTAATTAAAATGCTAAGTAGGCTTGGGTGAGTTGCCATCGGGGATGGTGTTTTGCCTCACTCTAGCCCCTAGGTGCGAGTTCTTTACCTCTTGAACCAAGACTAGCGTGCTACCATTGGTGGGTGTATGGGCGCCTTACCGACCGAATAATTTGTGAGGGGCTTGTCAAGGGTCCTCTAGTTTGCTATTTCCATTTGCGCGTGTGTGGTGTGAGTGGAAAAGGAACGAGGATGGTGATGTTTAGGACGTGACGGTGGGGCAGGGCGCTGGGAGCGCTGAACCTGTCCTTCCGCCACTGATGGTCCTTGAGTAAGCCTCATGCATTGTAAAGGTCTAACCGCGCCCGCTTGCCGGCCTTCCCTGGAAGAGGGCCACTCAGGTGAGCCGGACGGTACCAATGGGTAAATTAGTACACCCCTGCAGGGTTAATCTTTTCGAAAAGCCGTGTCCACGGTTATGGACAACTTGGGAATAGACGATAAGATCATAGAGAATTTTAACCTAATTGATATGGCAGCTAAAGGTTACATAATCAACGTGTGATAAAGGTTCACTTCCTCGAGGGTGATTCGAGGGGGTGCCTTGGTGAAGATGAGTGTGGTTGGTTACAAAAGGGTTCGATGAGAACCTATGATGACAAATGTTACTCTCTTATCCCCTTTATAAAAATACTCTGAGTAGACGAATGCCAAGTGTCTTTATGTTTCGGTTTATGAAAGTTAGCTTTATGCAAAAGAACTACATATAAAGCTTTAGAGCCTCCGTCAGTCATTGGGCCTATATCGCCCTACTAAACTTGCGAGTACATCGTACTCAGTCTCTCTTTGCTGCCTATATGTTTTTGTATTTCAGAGGAGGACGACACCGAGCAACTAGGTGGGTTCTTCGTTGACGTCGACTACTAGTCTGGGGTTCCCAGGTGGCAGCTTGGGACCGTGGAACAAGCTGGCTTGGGTGATGTTTATTTGTAGGCCTCTTAGGCCATATATTTGCTTCTTGTTGTTAGACAACACTACCCGCTTCCGCTTGATGACTTGTTGGATCTGTGATCCTTTTGTTGTGTAATATTTGTATTCTTCTCGTTATATGAGTTGCTATACTTTTGTGTCGTAGAGTCATGCTTTGTGCCAGTTCTGTTCCACAAGTCTCGATCTTTGTCTTATACATTGATGGTTGTGTCGGATTCATAGCCTCAGTGTATAATTCCGGGGTCGGGGCGTTAC
>QRDG01002335.1:0-137203 GCA_012064385.1 Puccinellia tenuiflora | reverse complement strand
TTCTCCTCTCAACTTGACCCTTTCCCTTGGGTGCCTTGGTCCTCCTTTTATAGGCTAAGGGGATACCACAGGTGCACCCTTGGGGCCGGAGGGTTTTGGCGGGAAAACCCTCCGGGTTCTCCTTAGGAGGTGACGTGGCCTCCTCTCGTCCAAGATCTTCTCAGAGGGGGTAGGTGAGGCCGCCCACCTTTTCAGGGAGGGCGGACAGAGGCTGACAACTTTTCCGCCTCTGCCCCCCTTTGGCGCCTCATCTTCTTGGCGCCAAAGTCTTCTACGAGCCTCCAGCTAGGGCTGGCAAGGTTATCCTCTTCACGCACTGGAGGTTGGTTCCCAGGGTGAGCCTGGCCTCCTGCCGGGTGTCGGGGTCCCGGGACCTCCTGCTTGCTTCCGGGTCGAGGGGGGCCCGGAGGGTCCCCGGGTCCTTTGCCTTGGTTGTCGATGCCGCGCACGCCGGGACGCCGTGGGGCAGATGGGGGCCCATCTTCCAGTTTTGTGCCTTGGCCTTGAGTGCCTCCTTGGTGGGCCCATGTGCGATGGACCCACTTTGACGCTTCAGGGGAACCCCATGTTCCACTGTTGCGACACTTTCGTATTTAAGGCTTCTATTTTTTCTTTGTAGTTTTGTAGGTATGTCTTGCTTCTTGAACATGACAAGTAAATCATGAATATTATTTTGTAACCTGACAAAATTTAATATTCTTGAATCCTACCTCCTTTAGACAAGCTAACCCGAAATTGAATGATCACCATCATTAATTCCCTCATGTGTCAAGTTTTTACCAACAGAGCACTTTGCATATGTGCCACTTGACATAAACAGGCAAGGTTTTAGCTTCTCAATTTATTCCAGCAATTTTTATCAATGAAAGCTTTTCACGATAAATCATTAAAATACTTAGCACAACCAACAAATTGGTTCGCCCCTTTTAGTCTCATATTGTGGAATCACATTCATAGTCACACACATGAATATACTATAACATTATTTGCAATATTCTCTAATTATCTCATAATTACCACGACTTCTCATAACTCATATGGAATCGTTTATGCGAATCACTAAATATATCCTTATTTCTAAACAGAGTGTTTATCAAATAAATCTAAATGCTATTATTAAACCCCAAAATAAAAACCATTCTTTGAGACCACACTATATCAAATAGTGAAAGAACAAACGATGTCCCGGATGTCGCCTAGAGGGGGGGTGAATAGGCGATTAAAACTTTTTCTATTTAATGGCTTGATAATTACGGAATAAAACTATGTGTTTAAATTAACAAGCCAACAACCTAATTACTAGGCTCACCTATGTGCACCAACAACTTATACTAAGCAAAGCAAGCAACGGGATAGCAAGATATATAACTTCAAGCACGAAGGCTATCACAATGTAAATTGCATAAGTAAAAGCTCGGGTATAGAAATAACCGAGGCACGCGGAGACGAGGATGTATTCCGAGTTCCTCCTTGTTAAGGGAGTACGTCTCATTGGAGGGGTGTGAGCTCGCCACAAGAGGCCTACTCAAGATGCCACAAAGGCCTCACCCTATTCTCCGATGAACCTCACCGAAGGGATTGGTTCACCTTCCACTATCAGAATCCTTCGAGACGGATTCCGGAGCCCTTTACAAATCTTCTTGGGGCACACATACCCACAACTCAATTGGGGGCTCCCAAACCTTGCCGAAGCTTCACAAGTCGAAGTCTTCATGGCACCACCACCGTCTAGGGTACACAATGCACCCAAGAGGCACAAAGCTCTTGGGAACACAATGCACCCAAGAGTGACAAGCTTCTCAACGTCGATCCTCACGTATCACCGTAGGAAGAGCAACCCGATGCAACAAATGCAAGAGGCAAGAACACAAAGTGGTCAATATCCTTCACTCTCAAATTCCAACCAAGCAACAAATGCTTTGGGGGAATAAGAGAGGAAGAACACGAAGCAACCCCAAAATCTAGATCCACTAGTTTCCCTCACTTAGAGGGGATTTTGATTGGTGGAATGGTAGATCCAGATCTCTTCTCTTGAATCCGTAAGTTTGGGTAAGATCATTGGAGGCATTGAGAGGAATCAGCCTCACAAGGTTAGCAACAATGTAGGAGAGAGGAAAACAAGTGAGCAAGAACCAGCAACCAGCTTTTGGGGAGGGAGGAGGCTTTTTATAGCCTCCCTCAAAAACTAGCCGTTGGAACCTGTCCAGGCCGGAGCCTCCGGACTAAGTGGCCGGAGACTCCGGTCTGCTGGATCATCGGGGAGGGCTGGAAAGTCCGGTCCAGGGGGCTGAGACTCCGGCCAGGCCGGAGACTCCCGGGGACCCTCCGGGGGTGCTCCGGACCCCTACCAGAGCTGCCCCACACAAAAGCGACATGGCTGGGAAAAGCACAGGGCCGGAGATTCCGGGTCCCTTGGGCCGAAGACTCCGGTGGGGCCGGAGACTCCGCCCATCTCCGAGGTACCTCCGGACCAGTCCAGAGACGCACCACACAAAATCGTTCGGTAGCAAAACAAGAGAGGCCGGAGACTCCGGTCATTTGGGCCGGAGACTCCGGTGGGACCGGAGACTCCGGGACATCTCCGGGGTAGATCCAACAGAAAAAACAGAACCCCATAACTTTTGCAAATGAACTCCATTTTCGATAATCTTTGACTCGTTGGAATCATCATAATGAGCACAACAATATTATGCAGAGAAACATCATAGTCCAACAATATATTGTAAAACCAAATGGGGAAAGTTTAAAAGCTCTTTTTCGCAAACCAAAAAACCGTTTCTTTTGCAATTGAAGTCCGAATGAAGCAAAACCAATTTTGTTGGAAAGAGGACGACAAAAGCAACCTTTGAAAATGGCAAACTAGCAAATGAGATTTTGCAAAGGGTTGGAAAGGTGAAACCTTCCAAAAGGATGAACCAGCAAAATCTCCAATACCGAATATGCAAAATGAAGACTAGGGCTGTCAAAAATATTCGGGTTCGACAAACTGTTTGAGTTCGACTCGTTATAGGCTCGGCTCGAACTCGACTCGACAGTTAAACAAGTCGAACACAAACCTTCTTTGAGGCTCGTGAGCTTAGCGAGCTCGAACTCGAAGTGTTTGATAAGGCTCGTGGTCATTTTCCTACAAAATATTGTAGAATCTGGGCTGGTCACAATATCTTGACAGCAGTTTCGTTTCTCTCGTACTATTGAAAATAAGTAGGAGCCCATCTGAAATTTGACCCAAGTAAAGGCCCATCCATATTGCTTGTACGATGTAGGCTATAGGCTGTAGCATCATTACTTTCATTAGTACCACATCGCTTTGCTAGAGGAAAACACGATGGACAACTAGCTATAAATAGAGTGCTCCTGTGGTTGGCTTACAGTTGGCGAGGTGCTAGTTGAGCGATCCGTTTGCCTATTAATCAAACATGGTGGAAGAAAAAAATCTTTAGCTCGCGAGCCTCTAGCGAGCCAGACGAGCCGAACTCAAATAGAAAATTAAGCTTGCGAATCGAAGTCGAGCTCAGTTCTAAGCTCGAATTTCAAATCGAACTCGAGCTGAGATGGCTAGTATTCGCTCGAGCTCAGCTCGTTGACAGCCCTAATGAAGACGCATATGCAAACCGTTTTTGGTGATCTTAGCCTGGTCATAACACGCACGACAAGCACCAAGACCACACCACGATAAGAGTCAAATAAGAACCAAAGAAGATGATTTCAAGGATGCAAGGATGCAAAGGGTTGAGCTCTTCACAATGATACGATCAAGTTACTCGGTCGAGAGCCCCTCTTGATACTACGGTTATCTATCCTATAATCCGGTCTCTCACTAAGCATCATGAGACTGGTAAAAAAGAAACCCTATCAAGATCATACCTTTGCCTTGCGCATTAATCCACTTGAGGTCGATGGAGACGATCTTCATCTCCTCAAGACGAACCATCTTCTTGATTGCGCTTCGCTTGGTGAAGATTCACATGTGGCTCCCCCATACACCAAGATGGGAGAAGCACCACTTCGGCATATCTTCACTTGGCCTTTGTCTTGATGACGAACACCTTGGCCTTGATTAACAAATAATCTTCTTCCCTTAATCTCGACTCCAACACATGGAGAACAAGCAAGACCTTGACTCCAACAAATGGAGACAAGCAAGCTAATGGACACCTACAAATATAGCTCAATGCAAATATTAGTCCATAGAGATTGTCATTAATTACCAAAACCATGCATGGGGGCAACCATGCACTTTCAATCGATCTCCCCATTTTGGTAATTGATGACAATCCCGTTTAAGAGGGTTTATAAAGAATAAAGCAATCTTGCAGACAAACAAGGAAGGATGCAAAGCGCATTAAAGGCAACCTTGCACGACAAACAAGCAAGGATGCAAAGCGCATTAAAGGCAAATGCAACAAAAGCATAAAACCCAAATTCCCTTAAACCCTCTAAACTTCTCCCCCATTGGCATCGATTGCCGAAATGGGAAAAAAATTAGAGAGCCAATATAATATGAGTTCCTCCATAAGGTGATGACACCCCCTTTTAATCAAATAAATAGAGGAAATCAAACTATATTGAGGATCTAAAGATTGCAAAAAGATGAAATTATTCTAAACCTCTCCACAAAGGAGGAAAGCAATCAAAGATCCAAAGCGAGAGTTCTAAATAAAACGGAGAAGCTCCCCAATGTTCATGCACAAAATGAAGAGTGCACAAAATGGTATCATCACTCCCCCAAAATCATCTAGAACACGCAACAAGTGCAATAGTGCATAATGCAATAGCAAATCATAGCACTTGCACCAAAGATGTGGTTGAGCCATAAGGAGATATCAATTTTCAAAAATTCATCATAAGATAGGCCCAACCGAGATAAAAAGATCTTTTAGAGAAATATGTTCACAGGCGTAGGGATACCAATTGGAAACTAAAACAATTGAAAATGCCAAAAGCTAGTGAGATCATTTAGCCAATAAAATTCAACATGCTTACCATGGTAGGCATGAAGTGAAAGATCTTCAACAAATACATGAGTGTGTAAAATACCAATAAACAAAGAGACAAGCACTCATGAGACAAATTTGAGCCACCAAAGAATTATAGATAAAAGCAAGGTAGCTCAAAAGAATTAGGAAACCAACTGAAAGGTGACCTCTCTCATATGTATAGGTTTCTATTTAGACAAACCATTGAAGATATACATCCGCAAAGAAACATATACATACGAAATGGTTCGGGAAAGGAGAACAAGGTATCCAAAAGGAAGTCACAAATATACAAATGAGATTGTTGCATAAAAGCATAGCACATAGCTCAAATTTATCTCATCATATGAATGAACTTCAAATATATCAAATGCATCACACATATCACTAAGGGAACAAGAGATAGTGGAGATGCTTTGAGTTAGGCAACAAGTATCACAAGGAAATAATATCAATTGAAGAAAAGGTTTTTGCAAATTCAACACACATATCACAAAGATATATGAAGTGAAGGAAAAGGCCAAACCACAACAATTGCATATAAGAGATTTCATGCCAAGAGGCAACCTACACAAGGTTGAAAACTAGAAAGGTATGCATGAGATGGATACTTGTTACCGAGATGCATTGACGATAAAGATGATGAGAGTTGGTTTGTCATCAAAGCTTGACTCGACAATCACACGGTGAGAATACCTTCCTTATGAATGAGGCAAGCATCCAATGCTCCATTGTACCTAAAACACAATTAGAGTACAAAATGGTTCCCAAACTCATTGGGTCCCATAGTAGTTAGATAAACTACAATATATAGGAAACACTCGACATAAATATGTGCATATAGATATGAAATTGAATTTCATGCAAATCTTAGCCGATTTAGGATTCGGTGGAGTATCCCCTATATATTGGATCAAGAAAGGCTAGCATGCCATATAAATATATATTAGTAAATATGCATACATAGACTTACAAGAACAAAAGATACAATTCGGAGAAAAACACAAGTCAACCAAGAAGAGAGCACACCAAGGTGTGACACAAAAAGGTTGTCCAAATTATATCAAAATCCAAATCAACACATGATTGAGGAAAAATCAAATCAAAAATGATTGATTCCAAAACACATCAACACATGAAGTGTGATATCAAAAGGAATCAAATCAACACAACAAATGATCGATAAGACACCAATTGAAAGTAAGATACCAATTAAAACAAAAAAATACCAACTAGGAGAAAGATACCAAGAAGAGGATAAGGCTTGACCGAAATCAAGTAAAGTAAGATAAAGCAAAAAGGTATCAAGACTCCCACAAAAATATCAATTGGAAAAATATCTATGGAGGAGATATTAAATTCCAATTAATACCAATTGAAGGTACCAACACAAGATAAAGAAACAAAGCCAATTGAAAGGATCAAAAATTGATAGATAGGTTAGGGTTCTAAATAAAAAGGAATGCTCCCCAATATTCATGCATTATCTTTGATATTTGCATTTGAATACAAAATGCATGCACAAGGAACATTACTCTCCATATTTTATTTACAACACTAAACACTACCAATTGAAAAATAGGATCCATTCAAAAGGCAAGGAAGGAATAGATAAAGCAAATCAACGCAAGAGACAATGTGAAGATGGTCTACAAAATCCACCACAATTACTAGTATCACTTGTCATGGACAAGGAGTATATAGAGATATTTCTCGGTGGTATAAAGGAATGATGTTCAAGACCAACTTCACAACAAATAAGAATATGGTAGATAAGAAATAAAACGTAAGAAATGAGAAATATGGCGTTTTATTTCGAAAAAGGTTTGTTGGTAGTTTCAACTATTCGAACCAACCGGCCAAGCCATGGTTAAAATAAGATGAAACAAATGGTTTCTCAACTAATATATGGAAATGGATATCAGAGAAAAACCACCCCAAGCAAACTCACGCAAACAAGAGCCAAAAGATAACCACAAGAAATTTGGAACTTGATCGAGCAAACATGCCACATAGGAATAAGATAATTTACAATATCAACTCTAAGTGGCAAACCTCAAATGTTCACATTTTTTGGGATTGTAATATGCACAAGCTTATTACTCCCCCATAATGTGATAATTCATTTTATTTTTAAACAAGAGGCAAAATAAAACCAACTAGAGAAATTAATGGACATATAGAATTTGAATTTCCATGAATATGACATACCACATAGTAGCTAGATAATATTGAAATATCAATACTAGGTGGTGTGCCTCATGTACACACATTTTTAGGTTTGTGAGGTGCACAAAGCACATCACTCCCCCAAAATGGGATAGTCCATTAACTCAAAGAGCCAAATGAAATCCACACAAGATTCAACAAAGCTCAACACACAAATTACACATACATGATATAAAACTATCATACACAACCTTGAACAAGAAAGACAAGTAGGAAAGTAGCATATCAATTACAAGCACATCCCAGGAACAAAACTAACACATGCAAGGGAGCAAGCAACTTTCAATGTATATAAATGATTTAGATACAAGTTACCGCATGGAGGAAGCATTGGATATGAGATAGAGCAATATATTACAATTGAATTGCTTGATGAAATAAAACCATGAAGATCCCTTAATTCTTCAAAAATAGTCAAGTCACCAATGTCCTCCATTAACACCTATTGATCAAGTTGAAGCTTGTTGGTCCCCAACCAAGTTGGGTCCTAAGAGGTTTAGTCACAATAGGCTTGGGAACCCAAATGGTGCTTTTCATGCCACCACTTTGAGCTCCCACATACTTGGCAACACATGGCAACTCTATCCTTCCTAAGTGAATATGCATCATCAATTATGATAGGAGAGGAAGAGGTACCGTTAGTGCATGAAGAAGCAAAATGACCTTTGACAACGGCAAAGGTAGCAACACCGACTCTCTTATTCTTAATAGCCCTCCTCACTTGAGGAGCATTGGCTTGAGTCTTCTTAGGAGGTGGCCGTTGTTCAACTCGTGGTGGAGCACGAGATTGAACAAGAGGCCGCTTCCCTAGTTGATTCTCACTAAGAGGCTTCTTCTTCATTGGGCAACCCCAAACATGGTGCCCTTCTAGCTTGCACTTGAAGCAAATGATGTTGGCCGGATTGTTGATTTGAACTTGGCCCTTCTTCTTCTTCTCAACCTTGGACTTATTCTTGTCGTTGGAGTTGAATCAAATCATAAAGACTCAATTTTCTTGTTAACTTAATATCCTAAACCCCAAAATTTTATTTGATCTCATCAAATATCATAACTCGAATAAATACACCTATTTAATCATTTCATATATGATGGAGCACACAAAAATAATGACATCTAACATTTGCTGAAAATACAACCAACACTTGTGTTTATTTTCGGCAACTCATGGCACTGTTCCAAAGGGTGGCATTTTAGTTATACTCCTTTCAATAAGGCGCATTGATAAAACATCAAAATGTTTATTCAATATTTAGCACGACTAAAACAATTGTCATTATTAAGTTTTGGATACCTTTAGTATGTCCCATATTTTATAAATGTTTAACTAATCATCGTCTAGATTAAAATAAGGACAATAATCTCATAATCGAAACGTGATCACCAAAAAGAATTACTCATGAAAATAGAACAACCTCTTGTCTTTAACATGAATAACCGTCTCACAAACCGAGACACACTAATTTAAAGATCACACTTAATTCGATTACAAAAACTCATTCAAATCATCTAATCAAAAACGATAAATGTAGAAGTAGAATGTCGCTAGCATTAACTCCTTGATTGCCGCTATCCCGCGTTATCCACTCAGTCCATCCATAGCACTTCTCAACGCCGGGTTCTGTTTTCATAAACAGCACAAGTATCAAATTCTTAGCCACAAGTGTAAATAGGACATTTAAACATTTATAACTCGTATATCAAAAAATACCTTCTGCATTGACAACTTCTCCAGCTATGGGTTCCACTTTGACATGACGCAGCCGAGACACAAACTCATAAAAAATGATCGAATCCCTTCCCATGACATAGTCCCTGATATAATTCTTGAATCTGGGGGGGGGGGGGGGGGAGGGGGAAGCGAGTGCAGCGCCCCATCTATCGCGAATTCGTTATCAAGTAGTCCCAAACAAGCACTAGACGGTGATGAATGTCATGCATCTTCCTCAGGTGTTGTTCCAAACAAGTGTTCTCTTCCATCTTGAGTGAAAGAAACTTATTCAGATTCTCAAACCTCGCAATTCTGACTTGTGCTATGAACCTATTTTTTAGCTCATCAACAATCTCATTGGCACGCAAGTCTTCAAATTGACTACTCAGGTCAGAATTCATGCAGGTGCACATCAACCACTCAACTTGTAAGTAAGAGGTTTCTTGGCGAAGTCATTCTATGTGCTCTTCCTCAGTTGCAGAAGCTTTGGGTTTATCTCCTATTGGTTCTTCTAGCACGTCAAGCAAGTCATTGGTGTGTTGGACTTCACACAAAAGCAGGTACCACTCGATAAAGTTTGACCCATCTAGACGCAGCTCCTTGGCCATGAAAAGACGACCATAGTCGGCCACGATCTACAAGGATTTTTGCAAAGACATCTTTAGGACATTTGTTTATGATAATTTTAGTTCATCTTAATCAAAATTACTACATGAACTCCCACTAAACTTAACATCTCTCTTAGTTGCTTAGTGACACACGATCCAAATCCACTACACCACAACCGATCATCACGTGAGATGATGTAGCTTCAATGGTGAACATCACCATGTTGATCATATCGTCCATATGACTCGTGTTTAACCTTTCGGCTCTTGTGTTCCGAGGCCATGCCTGTACATGTTAGGCTCGTCAAGATTACCGTAGTATTTCCGCGTGAGTAAATCTGGCTTACACCCGTTGTATGCGAACGTACAGTCTATCACACCCGATCATCACGTGGTGCTTCAAAACGATGAACTTTTGCAACGATGCATACTAGGGGAGAACACATTATTATCTTGATATTAACGTGAGGGATCACCTTATCATGCTACCGTCGCGATCAGATCTAAGCAAGCAATAAGGTGCATAAAAGGATTAACATCACATGCAATTCATAATTGTGATATGATATGGCCTTTTCTTCTTGTGCCTTTGATCTCCATCTCCAAAGCACCGGCATGATCTCCATCGTCTCCGGCATTGTGGCACCTCCTCCATGGTTGCCATCACCAACTATTGCAACTACAGCTATTGCTACTCTTAGCGATAAAGTAAAGCAATTACATGGTGATTCAATGACACGCAGGTCACATAAAATAATAGACAACCATATGGCTCCTGCCGGTTGCCGTACTCATCGACATGCAAGTCGTGAAAGATTACAAACATGATCATTGCATACATTATCAAAAATCACATTGGCCATAACACATCACAAACCCTGGAAAAACAAGTTAGATGTCCTCTACTTTGTTTATGCAATTTTTTACGTGGCTTGGGTCAACGAGATAGAACCGTTCTAATCTACGCAAAAACCACAACGGTGATATAGAAGTTGCTTATTTACTCATCCTTTTTAAAGGCCTTCCATTGCAGATCGCATCTCACCATAGCTAGAGAAACAGACACCTGCCAGCCACTTATGCAATACAAGTTGCATGTCAATCGTGGAACCGGTCTCTCGTGCGTGGACGAGTAAAGTTGGTCCGGGCCGCTTCAATCCAACCATCCAATAAAATACAAAATACACGCGAGAAGGTAGCAACAAAAACATCAATGCCCACAACTCCTTCTGTTCTAATCGCACCAACATCTACGAATAGATCTAAGCTCTGATACCACTGAAAGGGTTCGTTGCATAGAAAACAAAAAAATTCCTATGAAACAAGCGGAAGAAACCCAACTGATCTAGATCTATTAGACGAAGGTAGCGAAGATGAGATCCAATCTCTTACCCTCGAAGAACGAACAAAGACTTTTGTCGATGCAGGGGTTGGTCTGTCGATCCCCGCAACTAGACTCATCTAGTCGCGAGGAGATGTATTATCTGATCCGAGATCCAATCCGATGGAGCACCGCATGAGTAGCACCTCCGCGGTATCCACACGTACAACTCGATGAAGACTTCCTATTCTTGATCCCGCAAGCGAGGATGAAGTGGCTCGTGAGATTCCAGTAGCACGACGGTGTGGTGGTGGATATGGTGCAGAAATTCCTGCAGGGCTTCGCCAAGCGGCTGCGGGAGAGAGGAGGGAGGTGGGAGAGGGAGGCCGGCGGCTAGGGTTCAAGGGTGCCACGACCCAGCCCTCCCCTCCATCTTATATAGGCGTGGGGGATTGCCTTGGCCCCTCCTCCAAGCCCTAGGGCCGGCGGCTTGAGGGAACTTGTTCCCCAAGTCAGCCCTAGGGTTTTGGGTGCTTCCCACCTATGTGGCCGCATGGGCCCTTAGGGATTGGTGCGGCTGGCCCAAGTGGGCTGCTGCACATCCCTCGGTCCATATAAGCCCTTCCAGGTTCATGGCCCCCAAGGTGGGGCCCTACGGAACCTTTCGGAACATTCTAGAATTATTCCGGTACCCTGCCAGAAAATTCCTGAACTTTTCCGGAACCGTGGAAACCACTTTCCTTATATGAAACTTTATCTCCGGACTCTTCCGGACCTCCTCGTGATATCTAGGATCTCATCCGAGACACCGAATCAATATTCGTTCACACCATAAAAAATCTCATGCCCTAGCTACATCGAAGCGTTAAGTGTGTGATGATGTAGGGGGTTGGCCCGATCTTCACGGATTTGAGGGGAAAAGAGGATGGACACGAAGAACACAGAGGTGGAAACGAAGAACACGAGGGGGAAAAGGGCAAATTCGTGGGGGATAACTCGCGAAGCCTACAAGGGAGAATCACCCGGCAACAAAACCCCAACGGAGCAGCCTCCGGATCCCAAAACCCAAGTCAACAACACGCTTAATGAAACCGATTTCTCTTACCGGCCGGTCCACCGATCCAATAGAATCACCGCAGTGAAAGATTGGTTTGCACTACTAGAGACACCTAAGTGAAAGATAGCTACACAAGAGATTCATCATCCTCCTCGGAGGAACCCATCACGGGAAGGAGCAACGCTCAACTCTAGTTCATTCTTCTCTAGCTCTAAATGGAAAAGGGGGAAAGCTATTTATAGTTTAGTACAAAAAGGAGCTGAAAGGTGGGGGTCCGGCCTGGAGGCCGGCGGCGTCTGGAGGGGGCCCGGCCTGGTGGCCGTCCTGGGCCGGCCTGGGGGCTGGCCTGGGCCGGCCGGCTCTGGTTGGGTGCCGTCCTGGGGGCCGGCCTAGGCCGGCTGGGAGGCCGGCCGGCTCTGGTGGGGTGCCGGCCTGGGGGCCGGCCTAGGCCGGGCTGGAGGCCGGCCTGCCTGTCTTCGCCTCCTTCTTCCTCTCCTTGTCCATGACGCTTCCTTCTCCTCATCCACGCGTATGCCTTAGTTGATTGGAGTCCATGAAATTCCTTGCCACCCTTTGGAGTCCTTGGTGGCTTGTCGTATGTTGAAGCGCATGACATGGTGATGGACGTGGGTTGGGCTACATCATCTCCCCCTCCTTCGAAAAGCGTCGTCCTCGACGCTAGCACGTCCTCATCATGTGAAGGAGATAGATGGCTTGACGTTGAAATGGAAGTCACCATGTAGCTCTTGTTACCTATACGCACCAAAGACCAAGCAAAATATGTGTGTGCATGATAGAGGAGAACATCATTGATGACATGTCCAAATTTGTTCATAACACCGTTAGCACAACACACATGTATAGAATGTAGTTCAAAAGTAAGGTCGTTGGGAAAGCAACTCTTCGAAACATCCTCAAAAGTGGGGAACACATAATCTTCAAGAAAAAGTAGAGAAGGCTAAGATACCTATCTCATTGTGAACCATATGAAGTCCATTGCATTCAAAGCATCGGAAGGAAAAGTTTGTGAACCACACAAATTGAGGGAGGCTCTTATCATCACCATAATGTGTGCAAACAAAGCAAAGAGAAGAGCAAGTGTTCATCGATTTTGTTTCAACACCAATAAGACAATATCCAAAGGCCTCATGACAATACATGCTGAAAATATCATTATGGTTGCAAACAAGCCATCGGAAAGAACAATTGTTCAACATACTTTTTGCAACACATAAATCATTTACAAGGAAGATCAAGGGAGCATGAATGTCACAAAGGAAAACCAAAGCACTCACATGTTTGCACGCGAACCAAAGGAAAGAGCAATTGTTCAATTTGTTCGATGCAAAACATGGAAAAGGAAATAGAGGTTGGTCGGAGCCACAACTCTCATGGAAAATGCTCTCAAGAGCTCTTTTTGTCAACTCATGCTCAATTGAGGTTGACATTATGAAGCGTGAGCCATTACACACGAAATTCCATAAAAAGAAATTGTGTGCATGGTACATGAATGCATCATCCATTATGACGCATTTCTTTATTTGCACATCACCAAACGCACTACAATCAAATTGACTATATGAAGTATGCGGATGGACAACATGCAAAACGAAGAAGGAAACAAACTCAGCACTCAAACAAGACAAATCTCCAAAATGTGAGAATGCTATGGGGGCAAACTCATTGTCAAGCATTTTATCATCATTGGAAGCAACATATGTGAAAGAGAAATTGTTCGCATATTGCATGCAACAATGGGAGAAAAGTGAAAAGATTCATAGCAAGGCATGTATGTGGCAAGATCATCACACATATGAAATTCCACATGATCAACATTGGTTTGGAACAAGGTATCACATGGGAATATGAAAGAATCATAGGTGACATCAAAAGAGAAATCCATAGCATGCAAGCAATCACAAGTCATCATGTCCACTAGTGGGATCATGACATCAACACCCATATGCGTACCTTTGTAGTCCCGCTCATGAGAGGTAGGTGTTGTGGTAGAGGTAGCGGCGTCCATATGGCCGACTTGTTCATCATGATGTAGACATGGGGTGGCATCGTCTTCATCCTCCATGTACATCTTCTCCATCATAGGCACCATCATGTCGAGGCTTGGCGACTCATCATCCATGGAACCTAGTAGAACATGAGAGAACACACCAGAGGTAGA
Organism: Puccinellia tenuiflora; assembly: GCA_012064385.1. Lineage (NCBI taxonomy): Eukaryota > Viridiplantae > Streptophyta > Magnoliopsida > Poales > Poaceae > Puccinellia > Puccinellia tenuiflora. Next base: position 123,125 of record QRDG01002335.1, on the reverse strand, counting down.
GGGTAAGTTGTTAGAAATCGAAATGGCCTCACTTGACCTATCAACTACCTCTCCCAACTCAAGGTGTGTATCACTCATTCCCTCAAAGTGGAAGCACTCAATCTCGCATATGGTGGAGGCACTCAACTCACTTGCACTCTCACTCAAGTGGGCTAGGTGGCTCTCATGCTCACATGGGATTGGTACCATTTTATCATTCAAGCACATAGGGATAGGCTCGGTAGTCTCAACTCCATTTGCCGCCTTGGTTGAAGGGACACTCCCATGCTCAACCTCTTCACTTGGCTCGCCGTCACAAGTGGTAGCCTCTTCAATGCTCGCCTCCTTGGTCGAAGGGAAAATCCCATGCTCGACCGTCTTCTCGCCATCTTCATGGTCACCATCTTGTAGAGGTGTGGACAATAAGCTCGGTGAAGAGTCATGTGAGGGCTTGAAGAACTTGGATAAGCCGGCGATGAAGTCCTCGCGGATGGTCTTGAGCTCGGCATGCTCGATCTCGAAGTTGGCATTGTCGGCGTCAAGCTTGGTCTTCAATTTGTCGAGGTCAGCTTTGAGTTTGAGAAGCATGCCCCGGTCCTTCTTGGAGTGTGATCTACTCTTGGATGCCCTTTTGGTTATGGCACGCGGAAGAGACTCCTCATGATGTGTACTTGCTGCCAACTTGCATGTGGGAGTAGTTTCTTGATGACGTGGCCTTGAGTGGCTTGAGTCCTCATAGTGACGTCGATGATGATCATGAGTAGACGTACGCCGATGACGATTTTTGGTGTTCCTTGACGAAGACTCATGTGCATAGGCACTTTGCGTTGGCCGCCGTCTCGAGGGTGAGGTAGCTTGACGACGAGGAGGAGGGCGAGTCTCCTTGTCCTCTAGGCAAAGATGCCTTGAGCTCCGTCTTCTTGAGCTTGTAGGTGCTTCATGGCGGTGGCGCTCTTGAGTTCGTGGCCTTGAGTATCGTCTAAGTGGGGGCTCATCGTCGGTGTCGTCGTCCACATGATGTGTAGCGCATGGCAGATCCTTGACGTGCCTTGAGGAGTCGTAGTCCATGTAGGGTCCCGCCACATCATTGGAGTTGTAGTCGTTGTAGTGGTCCGCCATGACGTTGATGCTTGAGGGCTCGAAGTCGGTGTAGCTCACCATGTCGTGGACGGTTGCGGCGTCATAGTCGTAGTAGTGGTGGTGCTCCGCCATGTAGTCCATGCTCGTGGAGGTGTCGTCGATGTCGTGGTCCACCATGTCATCCATGCTCGGGGCGCCGTAGTCGTTGTCGCTCATGATGTCATCCATGCTTGGCGCACCGTAGTCGTTGTCGCTCATCATGTTCTCATCATCATGGCCTCCATAGGATGCTCCGCTCTCACTAGACATGGTCAATCACAAGACAAGTGTATATATATGTGGAGTGGGAGGAACTAAGAAACCAACCTCACCTAGTAGATAGTATTGGAACTAGTGGACCATGCCAAGAGAAACCGATACACAAGAATGCGGGTGACTTGAATTTCAAAGATCCAAACGCAACTCCAAAACAGCTTATGAGTGGATAGGTATGAAATGTGCAAAGCAAATGGAACAACCGGAAACCAAGATATTGTAAAGGCAAGTAGAGAACCACGATGACCACAAAGCAAATACAAGTCGATCTCAAAGGATATGAGTGAAGCACATAGAAACACACGCTTTGAAGAGTGGGACTTGTGCAACCAAAAATGAGCTAGTGATGGACATAGCGAAGACTAAAGCTCAAGTCGCACAAGTACAAGAGAAACCAACTCGATTGCAATTTATTGGTGGGCTACAAGATTTGCACAAAGATACCACACCTATGAATTTTTCATCGAGCTTGCGCGTCTACTATAAGAGATTAGGCAATGAGGCTATTTTCTTTTTATTTGCTCTCTTTTGATTCTTTTTCTATTCTCTTTTGGCCTCTTACTCTCTTTTTCTCTTTTGCCTCTCACTTTGCTTGCCAACAAGAACTATATCAACTAGCGCATACTAGGTTTGCTCGGAACACTACGAGGTATCAAGTGTGCAAAGCCCAAGCAATCATAGGTGAGCTAGTCTCAATAGGTAAGATAGGCACAAATGGCTTGGCTAACAAGTGATGCAAGGTGGGAGAAGAATTCGGGATGTTATACCTTCCGTCGACGATTTTCACCCGTGGAGTGGGATGCCTCTTCCTTGATCACGAAATATGGTGGCACTAGATGATGGATCAACTGCTATTGTGATGTAGAGCTTGTCGGTAGCTTCGATTAGAGACGAAAATCACCAAAAACGGAGTCCGCAGTGAAAAGTTATGACCAAAACAAAATTTCTGCAGGGGTGTCGGCCTGGGGGACGGCCTGGGCCGGGCTGGAGGCCGGCGGCTTCTGCCGGGGGTCCGTCCTAGAGGCCAGCCTAGGCCGGGCTGGAGGCCGGCCGGGCTACCTTCCCGCACTACTGCAGAATAGCCTACCAGTGGCAGGCCCATAAGGCTCACTAGTGACGGGCATGATGCCTGTCACTAATAACTAGTCACTGGTAAAAGATTACTAGTGATAGGCAATTGCCCGTCACTGGTATTTGTTTACTAGTGACGGCCATTTATTTATGCCCGTCACTAGTTAGTTTTCACGAGTGTGCTTTTATCTCATTAGTAGGATCTTAACATCAATAGATGATTTGCTAGGTTACGAGTATTTATTTATGCCCGTCACGAGTATATATTTTAGATATAAAAATCAATAAAAATATTGCATTTGCACATTGATAACACAATATGATTACAGACACTCATAGGTACCAAAATTATGATCATAAGTAATACAAAATCTAATTAACATTGATAACACAATATTCAAAATAATTTGTTGTCATTTCAGAACAACCAACACCTCAAATATAAGTGTCCAACTCTTGTGAAACGTCAAAGCTTCCACCATGTGCTTCCCAGGACTCATCAGCTCCAGCTGCTGCATAGAAAAATCGTATCCCAAATTAACACTGACATGGAGCAGACACCGATTTAGGCAGCAAACCAACAGACGTTTAGCGGCAGCCAGACAACACTTCAGTTCACATCAACTTGACCTTTTTAACATTCATCTGCATGGGGCGGAAAATAGAACACTTATTCAGTAGTTGAACACTCTTTCCCTGAGATCTGAGCTGCGTATAACTTATATTTTAATATTCTTTTTGCAGGTAATACTGTGATAAAAGAGTACATTGTGATATCTGATAAAAGTCCAAATTAGCTGCATGTTCTTTGATATATAAGAATACGTACAGTTCAAATTAATTTGTCTCTGAATATAAGGATACATACTGTTCTAATAATTATGTATAGATGACTGAATTTTTCAAACCGACCTACTGCAAAACATAAACATGAAGCAAAGGAAATGCATACAAACTGAATGAAGAAAGACCTAAGTAATGGCTGAAAAATGTTTGTTGTAGTACTTGCCATGTTTTCAGAAAAACTACACATGGGACTTTTGTTGTCAAACAAGCAACAATTGATGAAAGCTACAGCAGCCAAAATGCATTAGCTATTACTAATATTTTTCCAGCAACATAACATAAGTTACATTGCAAACATGGAGAGCAATAAAAAGTCATTTTTCCTTCAGCTGACGATTTAATCTGTAGCATGACCATGTGGTCCTTAGATCAAGATTTGAGAATATATTTGATATATAAAGACATCTACAGTTGTCAAATATGAAATGGCACAATAGTAGATCATCTCCACTCTCTTAAAAATTCAGCCCTCTCAAAAATGTACTTTAAGAAAATAAAACAGTGATAACTAACTTGTCTTTTTCTTTTCTTTTTATTGAGCAGAATGTTGTAACTACTTTTTTATTAATACTCTAGGCAACAACCTGGAAAGGTAAATACTTCCTATGTATTGGCAAACAATATACTGCTGCTGGTTGTGCAAGCAAGAATAATTGCACAAGTTAAAGTTCCAGTTATTGTACAAGTTAAAGTTTCAGTTATTGCACAAGTTAAAGTTTCAGTTATTGCACAAGTTGAAGTTTCAGCTATTACAAAAGCTAACAGAAAATCGTACTGATAGTACTCTTCTTCTATTGCAAGCAGCTACTCCGAGTCCTATCAGGAAATTCTTGCACAAATTATTGCAAGTGGCTGCTGCTACTCGATAGCCTTCTAGAGAAATACAACTTGGTGCTAATTCCGGGCGAGAAAATATATGACTCCTCTACTCTGCAAATAGTCTCAATATATGTACTCTACTAGCTTGGCATGCATGTGTTGTGCTGCTAGCTACGTGCTCAGCTAGTGAAACAGACTTGACAAGAATATGTACACGAAGGCAAGAACTACAGCCTATAAAACAGATAGCTGCCAAGCAACAAAAAGAGAAAGCAAGCTCCACACCATACAACCAGCAGGTAGGCACATGATCAACTTTCATAAATTAAAACATATCATGCTCATGATAGAGAGATTTGCATTTATTCATTTTTAGACCAGCCATAGCTATACAAGCTTGAAGAGTGAAGAATAATTGAATTTTAGACAAGGTACATATGGAAAACTCAGATTATTACCAGATTTATTTGATCAAAGTCTATACCAGCTCAAGAACAGATTATAGTTCACATGATTTACCAAGGATGGTAACTGAACTGAGTTTCAGGTTTCTATGAACGAATAGTAATGCCCCATACCTCAGGTTTCTATGAAAAAAAACATGTGGTCGTACAGCGTGGCGGCGAGGCTGGTCTCCGTCCGGTGTCAGCGCCTGCAAGAGCGCCCTTGTGGTAGCCACCCACCCGGCGAGCTGCACAATGACTCCCGCTCACTCTCACCTAAACGTTGCTCAAGATACTATTTTTCTACAAATCAGAAGGAACATGTTAAGCTATCATCAAACCACACAATCTACCCATCAGTCACATAGATGGCTGCACCATAATGGACAAAACGCTCAGCTCTAGACCCGAATATATATTACGAGTGGCAGAGTAATCTCACCTTGAATCCCTCAGCTTCAAAAACGGAGCAGTTGCTCCAATCCATGAACGGACCAGGATGAGGCGGCGACCTTGCAGCTCGGCCCCAGCGGTTGGACCGGTGGCTTGAGCACTGGACGAATTAGATCTCGAGGTCTACAGCACTGAATAGCATTTGGAAGGGGGAAATCACCACTCCAACACCGAATCAGATCTCGAGGTCTAGGGTTCATACATCTGTTTCTGTTGAGGGGATCAGTTAACTTGGAGAAGAGATGCGGCGCTGCCGGTCAGTTCGTGGTCGTTGGGGTCCTTCTGGTCACCGGCCGCGCTACCTGAAGAGACAAGAGAGAGGACGGTCAGAGCTCAGAGATTGAGAGATATCCCACATACCTCACCGGCGCCCCCGCCGTCAACACGAGGGTGAAGGAGAAGGGGGCGGTGGGGAAGATAGAGTTACATGAGAGAGATGGTGAGAGACGGTAGGCCTTCGGGAGGCGAAGGCGTCTCACTGTCGTGGAGGGCCGTGGCCTCGTCGTCGTCGCCGTAGTGTAGGGGCGGCGCAGCTCCCTCCGCCGCAGAGGAAGGTAAGGGTACCCTATTTGGAGAGAAAGGATAAGGGCCCTTTTGATTCAAAGGAATACCATTGGATTTTTGGAGGATTTAATCCTATAGGAACTTTAACTATCTAAGTTGTTTGATTCATAGGAACATATCCTATAGGAAATAATCCCATAGGAATTTTGTAGTGTAAATCCCATAGGAAAAAAGCATGTGATCCAACCTCATGGAAAATTCCTTTACCACAATCAAAGAGAATCACTATTCCCCTAGGATTCAATTTGGCATGACAATCCAATCCTATAGGTTTCTTTTTCCTACAGTTTTCCTACCCTATGAAACAAAGGAGCCCTAAGGGTGGAAGATAATGAGAGGGGATTTCGCCCGCGACGGTTTTTTGATGACGCGCAGATAAAATTTGGGCTTCACGGGAAATATTTGAATTTTTGGATGATGCGCCGAAATATTTTGGGACGTGCGGTCAAAACTTTTGGAGTCGACTGGAAAAAACAATTTGTTCTAGTTACTTGTGACATGTATTTATAGATACCCGTCACTAATAATTTTCCCTTTCAACCGGTTCAAAAAAGAAAACTAGTGACGACCATTTTTATGAGCCCATCATTGTTCGTATGGTTACCAGTGACAGACATTTATAGATGTTTGTCACTAAATAATTTCCCCTTTCAGCCAGCCTCATTAAAAAATACTAGTGACGGTCTTTTTTATGAGCCTGTTATTAGTATTTTGTACTAGTGACAGGCTTATTCTTGCCCGTCGCTGGTACTAGTTACTAGTGACAGGCACAGTTTTGCCCGTCACTAACCATCTGGTGGCTATAAGCCTTTCTGCAGTAGTGTCATGTATCTCTTGTTAGAGCTATTAGTTTTTTTAAAGAAAGTACTCTCTTGTTTTGGAGGAATGGTGGACCACACAGTCAGGTGAATAAAACGAAGAGTTTTTAATCCCTAATTTGCATAAACTGGATATAATGAACTGCCCAAAGTTGAAGTTCCTACCATATCCCCCAAGAAGTATGAGTTGGTACTTGAACAACAGTGGTGAGGTTTTGCCAAAGCGAGGATTCGGGAAGCTTTCATCTTCTACTCTTCCGTCTGATATGCAAATCTACGGCAATTTTTCTCCAGACAAGTGGGATAGACTACACTACCTCCCCACGCTTGAGTCATTCAAAGTTTACTACTGTGATGGCTTGAGGGCCTTGCCAGAGGCTTTTCGATTCTTCACCTCTCTCACAAGACTGTTTTTGAAATCTCTGAAGGACCTGGATGCACTGCCAGTATGGTTTGGACAGCTCATTTCCCTACAAGCTACAAACGCATCACATCGTTGATTGCCGCAACATGACATGTTTACCTGAAAGCATGCGGAATCTTACCAACTTGAGGGAACTCCAGATTTGGGGTTGTCCAAGTCTGTTCCAGAGTTGCAAAGGGAGGGATCCTGAAGATTTCTCACATCCCCACATGCATATTTAAACCATTATCAAAACTAGAGGTGAGAAGCTCCCAAAGGGCCTGTGGATGTTGTTCAATCTTAGTTAGATGTGGCTTCATGTGTGCATGTTTTCTTTCACTGTCTGTGGCTAGCTTACAATTATAAAATGTGCAGACTGGTCACTCTAATTTGCATCTTTTGCTCTGTCCCCTTACAGTAGATTCACTTTACTATGAAGTGTATTATTACTTGTGTTGCAAATATTCTGTTGTGTGGATAGATGCATTTTCAGAGTATGTTTTTTATCTAGTCGGTTTCAAATTCTAACTAGTGATTTCAACTTGTATTTCGTTCCTCTTTGCAAAAGTGTGGAATCTCACCTTCTGAAGATCAGGAGAGATGTGAAAGCGGATGAATAGTTGGACTGTATATATATGAGATACTGATCGCTGGATGGGGGAGTTTGAGGAAGACCGCGGAGGGACATTCATACACATGTATGCAAGGAAAAGACAATGAGAAGAACACATACCTAATCAGTACATACCTTGCCATTTCTGAGTGCTTTAATCTATACTGTCTAATGGATGTTTCACCCTCTTTTTTTCTTCTTATCATTTTCCTTATTGCTAGGCCACCAACCACGCGCGTCATCGGGGGCTCTGAAGACAAGGATGAGATCTAACGGAAAGCAACTGCATTTTGTCTGACACCTGTTTTGCTTACATTGCAAACATAGTGTTACAGTTTTTGCACAGGAAAACGTAAAAATAAAATCAGGTTCTACATCTGTGCGTACCACTATGTTCGGAACGGCCATTCCAACGGTATTATGTTGCAAAACCAAATGTTTGGACCTAGTAAAAGACAGAGAAGTTTCTCTGCACCTGTTCTCGTCCAAACCTACTGCTGTACACCAGCATGTTTCCGGACCATGAATGGGAAGAAAAAGGGGTCGGTGCTGGAACCGAGCTGGTGGATATACTGAGTGGACTTTCATCCAGTGGGGCACGGGTCAAGCACGCGGTGACGGCGTGTGGCATCATGTCTGAGCATATGGCGCAGAGATGGATGAAGCTACGACGATGGACGCACGCTGCTTTAGCTATTTGAACTTCTTCTTTACGTTCTTCTTTCCGTGGGATTGGTAGCCCTAAGGAGATGAATTTCTGTCTGATGGAAGTGATGAACCAAAGCAGGACTTGGATGTACATTTTTTTCGATAAATGGATTTTATTACTTAAAAGGTTTAAGCATTACATCCGGCCTCTGCATAACTAAGATGCACACAGCCAACCTCAGTTCAAAGAAAGTTCATAACAAAAAAATAAAAAGGCCTATTACATATCATGATGAGAAATTGTAAATAAGCCTAAGGTGGTGGAGGGCCAATCCGTAGATTATGCTGCCATCCATGTTGGGAGAAAAAATCCCTCGCCGAATCCTCCAACCGCGAAGACACCTCCTTAAATAGGTCGCGGTGCTCCACACGCTGTAGAGGCACCCATGAGCAGATCGTAGCTGTGCACCGGTAGATGACCTGCATAAGAGATGAATTTTTATCATTAAAAACCTTGTCATTTCTACATAGCCATAGCGACCAAATAACGGCAATCGCTCCCAGCCTAATTAGTAGCATAAACCTAGAATCCACACCATTGAGCCAATTGCCAAAAATATTGGCAACGCTTCGAGGTGGGTACAAGTTATATGCTATCTAGATGACTGACCATATAGACCTTGCAAAATTACATTAAAATAAAAGGTGTTTTATATTCTTGTCATGATGACAGAAGACACACTTTTTACTTCCCTGTCAATTCCGCTTTGCAAGGTTATCTTTGGTAAGAATTACACCTCGACGAAGATATCATGCGAACACTTTAGTTTTTAGCGGTATCTTCATCTTCCAAATTTTACTATTATTATGAACTGGAACAGCGGGTTGGATTAACGCTTTGTACATAGAATCCACTGAGAATTGACCATTCTCCTTTAGACTCCATCTAAATTTATCAGATCCCTGCGTCAATTGCACTGAAGCAAGACGCTGAAGCAAGACATGCCATGATTCTTGTCTAGGACCAAATAAACTTCTTCTGAACGACACATTTGGTGGTGACGTAGCCATCACACTAGCGAGTGTATCGCTTTTGTGTTGCGCAATGTTGTACAAGGCCGGAAATTGTTCACGGAGTGTGGTATTACCCATCCACTTGTCCTCCCAGAATCTAATTTCCGATCCATTCTTTATGGAGAAAGACCCAAATGGAAAGAAAAACTTCTTCGTGGCCATAAGACCAGCCCAGAAGTGGGAGTCGCCCTGTTTCCATTCCACTTGGGATAACGCCTGTGCGCCCACATATTTCCTCCTAAGGAGTGTCTGCCAAACCCCCTGTTCAGACAAGAGTTTGTAAATCCACTTGCCAAGGAGGGCCCTGTTTTTGACCTCAAGGTCATGAATACCAAGGCCTCCTTGGTCTTTGGGATGGCAAACCACACTCCATTTGGCCAGACGATACTTTCTCTTTTCACTATCCCCTTGCCAAAAGAATCTTGACCGAAAATAATCCAGTTTTTTCAAGACTCCTTTTGGCAGTTGGAAGAAAGATATCATATACAATACCATATTGCTTAGTACTGAGTTGATGAGTACCAATCTTCCACCTAAGGATAATAATTTGCCCTTCCAGCTATTTAATCTAGTCTGTAGTCTCTCCTCCACCATTTTCCATTCAGTAATTGTAAGTCTCTGATAATGAATCGGAATACCCAAATACTTAATAGGAAACTGGCCCTGCCCGCAACCAAAAAGCTCGGCATACACGGAGACGTCATCTTGAGCCTCGCCAAAACAAAACAACTCACTCTTATGGAAGTTAATTTTTAGACCCGACAGCTGCTCGAACGCTGAAAGAATTAACTTCATGTTCCTAGCTTTTTCGATGTCATGTTCCATAAAAGAATTGTATCATCCGCGTATTGAAGAATGGATAAACCTCCATCCACAAGATGAGGAATCACACCATCAATTAGCTCATCAGACTTAGCACGTTCAATCATGACGGCGAGCATATCAGCCACTATATTAAATAGTATTGGCGATAAAGGGTCACCTTGTCTAAGCCCCTTTTTGGTCTGAAAGTACTTGCCAGTATCATCATTGACCTTAATGGCAACACTTCCTCCCGAAACGAAGCTATGGATTAAAGTGCACCACTCAGCAGAAAACCCTTTCAACCTAAGGGTCTGCTGGAGGAAGGACCACTTAACCTTATCGTAAGCTTTTTCAAAATCCAGTTTCAATATAATCCCATTCAACTTTTTCCTATGAAGTTCGTGGACTGTTTCATGAAGGGTGACTACTCCATCAAGGATGTTTCTCCCTTGCATAAAGGCAGTCTGAGAGGGACGAACCACATGATCTGCCACAGTGTTGAGCCTTATCGTAGCAACTTTGGTGAAAATTTTAAAGCTAACATTAAGAAGGCAGATGGGTTTAAATTGTTGTATCCTTCCTGCTTCATTAACCTTAGGTAATAAAATTATTTCTCCAAAATTTAGACGGAACAACTCAAGTTGTCCACTATGAAGGTCAGCAAACAACTGTAGTAGATCTGTCTTAATAACATCCCAGAAGTTTTGATAAAACTCAGCTGGGAAGCCATCAGGACCAGGAGCCTTGTTGTGTTCCATTTGGAAAACCGCCTTTCTCACTTCTTCCTCGGAATAAGGTGCAATGAGAAGGCTATTTTCTTCAACAGAAACCTGGGGGATATCATCTGTTCGGGACTCATCCATAGTGAAGTTTCCTTCCTCAGGGGCTCCAAACAAACCTTTGTAATAATTGGTAATATACGACTTTAGCTGCTCATGGCCTTCAATCGTTCCCTCATCCTGAGTCAGGGAGAATATACGTTTCTTCCTATGTCTGCCATTAGCAATACTGTGGAAGTACCGCGTATTCGAATCCCCTTCCAGAATAAATTGGGCTTTGGAACGTTGATACCATTTAAGCTCCTCCTCTCGCAGAAGTCTTGCTATCAATGCATTTGATTGGCTTTTGAGCTCAATTTCTTGTATAGAAAGCTGTTGACATTCTGCTAAAGCTTCGAGGTCATCAATAATTGATGATAGCCGTTGTTTTTCTTTCTTAAGTAAACCCGTTGTATGACGAGCCCAACCGACGAGGTAGTTACGTAAGGCACATATTTTGTTATAACACCTCTGAATTGGGGTAGTGCCCGCAACAGGTCTTTCCCAAATTCTTTTGACCATATCCTGGAAGCCCTCCCAATGTAGCCATCCAAGTTCAAACTTGAACCGACGAGTACACGGTGGCCTAGGGAAGCCAGTGGTTAGCAAAATGGGAGCATGGTCTGATAGATCCTGAATGCGCTCTAGAGCACGTACCGATACGAGGGGAAATTTAGATTCCAAATCAGTATCTATTAGTACACGGTCCAGTTTCTTGTATGTAGGTTCCGGTAGACTATTTGCCCAAGTAAACTGTCTCCCAATCATTGCAACCTCCCTTAAGTCAAAACTGTCAATGACAACATTGAACAAAAAAGGCCAATGATTGTCGAAACGGCCCTTACTTTTCTCGGATGGGAATCGAAGCAGATTAAAGTCCCCTCCAATAATTAATGGGTGAGGATTATCTTTTGCCAGATTCACCAATTCCCTAAGAAAAGCCGCCTTGTGTTCCTCCTGGGAAGGTCCATACACGGTGACAAGACTCCATATGAAGTCATCAGCTTTATTTTGGATGTGGAGTTTAATATGAAAGTCCCCATCCGAAACAGTTAACACCTCCATAGAGTCTGTCCGAACTCCGAGTAGAATACCACCAGAACGTCCACGAGGTGGGCGAGAAAACCAAGCAAAGTCCATACCACCAGAGAGACAGTTCAATGGACTTTGTGAGAAATCTTGCCGACCGGTCTCGGAAATAGCCAACAAATCCAAGTTATGATCCCGAACACAATCAGCAAAATGCAAGTGTTTAGCCAAGTCACCAAGACCTCTACTATTTGCAAACATGCCATTCACTGGGAAACAATTGGGGATTTGGATAATTTTGTCCGTTTCCGATACCTCTTGTTAGAGGAAGATTTAGATTTTCGACCAGAAGCTTTTAGCTCATATAAAGGACTGTCGATATCCATACCAATCTCTGACACTTCACCAACTAGATGAGATAGAAGCTGACCATCTGTTGTGGCATTCGCTTCCTCCTCATCCAGATAGGTGGCATTCAACACAGTCGAAGCTTTAGGAATAATCGTTAGACGGTCAAATTCCATGTGCCTCAAGACGTTAGTCGAAACTGAAATTTGCTTACTATCACTACCAAGTTTAATACCAACTCTACTAAGCTTGGAAGAGATAGATGAAGGTGAAAAAGAAAGAAAAGACTTGGATGCACAGTCCATACCATGTGAGTCCAAATTATACTCCGCTTTGTGGCGCATCACTCTCATCATGGAGTCCTCATCCGTCGTCGTAGTCCCGTCTGACGCCATACCAAACCTCATACTGCGACGAGTGGGAGTAGCTCCACCGGCAAGGACCATCGCATTGAAAGGTGGTGTGCGAGGAGAGACGGGATCCACGCCGGCGGGCGCAGCCGTCCACGTGACAGTAGCCTGGGTCGACAAGGGTGAAGTAGCAGCCGACCCAGCTACCGTCGCATCGGCCAGCGAGAGCACTGGCGCCGGGGAGGGTATAGGCGAAGTCGAACCCTCCCGCGGCCCAGCAAAGTCCTGCTGCACCAAGCCCAGGGGAGACAATGTTGGAGAATGTGTCTCCCCGAGGCCCAGTCCAGCAACAGCACCCGGCAGGAGTGCTTCCTCCATAGCAGGGGCCGGCCTGCTGGAGATAGCCGGCTGAGGAAAGTCCGGTGGACTCCCTGTCACTGGCCCGGAGCCGCCAGCCGGGCACTCGGCCTGCCCAGCCAGCTCGGCTAAAAGGGGCCCCACAGCCACCGTAGCACCGTCACTCTCCTTCCCTGCCTGCCCAGCAAATCCCTCCGACGCTAGTCCAGCCGGCGCCGCACTAGAAGCACCATGCTGATCCAAACCCTCGGACGACGACGGAGTTGCAGACACTGGACGCATAAGCCCCGGAGACACCCTGCGAATCCTCGAAACAATCTCTATACCTCTTGGAGTTTGTGGATTAGGATTATAAGGAGTGATCGCCACACCATACCGCGCCGGAGAAAGGACAAGAGAGGCCACTGACTTGCCAATGGTTGCAGGTGCAGGCGAAGGTTGGCTGGCATCTACCTCCATGCTGGTGGCCTGTGACGTAGGCATCCCACTCGTCCCTAAAGAACCCTCCACTCCCTTCTCCTTTCCGGAACCCTCATCCTCAGCATCATCCCCCTTGCGGCGCCAAAAAAAGGGGGTAAAGTCTGGATCCGGAACAAAATCCACCAGCTCATGATGGAAAAAGAACTCGTACTCCCTGAGTGTAACCACACATGCCGCACCAAGGTAAGAACCAGACGAGTCCACCCGCCTTCCAAGAACCTGTGGATCCAACATACCAACCATAATCCGAACAATCCCACGTCTCCGAAGCGTGAAAAGGTCAACATCCAGAGTAGTCCAAATAAGAGAGCCAACTGCCCACATACCCAGAAAGTGCCTCAAAGCATATAGGACCCCTTGCACATGAACCCAAACCTAGTCCAGCACACTCTTGGTGGGATATCATCAGTCGTCCACACAGAAATAGTAGCCTGGGCTTTAAAGGAAGGGACACTCATCTGAAAACCATCCACCCTCTAGAGATCCTGGAGAGAAGGAAAACCAATCAAGAAAGCATTAGCTCCATGAGGGATAGCCTCCCACGTCCACTGTGAGCTCGATGGGCACATCCTAGACATGAGACTCTCGATAGATGTTGCCGGTACAGTCTCTCCAACAATGGTAACCAAAGCTGTGGGTAAACTTGTCGGCATGAGATGTTCCTTAAACACACTATCTGGCAGCTGCAGAAACATCGTCTCATCAGTACCAAACCCTGCAGTAAAAGTTCTGGGCTTTGGGAGCCGGAGGGTCGGACAACGCTGCGTTGGGTGAGCCGTGTTACCACAAAGAAGACAGTAGTGGAGAGCCTTGCAATCTTTCGAGGCATGCATGTTCACCGAGCACTTCCAACACACCATCTTCTTGGATTTAACTTTACTCCCAGCCACCACACCTGCGGAAACAGACACACCAGCAACAACAGGAGCAACGGGTGCCACGATACCCGATTCCGTTATCACAGCGGGCGGAACCGGCACTGACCCTGCAATAGGAGCCTGCATAGGCAGGCCTGGCTGAAAGTTGGCCGGTTGAGGTATAGAAAACTGCTGCATGAACTGCTGCTGACCCAAAGCACCTTGCTGAATCGGCTGCATAAACAGTGGAACGAACGACGGCTGCTGTACCTACGCACCTTGCTGAGCCCTCCTTTTCTTCTTACGCTTATTCGTCGCTGCATTCTGCGCCACTGCCGGTACCGCTTGCGGCGCAAGCTGCTGATGCTCTTGAGGCTGCTGATGCTACTGATGCTGCTGCTGCGGCATGTGATACCCGGTAGCGGGCAGCGACGCGGCCGGGAACTGGTACTACTGCATGGGAGATGGCATGTACGCCGGGGAGCCATACTGCCGCGAAGACTGCTGCAACGGGCGGAGCGGCAGACCTGCTGGAGGCAAGAACGTTGCCGCCCCCGACGTGGGGGAAGGGCCACCCTGGAAGGCCGGTGTGCCCAGCCCCGGCGCCCCACTGACAGCGACGCCTGCTTGCTGCGGGAGACCAGGCGCGACAGGACGGGGAGGCCCCCCTCTAGGACCACCGCCCGAGGTAGGGCGCAGCGGCGCCCCTGTGATCCACTGAGGCGAAGTAGAGGCGGTGACAACGGCGAAGGATTGGGGCCACCGCACAGGTGATGGCGAAGGATCCGCCGGCGAAGATGTTGACAGAGAGGACGCAGGTGGCGGCGAAGAAGTCGACAAAGAAGACGCAAATCGCGACATAGGAATCCCTTGCGGCGATGGCGGTAGAGGGACTGAAGCTGTAGGAGGCGATCTAGGGCACGAACGATCCCAGAAGTTTCTGAACCGATGGCGCAGGTACTCCCAGGGGTCCGGACGGCCACGATCTAACGCCTGCATGCGGACCACACCTGACGAGGTTTCAGAAATTTGAATCGCAGCCGGGTTCACCTCCATGAATTTCGCCGCGAAAGATGGATCGGCCGGATCGATCTCCGGCACGTCCGCCATCATGGGCACATCCTGCGCCGTTGCAGACGCGGACGCACGCTCCTCGAAAGCCTTGACGATGAACGAAGCCAGCACTGGCGGCGACGTAACCCGACGAGGAGGAAGAGGCCCGCGCCATGGCCCTACCCGCGGCGGTGACCTCGACAACCGCAAGCTCGAGGGCGAGGCCGTTGCATTCCCGCGCCACCGCCGTGACGAGACCGCCCTTTCAGCCACCGGCTCCACCCTGCAAGAACCCGAAACGTTAGCTCGCTCACCGGCGTCCGACGGCGATCCCCGCTCCCAGAAACGACTAGCCGGCATCGGGAACCCGGCATCAACCTAGAACTGTTGCCGGAGCTCCTCCTCCGAAATCAAGGGACGACGAACCACCGGGGAGACTGGCCGGAGCCGATCGCCGTCGACCATGGCGTCCAGCGCCACCTGAACAGCGACGTGCATCCCGTCGAGGCCTTCGTGACCCTCAGTCTCAGCGCACAGCCCCCGGAGACAGGAGAAACGAGATCCATCGCCCTCCGGTCTCCACGCCAACGGCGCCATGGATAGTCGCCTTCGCCCTAGCATCGCCCTCTAAAACTTTTTGGGGGAGAATTTCACTTCCCCGGCTTCTGCACCAACTAGGGATGCACACAGCCATTAAGCATGAGTATCAGGATTTTTATCTTGATTAATAATCAAGTCTGGTCCTTAGGATAAATTGCATGAGTATCAGGAAGTACTTATCCTCAAGTATAAATAGGAATCTAAATTCGCGTCCGTGAGAACTTGAACTTGGCTGTTGGGTTTGTACATCCAGTCTCCCAACCAGTTGAGCTAGGCTCACTTCCCCTTGGATGTACATTTTGGCCTCAATTTTCTGTTGGAGGCTAGTTCCCCAAGATGGATTGACCTGTTTTTTAATCCATCTTGTTTTGCAGTGCTCTGTTTTTGTCCTTTGCTTTCTCCCTCGGCAGTTTTGCCATTGTAACTGGTTCTTCAATTAGTGAAATAGCAGAGCTCCTGGTGATTTGTCAAAAAAAAAGACTGCAACCGTGCTTTAACTTTTCTCGCCCGCACTACGGCCGGCATTTCTCAAAGCAATTCGATCAATACATGAGATGGGATGTTAATTTATGTGGGCTAGTTCTACTTTGAGATACCATTTTAACACTTCTGTGTGCTCCTGTAGCCAGGCTTAATCCCTTCGTTGTGAATCATCCCATATGCAGTATTTTTCATTCTTTAAACTGAATGTGCTAGTTTAGAGTGTGGTGAGTTTCTCTACACATTTTATTTTTTAAACTGCTCTCACAAAGGTTTCATTTCCTGTTAAAAAAAAGAAAGGTTTCATTTCTTACACTCTTTTCCTTTACAAAGAGGCCATCACACACCACTGTGTATTCCTTTTTCTGACTTTTTGCACTCAACTAATTAGCCGCTTACTCGTTTCTAGTTGGATAACCTATATTTGACACCGAGCACGCATTTTCTCCTGATTCCCATACATTTTAAGAAAATCTGTTCCTGTTGATTCAGGTACTATTCAGAGGAGCGATTTTTTTGTCTCTGGCCAATCTCGCCCTGTGTCCTGACACCTGAACCTCATCTTATTTCCTCAACTTCCAGAGCTAACGTGGATAATTCCTCTCGCAGGATGCTCTCGTTGGAAGCATGGCTGACCAACAGAGCGAGCTGGATGATTGGGAAACACTCTCATCTGGATGCATGAGCTTCAACATGGGAAACAGTCTCACCAGGATCTGATAACTGATACAGGGATTGCATCAGGCAGACCGAAGCATGAGTTTGCAGCAGCATTGCTCTGCCCTTCTCCAGATGGTAACCCCCTTCCTTTCTTACACGCTCACGTCCCGGTGCAACCCCGGTGTACATATTTTGTCCTGCATTCTGTCTTACTGATCGACTTGGCAGGCTAAGTTTTCAACATGGGAAGAGCGAATGGAGCATGCCTTGGATAGGAACAGCAGGTTGGTTGTAGGACTAAACTGCTAATTTTCTGCATATATGAATGAACTTACTTAGCACTTACCGGTACTACTACTACTACAATGTGTGCCTTCTCAAGATAGAAACACACCTTGAGATACTTGGTTCACAGTGAACCATTGACGCACACTCAGTCACGCATCCTCCAGGGTAAGATTCCTCCTCATGTTCCAGGGTAAGATTTCTCCAGGGAACTGTGACTGGAGAAACACACTTCAGATACTTGGTAATACAGGGAACCTGTAAAACAATAACAGAAAGATAGAAGGGGCGAGATGGCCAACAGGCTCATCTACGATCTCTATATAGCACAGAGGATTACAATCGTGGAGTACAAGTCACGTACGTGATAAGATCACATACGGTTAGCATTTGATGTTATCTACAGCTGGCTAATCTATCTAGCTAACAACCTGGCGACTAACCATCTTATACAGAGATACTAACTGTTTAACACCCTCCCACAATCTGAACGTGGGAAACACATGTTGAGATTGTCTCTGAATTTAACAAACAACGCTGTCGACAGAGGTTTTGTTAGAACATCAGCCAGCTGATCACGAGTGGAGATAAACCGAATATCAAGAGCCTTGCGTGCAACCCTCTCACGCACGAAATGATAATCCACTTCGATGTGCTTTGTTCGTGCATGGAAAACTGGGTTAACTGACAGATACGTCGCTCCGAGATTATCACACCACAGAGTTGGTGCTCGGCTAAGAAAGACACCCAGTTCTTGCAACAGCCCTTGTATCCACATAATTTCCGCTGTTGCATTTGCAACTGACTTGTACTCAGCCTCAGTGCTGGACCGTGACATGGTGGGCTGCTTCCTGGAACTCCAAGCGACAAGATTACCTCCAAGGAATATTGCATGTCCACCTGTGGATCTTCGATCGTCAGGGCACCCGGCCCAATCAGCATCAGAAAAGCCACTTAGCAAAGTAGAGGCAGATTTCTGAAGAAGAAGACCATAGGACATCGTATGCTTGAGATAGCGAAGAATACGCTTCACCGCTGACCAGTGCACATCAGTAGGTGCTTGCAGGAATTGACAGACCTTGTTCACGCTAAAGGCAATGTCTGGTCGGGTCAGTGTTAGATACTGAAGAGCTCCTACTGCACTTCTGTACCGTGTGGTGTCCTCTGCTGAAAGTGGTGTTCCACTATGCCGAGACAACTTGTCACCAACAGCCATGGGTGTACTGACAGGCTTGGCTTGAGTCATATTGGTCTTTGCTAGCAGGTCTGAGATGTATTTGTGCTGAGAGAGGTGGAGTCCATCCTGCTGATGCTTAACTTCAACACCTAAGAAGAATCCAAGTCTGCCAAGATCTTTGACAGGGAATGACTGCCGAAGCTGTGCAAGGAGGCGATCTGTAGCTTGAGCAGCTGAGCTAACGATGATTATATCATCGACATAGACCAATACATAAATGGTTACAGCTTTATGCTTGTAGATAAACAAGGAAACATCTGCCTTGGAAGGAGTAAAGCCAAGTTCTTGCAATTTTCCATAGAGCCGAGCAAACCAAGCCCTGGGAGCCTGCTTCAAGCCATATAAAGACTTCTCCAATTTGCAAACATGGTGCGGATAATTCTTATCAACATACCCCGGTGGCTGCACCATATACACTTCCTCTTGAAGGTGACCATGGAGAAAAGCATTGTCAACGTCAAGCTGTCTCATATGCCACCCCTGCATCACGGCGAGAGAGAGGATGACCCGAATTGTGGTTGGTTTAATCACAGGACTGTAGGTGTCATCATAATCGATGCCGTGACGCTGCTTGAAGCCCTTGGCAACAAGGCGAGCCTTGAAACGATCAACAGAACCATCCGGCTTGCGCTTGATTTTGTAAACCCAACGACTGTCAATAATATTCAGTCCCTGACGATAGGGAACAAGCCGCCATGTCTGATTGTGTTGCAGCGCTGAAAATTCTGCATCCATTGCAGCCTTCCAAAGAGGTTGCTGAAGAGCTGCAGTGACGGAGATGGGTTCAACATCAGCACCTCGTACAGCAGAATATGTGACTGTCCCATCAGAGAATTGCCTGGGCACAGCCTTCCCAGCGCGTAGCCTTGTGCGCATGTGATGCTCGCGATCCGGTGCAGGAGTGACCGCAACGACCTTAGGCGCGGTCAGCAAAGGAGCAGCTGGAGGCGATCGATCATTCGCTGGTGTGGAGGAGGCAGAAGGCGACTGGGAAGCCACATGATCATCAGTTCCATCGTCGTGGGCTGCATCTATCTCAGGCGGCCCAGTGGAGTTGTGCGGTGCAGAGGACGCGGTTGATCGCGCACGCGGCCCAGCATGAGGCCCAACATGGGGCGCAGCTGTGGCATGATCGACGTGATCACGTCGATCGGATCCAGAAGATGCACCTGCACGCAAAACTGGAGTTTGCACCTCGTGCTGTTCATTAGTACAAAAAACAGTACTGCCAATATCTAAAAGAGAGTCATAGGTGTATTCTAGAGTATTTTGTGGTGTGCTTGTTCGAGAGAAAGGGAAGACGCGTTCATCGAATATGACATCACGCGAAATATAAACACGACCCGTGTTGACATCGAGACACTTGTACCCTTTATGATGATCACTATAGCCAATAAAAACACATTCTTTTGATCTAAAAGAGAGTTTGCGTGCATTGTATGGACGAAGAAGCGGCCAACATGCACAGCCAAAGGATTTAAGCATGGAATAGTTTGGTTTGGCCTTGTCACCAAGAAGGCGGTCAAGTGGTGTCGCATTGTCAATAACACGTGTAGGGAGACGATTAATAAGATATGTGGCAGTAGAGAAAGCTTCGTCCCAAAATTTAACAGGCATGGAGGCTTGAGCAAGAAGGGCTAGGCCTGTTTCTACTATGTGTCTATGTTTTCTTTCAGCAGATCCGTTCTGTTGGTGTGTATGGGGGCAGGAGATTGTATGAGAGATACCAGTGGTATCAAAGTATTTATGAAGGCGACGATATTCCCCTCCCCAATCTGATTGGACTCCCTTAATTTTTTGATTAAGCAAGAGTTCAACATGGCGTTGAAACTTGAGAAAAATATCCTCAACATCAGATTTTGCATGGAGAAAATAGATCCACGTGAATTTAGTAAAATCATCAATAAAACTCACGTAATACTTAAAACCACCAACAGAAGATATGGCAGGGCCCCAAACATCAGTATAAATAAGCTCAAGAGGAGTAGTGGAAACATGTCTAGAAATAGAATACGGCAATTGATGACTTTTGCCGAGTTGACACGCATTGCAAACATTTGCATGCTCATTATTACAAAAGGGAAGTTTATTAAGCTTCAAAATTGATTGAACTACTTGAGACGAAGGATGGCCTAGGCGCCGATGCCATTGCTCTTTGCTGATCCGTGAGGAGAACATGGCACACTTAAGGGCGCTTATTTTAGAAGACTCGATTGGGTAGAGGCCTCCTCTACATCTGCCGCGAAGCAGCGTTTTCTTCGACACCAGATCCTTGATAAGAAAGTAGTAAGGATGAAATTCAATGAATACTCCATTATCAATAGCGAGTTTATGAATAGAAAGTAAATCTTTTGAGATTTCAGGAACATGAAGGACATTTTTTAGGACAAGATTTTTGGCAGTAGTGCTAATTGTACTATGACCAGTATGAGTAATATGCAAACCTGCTCCGTTGCCGACTTGAACGCGGTCGTTGCCGTGGTAGTTGTCGTGCACGTGGAGGCGGTCTAGATCACCGGTGATGTGATCCGTCGCCCCGGAGTCCATGTACCAGTTGGGATTGACTTGGTAGGAGGTGGAAGCATGGTTGGCGGAGTGGTGCTCCTCCTCTCCGCCGTAGGCGTGGTCGAAGCGGCTGTAGCAGCGAAGAGCGACATGCCCGACCTTGTTGCAGATCTGGCACACAGGGCGAGGTGCCCCATTGCCACGCCCACCGCGTCCTCCTCCTTGTCCACGGCCACGGCCTCCATCGCCATAGCCGCGGCCTCCTTGTCCACGGCCACGGCCTCCATCGCCGTTACCGCGTCCTCCTGGGTGGCCCACCTGACCACCATGTCCAGATTGGCCGCCACCGCGGCCCTGGTTGCCTCGGCGAGAGAAGTTCGCAGAGGAGCCGCTGCCAATGCCATAGTCCGAGTCCTGGATATCATGGCGATGCTCATAAGCTAGCAAATGGGCATATACCTCATCGAGGGTGAGATCGTCCTTGACGCCGAGGGACGTGACGAGGGAGTCATAGTGCGACCCGAGCCCGGCGAGGATGTACGCGATGGTCTCCTCCTCGCTCAATGGCTGCCCGATGGCAGCGAGAGTGTCCGCCAGGCTCTTCATGTGGCGGTAGTAGTCAGCCGCCGCAACACCCTTCTTCTTGGTGGCGGTGAGCTGCGTGCGGATCTGGATGGCCCGTGCACGTGATCTGGACGCAAACATGCGTTCCAGGATGAGCCAGGCAGCACGCGCCGTCGGCGCGTTCATGATGGATGCGAGCACCTCCTCCGTGACAGTGGAGAGGAACCCGCTGAGCACCGTCTGGTCGCGAACATACCAGGTCGCGTAGTCAGGGTTGGTGATGACGATGCGTTCGCCTGCAGCGGAGGTGGAAGAGATCTCCTCATCTGGAGCCTCGATCGAGCCGTCGATGTAGCCCAGCAGGGAGTGGCTACGAAGGTGGGTGAGCATCTGGGCTTGCCATAGGAGAAAGTTGGTGTGGTTCAGACGGACGGTCACCGCGGAGGTCACGGCCGGCGCCATGGTGGATGAGGATGAGGAAGACATGAGTCGTGGTAGGCTCTGATACCATGTAAAACAATAACAGAAAGATAGAAGGGGCGAGATGGCCAACAGGCTCATCTACGATCTCTTTATATAGCACAGAGGATTACAATCGTGGAGTACAAGTCACGTACGTGATAAGATCACATACGGTTAGCATTTGATGTTATCTACAGCTGGCTAATCTATCTAGCTAACAACCTGGCGACTAACCATCTTATACAGAGATACTAACTGTTTAACAGAACCCACACTTCAGATTCCTCTGCAATAGGCCAAGACCATTTTGCCTCGGACCTGTTGGACCAAATAATTTACTCTCTGACTTCCAGCGCTAGACAGCAGGCCGAACAAGTTGGAGCGAATAGACTAAGCCTCCTCTGGTGACTTTGGTTTACCGATAAACTAAGCCTGAATTTCTACATAAATATTTTACATAACAGTAGGTTTTATTGATGATGAGCAATTAAGGTCAACTAAAACATCCTCTGGTGACTTAGAGATAGGAAATCTATTTGGATATATGAGGTTAAGTTTCTATTTTCCTTGTTATAAACAGAATAAACTGCTCTGTGTTTGCATCCAAGCGCAAAGGCTAGCACACAATTGAACCCTGCTATATATACGACACTTTTCATCGCGATCATTGTCGCACACACAAAGATCAAACCGTTCATGGTTGGCACCAAAGTGCAGCGCACACAATTATTATTCAACTGTACTAAATACGTACTCACTCCGTTTAAAAATAAGTGTCTCAAGTTTGCTTAAAAGTGGAGGTATCTAGACATATTTCATATATAGATATATCCACTTTTTATCAAACTTGAGACACTTATTTTTGGAATTACTGAACAGTGAGTCAGTGACTAACACTTGGGTAATAATGCACTGATGTTTAGTTTGTAGTAGAGAAAGTGGCGCTTCCGCAGTTAGTCAAGGCGAAGTCGAGCAGTCCGCTGAAGCCGAGCCGCTGCTTCTCCAGGTCGAACACCAGCAGGTTGTTCTCCAGCTGCTTCCCGCCGATCACCACTGCCGGCTCGCCGTCCACCGGCGTCCCAGTCATCGGCAGGATCCCCACGCACATCGCCCCGTCCACCTCCACCAGGTAGTTGTTGTTGGACAGCGTCCAGTTCCGCGTGGCGCCCTCGCCCAGCTCCAGCACGATCCGCGGCACGTCCCAGCTCGACGGCCGCTTCAGCCTCGGGAACCCGCCCCTGTAGCACAGCTCGAACGGCTCCGGCGCCGGCACCACCCGCTCCACCGTGGTCATCGGGATCTTTCCCCTCGTGATGGCGTCGTCGAAGGCCCTCGCGAAGGCGCGGAACACGTCGGGACGCATGGTCGCGTACGGCGCCACGGTGCTCAGCGCGACGCCGCCGCGGCCCGTGCGGGCGTCCAGGTCCAGCGCGCCCGCGGGGAGCTGCGCCTCCGAGTGCGCCTCGTGCCACGACACCGAGATGCCTTTCACGGGGATGTAGTAGTTCCCGCCGGCGGCGTTCGCCGGGCTGGCGAGGAGCGGGGTTTGCGCCACGCCGGAGGTCGTGAAGTCGATGGGACCCCGCGGGTCCGGAACCGGCAGGTACACTGGCGTGTCACCGAAGGTCGCGAACACGGGGAGGCACAGCGAGAACCTGCTGCCGAAGCCGCGCTGCGCCGCGAGCTGCGAAGGCAGCGAGAGCGGACGCCGAGAGAGCCCCGCGACGCCGGTGGCGCCAGCGGGGAGCGATCTCAGCAGGCGATCCGGCGCGCACGCGCCGACCACGGCGAACGACTGCTCCGGGCGCAGCTCCGTGGTGGTGTTGGCTGACATGGAGAGGCTCGTGACGTCGCCGGTGGAGCACTCGCCGGTGACCGGGTTGAGCGGGTGGGCGGTGCACGCGCACCACGACGACCCCGGCTCGCGATTTTCCCAGAACCGGCCGCCGTCCACGTACCGGCAGCGAGACGGGCCCTGCTGTTTGGCCGTGGCGCAGGTGGCGGAGTCGCACGGAACCGTACTGTGCGTAGATGGGCACGTCGACCAGACGAGCGAGCCGGCGAGGTCGACGACGAGCGGCGACTTGTCGGCCTTCACCGTGATGGTGTAGAGGGAGGTGGCGGGGTCTTTGGCGAGCCGGGAGATCAGTGGGGGTTGCCCGTCACCGGTCGCCACCGTGCATGACAGGAGCAACACGAGCGACGAGACGATGACACGATGACGACGGTACATAGTACGGTTCGTAGAAGTGGACATTTTTTTGCAGTCGATCTGTGGCTTGGGATCTGGGAAGAAGATGGCTACTCGATCCATCTGAATGCATTTATACGACTTTTGAAGTTACTAGAGTACTGGTTGATCGTCAACTTTATAGGGCCTAGTTTGTTCTTGTTTTCTGATACCGAGGAGTTGACAAAACCTTGGCTAGTTTTTGTCACGACACATGGAGATGCTATGTGCTCAGATCGGTTTCAGTTTTCAATTTTTCATTGCTAAATACTAATATGTGTTGTAAATATATAGGGTTTAGTTATGGTTTATGAATGTTTCAGAGTCCAATCTTTGAAGCTAAGATACATACGTTCTTTATATGTGGGCTTGTACATACGTCCTTATCCATGCATGAGTTGATACCAGTGCCTAAAGCAAGGCAAGCACAGGTCAAAAGTCAGGTATATTCATAGGCATTCAGATCTTTCAGAATAGTCAATTGAATCTAGCTGCAGCCTGCATGGAAGAAAACCGGGAGCTACGTTGCCGACGTTTTGCCAACGTGTTGTGCACATCCCCTAGGACGCGTCGAATCAACCGTACCCTTATCTTGCAAGATTTGAACCTATATAATTACTCACATCGTTTATTTATGTATAAACAATATATTTTGATACCCAAGTGAACAAGTAGAGGAGGTGGTGTTCCTGTCCTTAGTGTCCCGACGAGCGGCGACTTCATCAATATTTGGTGTTCCACACTTCATCAATCATAAAGTTATGTGACTCTACTATCCAGTAGACATTGTGTGCGTGTGGTGGCGTTTCTAAAAACTATTTAATACCAAATTAAAGATTAGTTGATAACTAATTCAGTAATATATGGTTTTGTTATCCAAAATATAGCACACTGAACTCGTTTCACAAAAGCTTTCTTATGATTTTGCACACATTTGAGCAAAATTTGCAGCCGTACAACAGGGTTGATGAGTAGGACCCGTATATGTTAGATTAGCCACAAATTGATAAACTAGGTACAAAGTGGAAAAGGAGGCACTGAAGTTATGTCCAAATTACTTAGAATTTTCAAATAATATACTTCATGTAAGTATTGGACACTTACGAGGTACAAACCAAAATATACTCTTTACTTTTTATATATCAAACTGGGTGACATATTATTGCCAATTATGGTTGACTGTTTGTGGGTGGGTGAACGAGGATGAGTTTAGTCCAACAAACAACTCATCAAATAAGGCCAATGGTTTCAAATGTTATAATTCGTAGCTAACAAAATTATATGCGAAGCGAAGATGGAAGGGTGGTGGCTTGCTATGTCTTCGTCCAAACCTCGTAAGGAATCTAGCATTGATCTGAAGTGTTAGGCACCGGTTTAGGGGACTAGCAAGTCTCATATGGTGACCAAGAACGTCCCTATCCCTTCACGGTGTTGGATTCATTATCTTATATCTTCTCTTGCTATTTTTTTTTATGTTCATCTACTCACATGTAACATATAAAAAAAATGAAAGATGCCCCGTGGGTTGTTACGGGAATCAAAAAATGTATAGATAGGCATCAAAATTAGGCTAAAGTACTTAATCAAAAAATTGTCATTGTGCATCAATTGAGAAGATCAAGCTGGTTCAATATTTCATGCCATTAGACTGAAAATAATGTTGTGTTAGTCAAAATAATTAAATTAATAGTACTAGTTGAATGCCCGTGCGTTGCTACGGAGCACACAGATGAATGGATTTTGAATCATACGTTCACGGGGAACAAAATATTTGACCGATGCGACATCAGTCTACTTTCTCATGACTCATGAGTCATGACACACATTTGTCTACTTGAACTCGGGTAAATCCGCTAGATCATAGATGCCCCTATACTTCTGTGTTGCCACAGACATTGACCAAACAATAGTTCAAATTCAAAGGTGTGCCGAATATGATGGGACATAATTTGCATTTGTATGGCAAAAATTAGAAGGACAAATAATAGGCAGCCGATCGTCTTTTCTATGAACTATAAAGAAATCCGACTCAATTTGACTTATGTAGCTAACCATGAGTAAGCAGAAATGCCTAATTAGCTAATCCTTAATTCCTTAGCATAAGAGACACTAATCTTCCAGAGAAAGGCCGATGACATCAGAAATACCAGTGCATTATAGTTACGACAAAGAAAGAAAGATTTAAATTCCACAAAAAAGACTATATGAACACTTGTACAAAAAAAAACTCTAATAGCACCAATTCATCTTTGTCTCGGTTCCATGCTTTCATTTTCAGACCACTCCCAGGGTAAACTTTGTGTATTGTACAATAAGTAAATAAATTTCACAAGTAAGATTTTATTAGAAAGCTCAATTATTCAAAGCAGTACAATAAATTGTCTCACATATCTATGGACAGCCGAAATGCGAACATTACAGCTAGTATTAGCGATGTGTACCAACCTGGCCATAGGCACAAAAATAGAATGTACCAGCAATCTTTATGTCTGTGAGCCCACAAACAGGAAATACAAATTTGTTTAAGTGCAAGCAACGTGCTATTTAAATGACATCAAGTGACTAACCCTATAATTTTCAGGAGACAGGAACTTCCATTTTCGAGACTGAAGTATATAGTCAGAGTTACCAACACTTGTCGACCTGCAGCTGCAACAAATGATCTGTGTATATAAGTTATAGTATTTCCCTATTTATATATAGCATGAATACAATGGAAATTAAGGTTTTAGGAATGATGCACACACTGCCTTTCATATGTAGACACACGTGGCTCTGTCATGCACACAGAAAATGGCTATGCAAACAAAAATGTGCAAGAACATGGAGGACAGAAGCATCCCTTGTTATATAACTGAAATCAAGACAAAGGATATGAGCTTGACCGCATGAAGAAAAAAGTAGGTGCAATATTAGCCAAACAACGACAGATGCATTTCAGAAATACAAATATGATCTAGCATATACCCCAAGAAAATATTCAGATAAATGTAAACCATAGGACATACATCTCTTGAGCTAGAGCAGGACTATCTGTTATAGTATAGACGATAAGAATAAATAAGAGAACAAAGACATCAATTCGCATCAGAGTTGTAAATTGTTCTATCTATGGTCAGTTGGGTTGAGAGGAGAATACCTTAATTATGAAATTCAGAGTGACAACCATACCTAGATATTACATCCCATACTCTCATATTGATAAGAAGAACATGACCTGACGGCTTGCATAGGAAGTCAATCAGTTGTACCACTTTTAATAACAGTGATAGTTGCAGGATGATGGAAAATGGCATGGCCTTAAAAGAGATAGAACGATCATGCTCTAGAAACAATTACAAAATCTTACCAGCGATAAAATATGTGTAAACATAATTTATCAATTCTCAAATGAGCCATTGGTGGCGGATACAAGATTCCAACTTAGTGCTACCCGATAATACCTATTTGGTATGGAAAAAATACTCAATGGTAGCATAAAAATACTACTTTAGTACGATGCATCAAACGGTACAATTTAAAAACATATCTAACCATCTGAAACATAGGAAAAAGGATATCGACTGGGAAGCTCCGGACGAGCCTGAGCTTACCCACATCCTGGTCATCAAGATCTGATGGCAAAAAACATGTAAACAAAGAATCATTCAGTGAAGAGCAATCTTGGAATTAACAAAGCATTCTCTCACAAATTTGTCAATGATGGTCATCAATCATGCTAGAGTGCAGGGATAGAACTATCCAATTGATCATGTTAATGCAAGAATTAACATATGGATAAGTGACTATGAAGCTCACCAGGCAACGAAGTAAATCTTGCTTTTCTGCACATTCTCGCAGTAATAAAGTAAAAATCATAAAGGGCGTATCAGTAGTCATTTTCAGGGAGAGAAGCTATGAAACCATCGTAACTCTCACTTGTATCCCATGTCTTCTCCACAAAAAACTGATTTTGCTTCACCTCAGTTTTGAAGATAACATAAGCCTTCCTAATATCAGGAGCAATATGTATGAGTGTCACAAATGGCACATGTATGATATGTTACCAAGAAAAGCAGAAACATATAGGAGTAAATAATATAAGGGCTGACCTGCACACCAAGGCTTTCATGCCTGGCGGGGAAGACAGTGGAGGCCGATACACGGTCGAGGACAGTCGATTGGCGACGGCCGATACACGAGCCCAGGGTCGTCCACCTGTCTGTCGTCGGCAGGCAGCCGCCGTCGTCCACCAGCGACCATCATCATCCAGCCACCGTCGTCCACGAGCAGAAAGCATCATCCAGCCGCCGTTGTCCACCAGCGGCCAAAGGAAGGACGTGAGGGAAGGAGGACGTCGGCAGGTGCGTCCGCCGCTGAGCGGAGGAGAGGTGGCAGAGGGGAATGACGAAGAGCGAGGGCAGCAGCGCGAGGAGAATCAGGAAAGAGGATGATGCGGTGGGCATTTTTTTCGCCTAGATCGAGATCTAGGTTTTCATCAGATCGCTAGGCGCGCAGGCGAGCGCGTCCCTGGCCACTGCAACCACAGATCACGGTCCTCCGCGCTGCCGCCGTCCTCCAGGACGCACTCCTGCAGCGCCTCCTATGACCTGGCTCGCTATTAGCATGGCGACTTCCACAACCAGCGGCGACCGTGGCCGGCCCAAGTCCTCCCGATGCGCGCGTGTCCTGGCTGCTGCAACCCCAGCTCGGGGTCCTCCGCGCCGCCGCTGTCCTCCAGTACGCGCTCCTGCAGCTCCTCCGGCGACCCGCCACTGCGGCTGTCCGGTCGCCGCGCACATCTGTGCTTCCTCCGGCCGCAAGGGCGGGCGTGCGGCAGAAGACGAAGGAGAGGGAAGGAGAGTTGGGGACGGGCGGCGGCGGGCGTGGCGGGTGGAGGAGGAGAGCGAGAGGCGATTGGAGGGGAAGGGACGAGCATCGATTGGAGGCTAGGGTTTGACCCCAGCCTTCGGTTTTGTCTCGCTGCGGTGCGGTGTGATGGGGCGGACGCGCGATCGGCAGACCGTGAGGTAGCGATGGTCTGGAGGCAGACCATGGTCTGCCGACGTACGGACTGCCATATTATAGTATAGATAGATAGATAGATAGATAGATAGATAGATAGATAGATAGTGAACATAAGAGCTGTACCTAATGGTTTCCTGAATGTTCTCATGGAATTTCTAAAGTTTCATATATACCTGCTAGTCATGGTGATCGAAGGAGAGGAGTGTAGGATAAAAGATTTGACCTAACATGGTCTCGGCTTCGCCTTTCCCTTTGTTGCCTTCGTGGTGACCACAACGAAATAAGGGAATGGCCAAGACTTTCATCCTCTCGTCGGGTTAGGAGCTCCACCATAACGGCGATCTGCTGAGGCGGGCTACTGCCTCAGTCTTCGACAAGATGGTGGTAGCTTGCTGGTCTTCGCGACTCGGTATCCTCTGGTCAAAAGTCGGCCATCTGTTTATCTCCTCCATGACCATTGTTTCCAAGATCGGACAATGCCAGTTGTTATACAAAGTATGTCTCCTCGAAACAGGCTTTCGCCCCGCTTTATAAATAAAGCAACAACCACCATACAACCATCGATACAAACAAACACACCACATGATGGGGCAGCAGCAAACACACATCCAAAGAGAAGAAACAAAACGGCGACATAGGCGAATCGACTAAACTACGGTGACCCACAACCTTTTTACTGGAGTAGTTTGAATGTAGATAGATGCCGGCGAATAGTAATTATTGGAATCAATGAAGGTAGCACGTGTACATATACAATAATACCTTGAAAGTTGAAACGAGTGGCATGTAGATCGACGGCATGTCATAATCATCGGCGACAACCGAGAGATGCAAAGACGCGGGAATTGCTTCGCTAATCGCCCACACTTGAATCCGTATGGCTGTGTTCTACTGCTGCTACGGGCTGGCGGCGGCGATGATGCTTAATCGGAACCAGTGCGGCTGGGAGTGTCACAGAGGGAGCCGCGGCGATCGATACACTCCCTCCATTCTTAAATATAAGATGCTTTTAACTTTTACAAATGAAAAGTGGGACAGATATATCTAAATATGTTTTAGTGTATATGTACACTACTTTTAATCTGAATCTAAACAACATGTAAATACCTAAAACATCTTATATTATGGAATGGAGGGAGTAGATGAGATCGCGTCGTCGTGCCATCTTGTACGGTATACTGTATACATGCATCAATCCATCGATTGTAGGGATTCCATTTTCCCTAGGACCTAGTACTACTTACGTGCTTTGGGCTTGACCCATCAAATCAGCAGGCCACCAATTTAGAGTCTAGTAGCTCAGCTGGGTACGAATAGGATTAGGCTTTGAAATACTAATTAGCAGAGTATAAACGTATACAGTAACTACTACTGGCCTCTGCTGCATATTGTTGGGGGTGGCCGGAGCATGGGGGTGGCCTGGCCACCGCTCGCCCCCCACTAGCTCCGCCACTGACCACCACGCTCCTAACTTCGAAACGTCGAGTACCAAGCAGCACCTTGAAGAAGGAAAGCACCCGCTGCTGTCCGGACCAGCGCACTGGCCCTAGGGTTTCCCTCGGCACACAAGGACGCGGACGAAGGGTAGCCACGACGCCTTTCAGGAAGGGGAGATGCCACCAGAGGTGGCACCGCGTCGGTGTCGGCTGAGTCGACAAGGATTTCTCCCGAAAAACCCTATCCGTAGTCCCGGACGATCCGAAGCATAGGAGCCCATGAAGCCAAGGCCTTGCCACCACCAGACTAACCACCTGTCAGCGTGCGCCACCACGGACATGAAGCCACCGTCGTCATCTCACCGAAGCAACCGTCACGGATCTGCAAGACAGAGGCGAAGGGTAGAGTGTACAGGGGTCAGCATAACCACGGCCGCGCGGGAGAGAACTACCTCCACCGTCGAAGGTGGTAGTCGACCGGACGTGGCGGCCGGGCACACCAGTCCACGTTAGATCCGGCCTGGCCCGAAGGGCCCGTAAAGCCCCTGCGGGGGCACACCAGTCCTAATAGGGTCCAGCCGGGCCCAACTCAGGGCACGTGAAGCCCACCACCACGCTGCAACAGGCCGACCGCCATCGCCGTTGCCCCTGCATCCTCCACCTTGCCGTCAGCCGCAGGATGCGCTGTAGATCAGTCGGTCCGTCCCGACCCAGATGGGGCCCAGCGCTACGGGCGCCGTCGCCGCCACACCGCTCCCCGGCCAAGGCCGGACCGCCGTCGCCGAAAGAGCACCGCCGCCAGGAGGGGGAGCCCCTTCTGCACCCATCCCGACGCAGGGAAGGTCAGGCCGCTGCCGCCGGCGCCGCGCGGGCCTCGCCCGGCGACGAGGAGAAAAGCGGAGCGCGGGACGAGGAGAGGGAGAGGCCGGGAAGCGCGCCGCCGCCACGGGGGGCGACGAGCGCGTTGGGGAGGGAGGGGGGAGGGGGAAGAGGGGATGAGGAGGTCGGGGGCGGCGCCGCCGCCGGTGGCTGGGCGGAACCCTAGAGGGAGTCGTAGGAGCGGGGGCTCGTCAGAAAGTAGTTTTGCTTCATGAGCAAAGTATGTGTCTTCCTCATCATTTCGCGTGATCGGCATGAACCCACACCATGAGACAGAGATAGGATGGTTTGAGTTGGATGGACTATGTGGGGTGTGCTTATATCTTGCGGATCATTTTGTAAAACTAGTAAACATGGAGATGCTAAATACAAAACGAATCAATGCGTCGTTGGATTCAGAATGGGCGTCCTTGATAGGCCGGAGACCTCCAACTAATTGTGAAATCGTTAAGCATATAAGAGCTCTAAGAAACAATAAAAACTTACATGCGTTTATTTATTTATTTAAAACACCAGAGATAAACATATTTTTTATTTCTTATTAATTACATGCAGTAAATAGTCCGAGCGAGATTGAAAAATTAAGGGACTGTCTATTTGGCAGTCGACTATTTTTTAATTCGTCATAAGTCAAATTTTGTTCTAGCCATAAGATAACACATGAATATTTGACTTTTTCTATTTCACCAAAAGTCATTTTTTACATGCAATTTACAGTGTATATACATGTAATTACAGTGTATATATAATATAACTTACAGTGTATATACATGTAATTTACATTGAATATACATGTAATTTCACTCGATATAGATGTATACAATATATATATTTAACTTACATATAATTTACAATATATATACATGTAATATATGGTGAATATACATGTAATTTACATCGAATATACATGTAATTAATAATGCAAATACCTGTAAATTTACAATGTATATATAATTCGAAAAATTGCTAGATATAAAGGAGCATAGCTATGCACCCTGTTGATACTCGATACCGTCACCTGAACATGCAGAAGATTCCCGCTAGTCAAACTCCATCCAGATTAGAAGCACACGATCCATGCAATTAGTACAGTAATACTCTCCTTTTTATTGTTAGTGGGGGCAGGAGCGTTATCATCAGGTTGCAGAGAGCACTAGCATGTACGCTCATAAAAAAGGGCGCGCAAGCGACAAAAAAGTTATCTCCAAGTTCACCCTCTCGACAAGAGAGCGAGGGACAAAAAAAATCGACTTTTGATGAAATTAAAATCAGTCAACAGTTGATTAGCAAATCCGAAAATTATAGGCAGTAGAGGTATACAGGATTATTATTACTAGGCGCTCCGAGTGAAATTGAACGTGCTACACGGCGAGTAGAAGGGCAGCTTGAGGAACCCAAGCCGCTTCTTCTCCAGGTCGAACTGCAGCACCAAGTTCTCCATCTGGAACCCTCCAACGATCACCGCCGGCGCGTTTCCGTCCACGGAATTCACCCCCTTCATCTCCACGAAGGCCAGGCACGCCGTCCCCTGTTTCACGTTCACCATCGAGTTCGAGCCGATCATCGTCCAGTTCTTCCCTCCGTCCAGCGCCAGCGTCACGCTCGGCACCATGTACCCGATGTGCGTGTCGACCAGCGTCCGCGCGTCGTAGCACAGCCCGAACGGCGGCACTGGCTTCACCGTGCGCGCGGGCTGCCACAGCACCGCCATGGCCTTGCGGAACGCGGCCACGAACGGGCGGTACACGTCGGGGCGAAGCACGGTGTAAGGCACCGTCGTGCGGAGCACCACGGCGCCGGCCGCGAGAGAGTGTGCCGGGACGGCCACGCGGGAGCTCTCGAGCGCGATATACTTGACCGTGACATAGTACGCGGGGTTGTCTTTTTTGGTGACGAGCGGGGTGTACTCGAGCGACCGCGTGTACTCCGGCTGGCCCTCGAGGAGGTACAACGGACCGCCGCCGAATATGGCCACGCCGTCGCCGCCGCTGGGGAGGCAGAGGAGGAACTTCTTGGCGACCTTCTGCGACGACGCTACCTGCGCCGGCAGGGCCAGGCCAGAGCCCGCGAGCCCGGCCACGCCCGATGCGGCCCGCGGCAGCGACGCCAGGAGCTTCTTTGTTGTTCCGCACGCCGACACGGCCCTGACGGACACCTGTCTCAATGGGTTCCTCCCGTCGGTGGTGTTGGCGACGAAGCGTGTGCGGACAAGGCTCCCGGCAGCGCACGCGCCGGTAACGGGGTTGTACGGGTTCGCTGTGCACGTCCTATCCTTGTGCTCGTCGCTGCCGCGGCAGCCTGGGACGCGGTAGGCGTTGGCGAGCCTGCAGGTGTCGCTCTTGCACGGGAACGCGGCGGGCAGGTGGCCGCGCTGGCAGGTCGACCAGACGAGCGGGCCGGCGATGTCGAGGACGAGGTTGGCGCCGTCATTGAAGGGGATGGTGTAGAGGGAGGTTGCGGTGTCCTTGGTCACCGGAACGACCACCGGAAGAGGCTTGCACGACGCCGGCCACGCCAGCGAGGCGGCAAGCGCGAATAGGAGGAAGAGGAGGAGTAGTGACATCTTTGTCACTTCCGCGCGGTGATCGCCGGTCAAGATTGGGACTGTAACAACTAGGTCTCGCGGTTGTGCCATTGATCGGTGCATGTTTGCTTCTTTATATACTGGCGGTGATCACGCGTCTGTGGTTTCTCTCGACGCCGGAATTAATGGTCAATTCCCGTCGACGGTGAGGGGCAGCTGTACTAGTTGAACTGTTTTGGACTGCCACCGTGTGGAATCTTACTGCGGCGTACACAGGTGGTGTGCATGGGCGTGACCCATACAGTGCGAGACTGAGTAGAAAAACCATGTCATCTACAGTACAGTATGTGTCAATTCCCGTGGGACGAACAGTTCACCAGTGCACGCCGTCGATCAAGCGTCTCTCCATTTCACTTGATTATATTGAAAAATGTCTCGTCAAAATTTCGGAATCACCTAGGTCATCATGTGGTCTGCGGATATTAAAATTTACGGAGAGCATTGGACATGCGAGAGATATTTCGTCCCACATATCTCAATATGTATATGTCACGCGGTATTATGATACCTGTTCTAGGTCATGTGATGTGATCATTTAAAATTTAACTCTGATTACTAATTGTCAGGTTAATTAATATGAGACTTTTTAGGACAAAATTAGCTATCATTTTAGTCGAGTAAGAAGGAAATGACAAGGGTGTGATAAGCCGAGCAACATACAACCATTGAATCATGCGATTATGCTAAAACATCAATCTTATCATCTGAAGATGAGCTCTTATCGCAATCATTGGTCCTTTCACAATTGTTTAAGCCAGAAAATGCTAGATAAAAATCTCTTATACTTCTCGAAGGGATCAATTTTTTGTTTACATCGATGAGCTAGACTTAGATCTTCGATTTGAGTGCGGTAAATTTCGACAAGTCTAGATTTTGAGCACATTTCAAATAAGTTAGAATATAATGATAAGGGAGTACATATATATCACCATGTCATCATCAAAACTGAAATTGTACATATATTGAAATTTTAAATTTCTAGAAAATAAGGAAACCATTTAATAATACACTTACATGAGATATAAATTGGGCAGAAAATTAGAGTTGAATAATACAAGTCTTAATTATCAATTGAGTGTATTTGCATAACATTTTTTTACATTAAACAATGCACAAAAGAAACAAAATAAGAATACAAAAATGCAGTTGAGTAGGAAAACCATGTTCATCTATCTGTCCATTCCCGTGGGACGAACAGTTCACCAATGCACGCCGTCGATCAATCATCTGTCCATTTCACTTGATTATACCGAAAAATGTCTCATCAAAATTTCATAACCACCTAGGTCATCATGTAAAATATAACATATTTTGAAGTTTCAAAATAAATTTGTAAAACATCTAAGGACGTTGACATTAGTGCACTCTACCAAGTAGCTAAATCTGACCGAATTTAAGAGTTTAGATTTGCCACTATTCACTAATTTTAGATTCCGATTTTGTCAAATTTTTACAGAACAAAATACGTCATATTTATATTTGATATTTTACGTTGGTAGATGACAATATTATCTACAGCCTGATTTTTTTCAGATTTTTTTAAAAGTTTCAAAAAATGAATTCAATTATTTCAAATAAAAGGCTCAATTTGTCCACTCTCTTAATCAACATAATTTTAGTCGAGCAAGAAGTGAATGATGAGGGCGTGAAAGCCAAGCAACATAGAACCACCGATTGTGTGACTTTGCCAAAGCATCAAACTTATCATCTGAAGGTGAGCTCTTATTGCAGTCGTTGGTTCTTTCACAAATTTCAAGCCACTTTTTTTAACTTAATACATAAATGGAATAACGGTAAAACGTTACTATGGCAAATATTATTATTACAGGGGCTTAATGAAAGGTTCCATTTTCTTAAATGTTATAGGTAAGTAGTCCAATACAAAACGGTAAGTGACCATATTTATTTATTTATTTATTATTACACATGTAGTAGAATATCTAGGCGCTCGAAGTGGAATATAAAAATTACAGGTAGTAGTAATTTAGTAACCAAACAGTGCAGCTGAGCATATTTGTCTACTTATGGGTTATGACAGGAAATGAAAATTCTAGGCTTTCCGAGTGAAATTGAAGTGGCCGCAATGCGCATAGTAGGGCAGCCTGGCGAACCCGAACCGCTTCTTTTCCAGGTCAAACTGCAGCACGAAATTCTCCATCTGGAACCCTCCAACGATCACCGCCGGCGCGTTTACATCCCCAGACTTCACCCCCTTCATCTCCACGAAGGCCAGGCACGCCTTCCCCGGCTTCACGTTCACCATCGAGTTCACGCCGGTCAGCGTCCAGTTCTTCCCTCCGTCCAGCGCCAGCGTCACACTCGGCACCATGTACCCGAGCCGCGTGTTCGCCAGCGTCCGCGCGTCGTAGCACACCTCGAACGGCGCCACTGGCTTCACCGTGCGCGCGGGCTGCCACAGCACCGCCATGGCCTTGCGGAACGCGGCCACGAACGGGCGGTACACGTCGGGGCGAAGCACGGTGTAAGGCACCGTCGTGCGGAGCACCACGCCGCCGGCCGCGAGAGAGTGTGCCGGGACGGCCACGCGGGAGTTCTCGAGCGCGATATACTTGACCGTGACATAGTACGCGGGGTTGTCTTTTTTGGTGACGAGCGGGGTGTACTCGAGCGACCGCGTGTACTCCGGCTGGCCCTCGAGGAGGTACAGCGGACCGCCGCCGAATATGGCCACGCCGTCGCCGTAGGAGCCGCCGCTGGGGAGGCAGAGGAGGAACTTCTTGGCGACCTTCTGCGACGACGCTACCTGCGCCGGCAGGGCCAGGCCAGAGCCCGCGAGCCCGGCCACGCCCGATGCGGCCCGCGGCAGCGACGCCAGGAGCTTCTTTGTTGTTCCGCACGCCGACACGGCCCTGACGGACACCTGTCTCAACGGGTTCCTCCCGTCGGTGGTGTTGGCGACGAAGCGTGTGTGGACAAGGCTCCCGGCAGCGCACGCGCCGGTAACGGGGTTGTACGGGTTCGCTGTGCACGTCCTATCCTTGCGCTCGTCGCTGCCGCAGCCGGCGACGCGGCAGCCTGGGACGCGGTAGGCGTTGGCGAGCCTGCAGGTGTCGCTCTTGCACGGGAACGCGGCGGGCAGGTGGCCGCGCTGGCAGGTCGACCAGACGAGCGGGCCGGCGATGTCGAGGACGAGGTTGGCGCCGTCATTGAAGGGGATGGTGTAGAGGGAGGTTGCGGTGTCCTTGGTCACCGGAACGACCACCGGAAGAGGCTTGCACGACGCCGGCCACGCCAGCGAGGCGGCAAGCGCGAATAGGAGGAAGAGGAGGGGTAGTGACATCTTTGTCACTTCCGCGCGGTGATCGCCGGTCAAGATTGGGACTGTAACAACTAGGTCTCGCGGTTGTGTCATTGATCGCTGCGTGTTTGCTTCTTCATATACTGGTGGTGATCACACGTCAGTGGTTTCTCTCGACGCCGGAATTAATGGTCAATTCCCGTCGACGGTGAGGGGCAGCTGTACTAGTTGAACTGTTTTGGACTGCCACCGTGTGGAATCTTACTGCGGCGTACACAGGTGGTGTGCATGGGCGTGACCCATACAGTGCGAGACTGAGTAGAAAAACCATGTCATCTACAGTATGTGTCAATTCCCGTGGGACGAACAGTTCACCAGTGCACGCCGTCGATCAATCATTTGTCCATTTCACTTGATTATACCGAAAAATGTCTCATCAAAATTTCATAACCACCTAGGTCATCATGTAAAATATAACATATTTTGAAATTTCAAAATAAATTTGTAAAACATCTAAGGACGTTGACATTAGTGCACTCTACCAAGTAGCTAAATCTGACCGAGTTTAAGAGTTTAGATTTGACACTATTCACTAATTTTAGATTCCGATTTTGTCAAATTTTTACAGAACAAAATACGTCATATTTATATTTGATATTTTACGTTGGTAGATGACAATATTATCTACAGCCTGATTTTTTTCAGATTTTTTAAAAGTTTCAAAAAATAAATTCAATTATTTCAAATAAAAGGCTAAATTTGTCCACTCTCTTAATCAACATAATTTTAGTCGAGCAAGAAGTGAATGATGAGGGCGTGAAAGCCAAGCAACATAGAACCACCGATTGTGTGACTTTGCCAGAGCATCAAACTTATCATCTGAAGGTGAGCTCTTATTGCAGTCATTGGTTCTTTCACAAAATTTCAAGCCATTTTTTTAACTTAACACATAAATGGAATATCGGTAAAACGTTACTGTGGCAAATATTATTATTACAGGGGCTTAATGAAAGGTTCCATTTTCTTAAATGTTATAGGTAAGTAGTCCAATACAAAACGGTAAGTGACCATATTTATTTATTTATTTATTTATTATTACATGTAGTAGAATATCTAGGCGCTCGAAGTGAAATATAAAAATTACAGGTAGTAGTAATTTAGTAATCAAACAGTGCAGCTGAGCATATTTGTCTACTTATGAGTTATGACAGGAAATGAAAATTCTAGGCCTTCCGAGTGAAATTGAAGTGGCCGCAATGCGCGTAGTAGGGCAGCCTGGCGAACCCGAACCGCTTCTTTTCCAGGTCAAACTGCAGCACGAAATTCTCCATCTGGAACCCTCCAACGATCACCGCCGGCGCGTTTGCGTCCCCGGACTTCACCCCCTTCATCTCGACAAAGGCCAGGCACGCCTTCCCCGGCTTCACGTTCACCATCGAGTTCACGCCGGTCAGCGTCCAGTTCTTCCCTCCGTCCAGCGCCAGCGTCACACTCGGCACCATGTACCCGAGCCGCGTGTTCGCCAGCGTCCGCGCGTCGTAGCACACCTCGAACGGCGCCACCGGCTTCACCGGCTTTGGCGCTCGCGCATACTGCCACTGCGCCGCCGTGGCCTTGCCGAACGCGGCAACGAACGGGCGGTACACGTCGGAGCGGAGCACGGTGTAGGGCACTGTCGTGCCGAGCACCACGCCGCCGGTGGCGAGCGCGCGCGGTGGGAGCGGCATGCGGGAGTTCTCCAGCGCGATATACTTGACCGCGACGTAGTACGCGGGGCTGCCCTTCCTGGCGACGAGCGGCGTGTACTCCAGCGACTCCGTGTACTCCAGGGACCCCGTGTACTGCAGGTAAAGCGGCCCGCCGCCGAAAATGGCCACACCGTCGCCGTTGGCTCCGCCGCCCGGGAGGCAGAGGAGGACCTTCTTGGCGACCTTCTGCGACGACGCTACCTGCGCCGGCAGCGCCAGGCCGGAGCCCGCGAGCCCGGCCACGCCCGAGGCGCCCCGCGGCAGCGACGCCAACAGCTTCTTCGTCGTTCCGCACGCCGATACGGCTCTGACAGACACCTGACTCACCGGATTGCTCCCGTCAGTAGTGTTGGCGACGAACCTCGTATGGACCAGGCGTCCGGCGGCGCACGCGCCGGTGACCGGGTTGTACGGGTACGCCGTGCACGTCCTGTCCTTGCGCGCGTCGCTGCCGCAGCCGGCGGCCCGGCAGCCTGGAACGGGGTAGGCGTTGGCGAGCCTGCAAGTGTCGCTCTTGCACGGGAACGCCGCCGGCAGGTGGCCGCGCTGGCAGGTCGACCAGACGAGCGGGCCGGCGATGTCGACGACGAGGTTGGCGCCGTCGTAGAACGGGATGGTGTAGAGGGAGGTGGCGGGGTCCTTGGTCACCGGAACGACCACCGGAAGGGGCTGGCACGACGCCCGCACAACGAGCGAGATGACAAGGAGGAGGATGGCGGTGAGTCGTGACATCTTTCTAGCTTGGTACTGTACTAGGTCGGTGGGTGTGTGAGTGTGTGATGGATCGGCGCGTGTGTGCTTGTTTATATACTGGTGGTGATCACGCGTCTGTGATCTCTCGACACCGGAATCGATGGTCAAATCCCGTCGACGATGGGATAGCCAGGTGTACCAGTTGAACTGTTTTGGACTCCATTCCCGTGGGACGAACAGTTTTGCTGCACGCCATTGATCAAGAATCTGGAGGTATAGGAGAAGAATAGGGAGCAATAGCTTGTACTTTTTATTTGGTCAGAGGGATGGGTGGACAAAGTTGCATGCTCTGGATTGACAACTTATGAATGAGAAGAATAAGAAATTTCATGTCTAGCCGTTGGATGCACCTTTCTCACCCAAATTGCAAATACGATCACCCTCGATCTAGAGGAGGTGCTTCTCTAATTTTTCTTTTTAGATAATAGGCTTTTTTCGCCCAACATTAAATTAATAATGCCCATAACGGCCAGTCAATACAAGCGAGAGAGGATGCTGGCAAACCAGCTTACAAATAAAGCACACACGAAGATGCTGGGAAGAGCAGCCGATAAAGAAAAAGGGCAAGAACAGGTAGACTACAAGTAAAAAAGACGCGCAGCCTGTAGAAGCCTAAGTCTTCATCCACCAAAGCGCCCGATGATCTAGGAGGAGTGATGTTGAACCAAGCAGTGAGAAAGGCAAACCATCAGGAAAAGAAGCCATCGTCAGTCTCGAATCGGACAATCGTCGTCACACTACCATTTGTCCATCGCCAAAGAGAGCACAATGCCCCCTCGCCCTGGCTCGAAGGGCGCCGTACCGTCGGTCGACCGGTAGCTCACACAGAGCACAGATGGCAACTGAAGAACAGATCAATACGAAAGAAGAGGCACCAGGCTCAAGCAGCATTGGTAGGCATCCCATGTCATGGGCAGCAACACCAACATCGACGAAAAAAGACCCATGAGAACTAGCTGAAGGGACCCAAGGACTGCGTCTTCAGGAAGGGGACGATGCCGAAGCGTCGCCGCCGCCCGGCCCGGACGTCCGGACCAAGGTTTTCACCCGGAGCCAAGGTGGAGATGGCAGGTCTACGACAACGCCTTCAGGGAGGGAAACAACGCTGGAAGCGCCGCCGTCGCCTGCATCGAAACGTGCAAGGCTTTCGCAAAGAACTGTGTAGCTACCACTAGAGATCTAAACAACCTCTACACCTCACACCACCAGATGCACCACCGTGGTCCGCCGCAACAACCTCCATTCTTGCCAAGGAAGCTGGGGGCAGAACCGATGTGGAAACAGCAAAGAGCTGACCAACAGGCCAGAGGGTCGGAATTGAGGACGCCTAGATCTGGGCGGGAGCAGCCGCACCGGCGACCCCTGCACCACGAACGTCTTCCACGCAAACCGCATCGCCGTCCACATGGCCGAAGAAGTTGACCAGCACCTGCGCAACGTCACCTGCCGAAAGAGCGACGCCGTGCCCACCGATTGGAGCCGCCGCTCCAGATCCAGGAAAACCAACCTCACCCGTCACCCACCGGACGACGAGCCGTAGGTACGCAGCCAGCCAACCCAACTGTCGTACCCATGTTTCTCATCCACCAGCATCATGGACTTCCAACGGAAACTCTCAGCCGTGCAAGACACAACCGGCGCTTGCCCAGATCCGCAACAACCAGCGAGAAGCAAGAAGAGAGGATCAGCAGGAGGGACAAGCAGCAAGTATGGAGGATGCCAAGCCATGGCCGCAGCCCGACACCACTGGTCGGAGCTAGTGGTGCCGACGAACCTGACCACACTGGTCGGAGTCGGCGTTGTAGACAAGCCCCTGCCAAGAGACACCGACGACCCAGGACGGCGTCCATGGCCATGCCGGCCGGCGCACACGGCACCAAGGGGAGTAATGCCTCCATGGCCAGAACTCCGTCGCCGCGTTATCCTTGCCGATTTGGGCCTGGTAGATCTGCGGGCTAATCGAGAGTGTGGGAGTGAGGGGAACTGGTGGGAGGAGAGTAGGCGGATGGAGAGGCCCCGCCGCCCAGAGGAGGACGACGCGGCTGGCTCGCGGCGGCGAGGGGGAGGGCTGCAGGAGGTGGCGGCGCTTAGGAGGAACCCTAGTCCCCCGAGCTGCCCAGAGGAGGACGGCGCGGGGGTCCGACTAGTCACAACTCACAGCAACTACTCGGAAGTGAGACGAGATTCCGTCTCACATGGTCACTGTGCCGGTGCTTCTCTAATTTTTATCCAATAAAAGACCCTTTATTAATTTCATAAGTTAGGAATGGTGATGCAATTAATAAGATCTCATACTCGGCCTCTACGTATATGGAGTAGTTACGATATACACATCGCTAGCAATGGTGCAGTATGACTAAGTGGAAACTCGTGGCAAGACCTAACTACATTGCCATCTATGTTGGATTAAAATATCATTACCGCCTGCTCAAACCGTGTACAGACCTTCTTCGTAAACACATCTGTGTTCTCCATTGGCTGAGTTATTAGGGATATTAAAACTGGGACAAGAGGAAGCCCTCACACGCTATAAGCAATTTTTACCATCAGATTGTACATTCTGCTGATTCCGGTCCGTCTAATTCTCCTCTT
The DNA here is from genome assembly GCA_012064385.1 of Puccinellia tenuiflora. NCBI lineage: Eukaryota > Viridiplantae > Streptophyta > Magnoliopsida > Poales > Poaceae > Puccinellia > Puccinellia tenuiflora. The sequence continues at coordinate 80,622 of QRDG01002335.1, read as the reverse complement.
CCCCGCTGTAGCTAGCCCAGTCGTCCCTAGGGGACGCTACTCTGGGCATCAAATTCGCTGGCTCTGGTGTATTGGGCCCGAAAACCCCAGTAAAGCCCACGTAGTTTGGTACTGGACCGAGCTGATAGCAATATTTACCTTTTAGCGACGACGATGATTCAATTCATGAAAAGAAAAAGGTACCGATGCGAATCAGAAGGGGGGAAGCTAGGTGATGTGGAGGGTACGATGCGGCCGGCTGCCTGACCCTAGGCGACCCATGCCTCTGATTGGAAGCGAGCCAGCGGAGCATCGACGTCTGATGCGGCCTTGGTTAGCTGATGCGGGCGAGCCCCTTCTCAATGAAGGCTGGTGTTAATTTTCAGTTTCTTCATATCCCTAATGGTTTTCAGTTTCTCCAAATCCCTAATGGCAGCCATCATGCGCCGCCGGCGCCAACTGATTCATTAAAAATGAATTATTTCTATATAGTCAAAGCGATCAAATAAACAAACACTCGATCCTACGGAGAATTATATCTGTTATCTATTTCACGCAATGAGTGCCAAATATATTCACAACACTATGTAGCAAGGAGAATTTTGAAGCTCCTAGGATGACTGACTATATAAAACATGCGAAAGCTTTGTGGCAACCTGAGTTTATGGCTCTATTGGCAGCCGGTTCCATGTCCTATCCTCGCTCTAGGGGGAGCATCTCCATTGTCGACGGTTCAGCGCCCTTCGAGCCAGGATGAGGGGATAGGGGTTCCCTTTCGGCCATGGAGGTACGGTCTGGCATTGGCTCACCTTCCTTGGAGTAGACGAGGGTGTGCTTCACCTTGCTGGCATTTCCTCCCGATGGCTTTGTCTTGGCCGCCCCCTGGTGCTCCATTCGCTGTAGAGGACATCGACACTTCAAGCTGGCCTTCCCCTGGTGTATCTTCTGTTTGCTTGTTGTTGGTCTTGATGTTGTAAGCTGTTTATCAGCATCTTGTATCTGTTGTTTGTGGCCTTGTGTGTGTGTGTGTGTGGGTGTTGTACTCGTGGCCTTGTGTATTTTCCTGGCCGGTTGATGGCTTTGTTAATTCAAAGCCGGGCTCGTCTCGAGCCTTCCTTCCATAAAACATGTGAAATTGCATTGGAAAAAATAAGTGCTTAATTAGCCTCATCATTGTGACAAACACTACACTGTAGCTTCCCATACCAATTCTCTTTTGATTGGTTATCCTTGGTTTACGTCTATGTGAAGGTACCACAAGAAAATTTGAAATTTTAGTGTTACCTTAATTTTCTATGTTTTATTATTATCGGCTTGGAATGTACTAGTTCTCTATGTATGGAATCAACCGAGAAAATTTTATTAGCTTATCGATTCCAACAAAAAAATTCAATCCGTTCCGACAATTGAACCATTGCCAACATGAGTCTATGTCTAAATATATCTCGCCTAAACGTTGTATTTGGTGCGATGTCTCCAAACCGGTGGCGACCATGTCGCACTTGTGCCAAACAATATTGTATTGAGCTTCCAAATCGGATTTCCTAGACATCTTTGGTATTAAATGATTCAATGAGGAAGAAATTATTCTTCGTTCATAATTATACCATAACACAAGTGTGAATCATCAGGTTTACAAAACACTTAGGACAACTCATTTGAGCCTATATACTTTTTCCTCGTCATGGTTTCCAAAACCGATCCGACATAAGAAAAAAATACATTTACCAATAAGGGTGGAATTCTTGCCAATACCAAGATCCCAAGAACTTTTGGATGACAAACCACATCCTGTCTAGCGAGTAAACATTAGATTTTATGGTCTCTTTGCCAAAATAATTAATCAAAACAATAAATAATCTAGTCGTTGCATAACTTCTTTTGACAGCTGAAAGAGAGTGAAATCATATAAAATACCATATATCTTCCGCCGATAGAAATCAATTTTACTTTTGAACTGCTAAGTCTTTTCCAAAGGCGCTCTTTCACATGTTTTCATTCAACATTTGTTATCCTTCAACAATGTGTCGAAATATCCAAATATTTAATTGGAAGCTGGCCTTGCTTGGCGAAATAATTTAGCATATTGAGCGGTCATGTCTTTGACTAACCTGAACAATTTTTTTAGCATTTATAACTACTCGTACCTGGAATTAATAAAATTTCAGGTTCATAGCCCCTTTCGAGTTCATGATCCATAAAAAGAATCATGTCATCCGCATATTAAAGGATATTGTATATTCCACCATCCACCATGTGTAAAACTACCCCCAAAATTTGAAACCGAGAAATAAAAAACCAGTCGATTTGTCCGACATGAAGAAAAAACAAACAATTCTAGAAGATCCGACTTAATGGCATCCAGAAATTTTGATAAAACTCATCGGGAAAACCATCCGTAGCCGAGCTTGTTGCGCTCCATTTGGATTACCGATTTCTTACTTGCTCCTCAATGAAAGGTTCAACAAGATATGTGTTATCCTCATCAGTTGCCTGGGTCACTAGGTTTGAGGATTCAACATAGACATTTCTCAATTTAGTTGTGATTCAAGACGTGTAAATGTGTTAGCAAGGTTGGAAAAAGCGCCAGGCGTAAGCGAGGCGGTTGGCATTCATAGTGCCTAGGCGATGATTAAGCGTACTAGGCGTAGCCTAGGCGGGCATACAGTTTATACAGTCAGGTGTGAATTTGGGTTACTATATATCTATACAAGATAATTTGGACCATATAAAGGAGTATGCTACCAGCAACTGTCATTAGATTATGACCCATATGGTTTTTTGGTGCAATATGATATGATTTCTTTCTGGAGATGAAAATTTATTGGTTGCACTGCCTAGATTTATGCTTATGCACTAGGCGAGGTGTTTGTCCATCGCCTAATGCTAAGCGTGATTAAGCGTCGCCTAGGCGCTGCCTAATCCAACAATGTGTGTGTGTTAGTGAGAATTGTGACAGTTATGTGTTTCTTAAAAAAAAGATAAACCTCTGCGTAGGTAGGTTGATACACGTAAAAAATTGGAATTCCAGTTTTTCCCGTTCCCTCTTCCCCAAGAAAAAAAAAAGATTTCCATTTTCAATGAGTCTCTAGCTAAGGTTCCAAACGAACTTCCCCGAAATATGCGATTTCCGGTCACCGCGGCATTGATGGATTTGGACTAAAGAAAGAAAAAAATGTTAGTCTCGATTCTCAAGATGCGTGATTCATGGTGTACCTCGCGTGCCCTGTGAGACTCCTCGTCGGCGCGATCTGTCTGAACTCTGAAGGTCAATGCACTGGAGCACATTCCGAGAGAGCACACGGACAGATTGATATCGTGAGCATGGTTTTCTTACACTCACACTGCCTGGCTTCGCGGACGAATCTTCCAGTGCACGCCACGCAGCAAGATCCGACACGGTGGCAGGCCAGAGAAGTTTAACTAGTGCTCTTCGGCCGCCGATGGAGATCGCCATTAATTCCGGTGTCGAGATAATCACGAGTACGTACGTACTATATAAAGAAGCTAACACGCGCCGATCCAACTCCACACACTTAGCAGAAGCTTCTCCGGGGAAGAAATTAAGATGGCACGACTCCTCCACCACCTCGTCCTGGCCGCCTCGCTGCTCGCGCTGGCGTGGCCGGCGTCCTGCCAGCAACTTCCAGTGCTCGTTCCGGTGACCAAAGACCGCAAGACATCACTCTACACCATCCCGTTCCACTATGGGACAACCCTCGTCGTCGACATCGCCGGCCCGCTCGTCTGGTCGACATGCCAGAGCGACCACCTGCCGGCGGCATTCGAGTGCATGAGCGACACCTGCGGGCGCGCCAACGCATACCCCGTCCCGGGGTGCCTCTCGGCCGGCTGCGACCGCGACCCGCGCAAGCACAGGACGTGCACGGCGTACCCGTACAACCCAGTCACCGGCGCGTGCGCCGCCGGGATCCTGGTGCACACGCGGTTCGTCGCCAACACCACCGACGGGAGCAACCCGGTGAGCCAGGTGTCCGTGAGGGCCGTGTCAGCGTGCGCAACGAGGAAGCTCCTCAAGTCGCTGCCGCGGGGTGCCACGGGTGTGGCGGGACTGGCAGGCTCCGACGTGGCGCTGCCGGCGCAGGTGGCGTCGTCGCAGAAGGTCGCGAAGAAGTTCCTCCTCTGCCTCTCCCGCCGCGGCGTCTACGGCGACGGCGTGGCCATCTTCGGCGGCGGCCCGTTCCACCTCACCACGCAGCCGGAGATGGACTACACGCAGTCTCTGGAGTACACGCCGCTCCTCACCAAAAGCGACAACCCCGCGTACTACGTCTCGGTCAAGTACATCGCGCTGGGGAGCTCCATCGTGCCCCTCCCGCCGCGCGCGCTCGCCACCGGCGGCGTGGTGCTCTGCACGAGGGTGCCGTACACCTTGCTCCGCGCCGACGTGTACCGCCCGTTCGTTGCCGCGTTCGGCAAGGCCATGGCGGCGCTGTGGCCGTCCGCGCGCGTGGTGAAGCCAGTGGCGCCGTTCGGGCTGTGCTACGACGCGCGGACGCTGGCCAACACGCGGCTCGGGTACTTGGTGCCGAGCGTGACGCTGGCGCTGGACGGCGGGAAGAACTGGACGATGACCGGCGTGAACTCGATGGTGGACGTGAAGCGGGGGAAGGCGTGCCTAGCCTTCGTGCAGATGAAGGGAGTGAAGGCTGGGGACGGAAAGGCGCCGGCGGTGCTCGTCGGAGGGTTCCAGATGGAGAACTTTGTGCTGCAGTTCGACCTGGAGAAGAAGCGGCTCGGGTTCGTCAGGCTGCCGTTCTTCACGCAGTGCCGCCACTTCAATTTCACACGGAGCGGCTAGGGCTTCTACCGTACGTACCAGCTTAATTAGTTGTAATAAACATGTTTTTCATTTCGTCGAGACTGCCATAGGCCATTATTTGGCGTTTGTTTTATTTTCGTCGGCTTTGTGTAGGGTGTAAACTCTTTTCGTTTGTATCGTCTTCGTCTCCTACAACGCCTTACTGATTTTTTGTGGCGAACATGTCATTTATTTATAGTGTGGGAGCGAGGAAAAAATAGGAGCTTGGGCGGGCCTTGAGCTAAGTAAATCGCGATTCACAGCTGAATTTGATATACGAAGTATATATAATTCAAATAGTAGTATCGAACTTTAGAACCTTACCTTCATGACAGTCTGGAAGAGCGTAATACATAACCAAAAATATAAAATATAGCTCGCTAGACAATAGGAGTCACGAACAGAAACCGCAATTTCCAAACACCCAAAATAGAACATGCAAGATTAAAAAAAAGAAAAGCAAGAATTATTAATTCATTGAGTTGTAAATATTTATTCACATTAGAAAGCATAAAACATACCATTAAAATACTAATGTCGTCTTGGCAAAAACCCTCAGCGAAACTTGTTTATTAAGAATGGGGTCACATAACATTTCAACCGGATCAAGTTCATTCTTGTAATCTTGTTGGTAACATACTAAGGCCAAGTACAACGCTGGGCGCTAGCTTGAGCACTAGGATTGTTATCCCCGTTGAAACAGCGGTTCGGTTTTTAAATCCCAACTGCGGGCGCTTAGAGCCTGGCGTCGACGCAAGTTTTTGCGGCAGGCGCTTAACATTTTTTCCTTCCCGTATGTGGTGAGCGCATAGGGCAGCGGGCCAGTAGCAGAACGGTTTTGCCCGCCGTAATTAAGCGTCTAGCGTTGCATGGTAGGGCGCTTAGCTGATAAATCGTGTTTTTTGAAATTAATTTTTTCACTTAAACGCCCAGATTAGCGTCTAGCATTGTACATGCCCTAACATGAACCGGTGACTCTTGTTCTGACTGCCAAATATTTGCATTCTGAATACTTGTTCTCGGGATCAAATACTTTCTCACATCTGATAATTAACAGTGCTACCGAAGATTATATAGAGGGAACGAGTGTAGACTGGAGACGCTCTAACGGCGTGATCGATCGCTGCCTTGCTTTTTGTTTTTTGTTTTGGGAACCTATCGCTGCCTTGCTTCATGCCGAATTCGGGAAACAGGCGGCAGCAGGCTGCAGCCCACAAACTCACATACAACTCAAATTGACCAAGTTTCCTAGCTTGGCTCCTGGACCGAGAAGCACGTGAGGCCCAACAATTATTTGCCCAGTGAAATTATGTCGTTACCACTTACCAGCATGCTTTTCCCCTCAAAAAAAAAAAAAAACTTACCAGTAAGCCTCCCTCAAAAAGAAAAGAAAAGAAAAAACTTACTAGCAGGAAAATAGACTACCTGATCGAGACGCATGGGCTCCATCTCCAAGAGCACATATAGGAGGTATGCATGGACATTAATACAAGTGAAATACGTGTAAACAGTCTCTTCACCCCTTTCCCGACATGAGTAAAAATTAATAGTACTAGTTACCCTCTAAGCATACACAATTAACAACGGATGAGGGTTTTGGTAACCGGGTGGAAATTTTGGTTACTAACCAATAATCGTGTTTACCAGCCTCTTGGTAGATAGGTTATTGCGACAAAAAAATCCAATGTCTATCCGAAAAGAATTTTGTAAATGGTATTGCCAAAGGTGATTTATGTGAATATCACATGATTCGGTGTTTTCTTGTTCTTAAAAGAACAGCATAATTCAAAAAAAAATCATCATATTATGCGTGGTGACGTTTCAACATATTCCGGTACCATGTGAACGGCAAATTTCGGTCCTTGCTAGTAAAACATGGTCAGACCTTGCTGCACGTATCCTTTTAAGAATATTAACAAAAAAAATCTCATCTGTTATATTGTAAAATCCGAGAAAACTTTATTACAGTCGCCCATTCGGCGACAAGCATATGCATGCACGATTTCTTGACAACACATCCATGATGGGTTTTCAACACACGGGGGGCCCACTCGTTTTTAAACAACCACCTTATTCTATTTTTCCCTATTTATATGGTTTTCTAATTTTATTGACTAATAGATTTGACAATAAGTAGATGAGCATGTGACATACTACTTCCCACATGCCTCTCTCTCTCTCTCTCTCTCTCTCTCTCTCTCTCTCTCTCTCTCTCTCTCTCTCTCTCTCTCTCTCTCTCTGCACGCACGCGTGTGTGTCAACGAGACAACATCAACTCATACTTCCCTGACGCCCTTCAGCTCGTCGCGGCAAGTCGGTCATATGAAATCACGTCATAGGCCATGTGCTCTCCCGTACCTCTCTTTTAGTCTCGCTTCGTCCATTGAGCTCCGTCGCACGAACATAGTCGGATGATGATACGACAGTCGACAGGTGCCACGACAACAAAGAAGATTGCACTATTCAATCTGGAAGCAGTGCCTCGACGCAGCGCAAGTGGCATTGGCAAAGGTGAGGAAGAACCTTTGGGTTCCGGTTGGGGAGACATTTTTGCGCCAAAGAAGACGTAGCAACCCTGGTAGGGGAGGATGGCTAGGGTCGGCGAACCAGTGGTGGTGGCCGATTCGGCAAGCAGGTGGCAATCAGCGGATTGCGGAAGATGGGTGGTTGTGCCAACTCTATCGATCCGGCGCATCATACATGAGCACAAGGGAGGTTTCAAAAAAGAAAAGTGGACCAATGGTGGTGAGGAAAATAAGGGGAAAAGGTCTGACGATAGTGGCATTCTTCTTTGATATGTTGGTGTTAATTTTGATCGAACTTTTGCGTTTTGCGGCGTAGTTAACCACTCATTAGCCACGCCACATAAAAACGGTTTGGCTACATCCCAGTTTCTAAAATTTACCGTGTTTTTGCTGCTTCCCTATGAAGTCACGCTGAACCTTTCTTTCCGGTTGCACTCCACGGGGATTTGTGCCATGGAGGGCTACATCCCAGCAACTATTGAGGACTTGGCGGTGCGGTTCAGCTGGTCGGGGACGACGACGTGGTCGTCGAGGTTCACCGTGGTCTGGACCCATCTCGGTGTCGCGCCGTCGTCCATCACCTGCACGCACGCACATGCATACAATCATATTGAGAACTTGAGTATAATTTGGGAATGGATGCATGGGTGAAAACGTAGCTACCAGGACGCTGCAGAAGCGCGGGTGACTCACGAGGGTGGCCTGGAACCCATGGCGGAGCGCGGGCAGGTCGACCAGCGCAGCGAGCCCGAGCACGCACACGACGTAGCAGCGCATGCTCGGCTCAAGGAACAGCCGCCCCACCGGGCTCACCGGATCCTCCCCGCCGGCGCCGGCCACTGTCGTTCGTCTCCGTGCACGTCACGTCGATCGCGAGCTCCGGCGATGGTACCATGTTGCTGCCGTCCATGTCATGTGCCGTCCGTGTGTGGCTGGATGTAGCCTCTTAATTTGTAGTGGGAAGGGGACGGATGCACAACACAGCGGACGTGCGCGTGCATGAATATCAAGCGCACGCGCTTCGTCGCCGGTGCCCGCGTGTAACGGTGTAAGTTATGACATTCTGGTGTTTTGTGAGAGTTTGGATGCTAAACTGTTGTGATCAGCTGTGTTGTATTGTGTCCGTTTCTCTTTCTGCACATTGAATCGACCGATGAAGACAGATATCCGGCCTTACCCCCTGGTGGCTCGGCGACGTGCCGCTCTTGATCGATTTGGGTTTGATGCGGCAGCTAAACCAAGACGATGCCTTGTGAAAAAACGCCCCCTCGTAACCATGTCACGCCTTTCATGCCATCCACCCTTTGTTTTAGATTTGGTAAAAAAAAAAAGAACGTTGCTACACGTAAGACAAAATCTGTCCGATATGCATACGACAATTCAAGAGAGCCATTCACCACGGCCGTTTCCTAGGCCACCGTGTACTTCTAAATTCAAGTTTGAACTTGGATGGTTATATCGTGAAGGCTTTCTGAAATTGGTTAAAAAGATATGGAAGAGACCCGTTGCTGGTGAGACTCCAATTCAAAGGTGGAATAACAGAATACGTGCCTTATGTAACTACCTTATTAGATGGGCACAACACACAACAGGTTTACTTAAAAAACAAAAACAACGACTATCATCTATTATTGATGACCTCGAGGCGTTGGCAGAAATTCGTCCGCTATCCGTGCAAGAAATTGAGCTCAAAAGCCAATCAAATACAGAGATAGCGAGGCTACTGCGCGACGAAGAGCTTAAATGGTATCAACGTTCAAAAGCTAAATTCATTCTGAAAGGAGACTCGAATACGAGATATTTCCATAGTGTTGCCAATGGAAGACACAGGAAAAATATATTTATTCTCTTGTCCAGGATGAGGGGACGATTGAGGGCCATGAACAGCTTAAGTTGTATATAACCAATTACTACAAAGGTCTGTTTGGGGCTCCCGAGGAAGAAAACTTCATTTTGGATGAGTTCCGAACAGACGATATCCCTCAGGTGTCATTGGAGAAAAATAGCCACCTTACTACCCCGTATTCGGAGGATGGAGTAAGAAAGGCGGTTTTCCAAATGGAACACGACAAAGCTCCTGGTCCTGACGGCTTCCCGGCAGAGTTCTACCAGAACTTTTGGGATGTCATCAAGTCAGATATGTTAGAGTTGTTCGGTTGCCTTCACGATGGACAATTGGAGTTGTTCCAGCTAAATTTGTGTGAAATAATTTTGCTACCTAAGATTAATGAGGCGGAAAGATTTGACAATATAGACCGATCTACCTTCTTAATGTTAGCTTCAAAATTTTCACTAAAGTGGCTACGTTAAGGTTGAATATTGTGGCAGATCATGTGGTTCGTCCATCTCAAACTGAGTCGTTACCCTTCATGAGACAGTGCACGAATTACATAGGAGAAAGCTGAATGGGGTCATTCTAAAGCTTCATTTCGATAAAGCTTATGATAAGGTTAAATGGTCTTTTCTCCAGCAAACCCTCAGAATGAAAGGTTTCTCTGATGAGTGGTGCGCTCTAATCCACAGCTTCATTTCGGGTGGAAGTGTAGCCATTAAAGTCAATGATGATACTGGCAAGTACTTTCAAACCAAAAAAGGACTTCGACAGGGTGATCCATTGTCGCCAATACTATTTAATATAGTGGCAGACATGTTGACCATCTTGATTGAACGTGCAAAGTCTGATGGCCAAATTGTAGGGGTGATTCCGCATCTGGTTGATTGAGGCCTATCCATCCTACAATACGCTGACAATACAATGAGGCCTATCCATCCTACAATACGCTGACAATACAATCCTCTTTATGGAACATGACATCGAAAAAGCAAAAACCCTGAAGCTAATCCTATTAGTGTTTGAGCAATTATCCGGTCTCAAGATTAATTTTTTATAAGAGCGAGTTGTTTTGTTTTGGTGAGGCACAAGATGATGTTTCCTTGTATGCGGAGCTTTTTGGATGTAGCCAGGGCCAATTTCCAATTAGGTATTTGTGTATTCCGATTCATTATCGGAGATTAACAAATGCTGAATGGAAGCCGGTGGAGGAACGACTTCAAGCTAGGCTAAACAACTGGAAGGGCAAATAGCTATCCTTAGAGGGAAGATTGGTACTCATTAATTCAGTTCTGACTAATATGGTACTGTATATGATATCTTTCTTTCAACTTCTTAAAGGAGTCTTGAAAAAAATGGACTATTTCCGTTCAAGATTCTTTTGGCAAGGGGATAGTGAAAAGAGGAAGTACCGTTTGGCTAAATGGAGTGTGGTTTGCCGCCCAAAAGACCAAGGAGGACTTGGTGTTCATGACTTGGGTGTTAAGAACAAAGCTCTCCTTGGCAAGTGGATCTTCAAGCTTCTGACTGAAGATGGTGTGTGGCAAACCCTCCTGAAAAGGAAGTATGTGGGTTCCCAGGCTCTCTCCCAGATATATTGGAAGCCAGGTGATTCCCACTTCTGGGCGGGCCTTATGGCCACGAAGAAATACATCTTTCCACATGGGTCTTTCTCTATTAAGGATGGATCTCAAATTAGATTCTGGGAGGATAAATGGTTGGGTAATACCACGCTCCGAGAACAATATCGGGCCTTGTACAATATTGTGCGTCACAAAGGAGATACACTCGCTAAGGTGATGGAATCCTTCCCACCTAATGTGTCGTTCAGGAGAAGTATATTTGCTTCTAGGCAAGCATCGTGGAATGACTTGCTTCAACGTCTAGTCTCTGTGCATTTGACGCAGGGACCTGATGTATTTCTATGGAATCTCAAAGAGAATGGAAAATTCTCGGTGGATTCTATGTACAAAGTCTTAATCCAACCTGAGGTTCCAGCTGATAATAATAAAAAGATTTGGAAAATGAAGATACCTCTGAAAACCAAAATTTTCACTTGGTATCTTCGCCGAAGGGTAATTCTTACTAGAGACAACCTTGCGAAGCGGAATTGGCAGGATAGTAAAAAGTGTGTATTCTATCATCATGATGAGAGTATTAAACACCTTTTCTTTCAATACAGTTTTGCTAGATCTATATGGTAAACCATGCAGATAGCATCTAACTTATATCCCCCAAGAAGCGTTGCAAATGTTTTTGGCAATTGGCTCAACGGGGTGGATTTTAGGTTTAAGCTATTAATTAGGGTGGGAGCTGTCATATGGTCGCTCTGGCTGTGTAGAAATGACAAGATTTTTAATGATAAAAATTGTTTCCTTTTACAGTTCATCTACCGGTGCACAGCTTTGATCCGTTCATGGTCGCCACTACAGCGTGTGAATCATCGCGACCTGTTCATGGAGGTGTCTACGTGGTTGGAGGCTTCGACAAGAGATATTTTTTCCCAACGTGGATGGCAGCATCATCTGAGGATTGGGCCTCCACTACCTTAGGCGTCTTTACATTTTCTCATTATGATATGTAATTCACTTTTTTACTTTATTAGTTCTCCGTACTTGTGGACTTGTATTGGCTGTGTACATCTTATCTATGCAGAGGCCAGGTGTAATGATTAAAACTTTTTAAGTAATATAATCCCTTTATCAAAAAAAAAATTTCACCACGTGTATTCTTCTAAGAAAAACAAAATTGCATGTACGTGGTTCTGATCGGAAACCGGACCTACGTCTTGTGAGCGTGTTGTGTGCGTGCAATAATGTTTGGCGTGTCCAGTTTGCTCCGGCTTCAACTAAAAAAAAGAAGTGTCCAACTCGGTTTCCACTAGTAGAAAACAAGCCTTCCGTTTTGGCCGGCGGGAGCCTTTAGTCCCGGTCACGGCACGAACCGGGACTAAAGGATCCTTTTGTCCCGGTTCGTGCGGCTCGGAGGACGCGCGGGGACCGGGAGGCATCCGTCCCGGTTCTTTGGGACCCTTTTGTCCCGGTTCGTGGCACGAACCGGGACTAAAGGTCCGCACCCGACAGCCCCCAAGGTGGGGTCCGACGCGGGAACCTTTTGTCCCGGTTCGTGTTATAAACCGGGACAAAAGGCTTACCTTTAGTCCCGGTTTGTAATAAGAACCGGGACAAAAGGTGTTTTCTCACTATATCACCTTCTTCCTGCCCGAGGAGCTCGAGTTCATCAACATTTTTCTTCTCAAGCTCCTCACAAAGCTCCATTTGATCCATATTTTTTTCCACCATTTGTCCACATTAAGTTTGCCCCATCCACCCAAGGCTTCTAATAGGTTAGAAACCTTATCCTCTCGGAGCTCGGATTCATCTCTATCACTATTTGTGCTCCTCATTTCATTGGTGTTGCATGCTAGGTGTTTGATGAAATGCCTAAGTTAAAATTGCTCAAATTCTAGGCTAGTTGACTTATTGCTAGTTTATTTTTTTATATGCAATTTGAGTTCAAATTAAAGTATGATTTGTTGTTTTTAATTAGTGCCGTCCCGTTCGTGTCCTTGTCCTCACTGTTGTCGATCGCCCGCGCCGGGCGCCCCGTCGCCGACACCACCTTCGTGAGCTTCTTATTCTTACTTATATGATTTACATTGTTACCTGTATAATTTTTCTTATTTGTATAATTGTTTTTATATGTATAGTGTCATGGTTTTGATATCCGTCCCCGTCGGCCCTCGTCCGGTCTATGATTCGGATGTGGTATATTATCTTTTATAACTATGTTTTTAATTTCTTTATTTTAACAATTATGCCGACCAAACATTTGACATAGATATTTTGATCTAGGACATATATGAACCTGAAATTCCGACCGACCCTCGTGTCGAGAGGTTAAATTTAGTTGAAAGAGAAAACGATGATTTGAAAGAAAAAATCAAAAAAATTGAAGAAGAGAAGATGAAATTGGAGCTGTATGTTGCCGATATCGTCGATGATCACAAGATCGAGATGGATGTAATGCGTAAGAAGATTAGAAACATTAGAAAAGATGCCATTAAAAATGAGGCTTGGTATCATTATGCCGTCGGATCAATTGTTACCTTAGTTGCGATTTTGATCGCATTTGTTGTTGCATTTAAATGCATTAGATAGTTTGTATGTTAATTTCACTGTATGTTTTCATCATTAGGACTATGTATTACATTTGGTCAGTACTCTGCGGAAGGTTTTAATGTGATGACCTTCTATTCATGATGTTGTGTGTAATATAATATACTCATATAATGCAGATGAGTCGGCAATATATAACTCGAAATATATAAGGTGCTCGATGAATCGGCAATGGATGTACGGTGACCGACGAACTGGCGAGTTCATTACGGGACTTGGTAGTTTTATCGCTGTGACCGAGACAAAAAAACAGAATGGTTTTATGTATTGTCCATGTGTTGTCTGTCAGAATAAGAAGGATTACTCTTCCTCCAGAATCCTTCACACCCACCTGCTTCGGCACGGTTTCATGCCCAGCTATAATTGCTGGACCAAGCATGGAGAAACAGGGGTTATGATGGAAGAAAATGAAGAAGAAGATGATGGTTACAACTCTCCTATGTACCCTGAATACGGTGATACTGCAACGGGGAAGTTGAAGATCTAGATGAGCCGACTGATGATCTTGGTCGGGCCATTGCTGATGCACGGAGAGATTGCGGAACAGAAAATGAGAGGTCGAAATTCGCGCGCATGTTAGAGGATCATAACAAACCGTTGTACCCAAACTGTGAAGATGGCCTAAAAAAAACTGGGTAGCACACTGGAATTGCTGCAATGGAAGGTAGAAAACGGTGTGACCGACAAAGGTTTTGAAAAGTTGCTGAAAATAATGAAGAAGGACCTTCCAAAGCATAACGAATTGCCCGCCAGTACGTACGAAGCAAAGAAGGTTGTCTGCCCTCTAGGATTAGATGTGCAGAAGATACATGCATGCCCTAATGACTGCATCCTCTATCGTGGTGAGGAGTACGAGAATTTGGATGCATGCCCGGTATGCACTGCATTGCGGTACAAAATCAGACGAGATGACCCTGGTGATGTTGAGGGCGAGCGCCCGAGAAAAGGGTCCGCCGCCTCAGCCGTCTCCGCTGCGTCAGCCGTCTCCGCCACCTCAGCCGTCTCCGCCGTGACAGCCATCTCCTCCGCAGCATCAGCCATCTCCTCCGCCGCGTCAGCCGTCTCCACCGCCTCATCCGTCTCCGCCGTGTCAGGCATCTCCTCCGCAGCCTCAGCCGTCACAGGCTCATAGTCGTGTTCAAAAGCGGAAGAGCACCGCCTGCGCCGCCTCTGCCTCGGGTTCTAGTGGTACAAGTAATCAGAAGAAAGCGAAACCTGCCAAGCCTATCGAGAAATTATCTTACGAAATGACCGAAGCAGAGCTAGAAGAGTGGGTTAAAGAGGATATCAGACGCCAGTTAGCACCGAAGCGGCCACAAAAGGTCCCACTAGATCCGGTCTTAGTTGAGAGAACACTGAGAAACCTGACGCGACCAACGGCTGAGCAGATTTTACCGGACTACGACCGAACAATTATAAAGGCACGTGATGCTCAGGTGCCGCCCGATGTTCTGAGGGCATGCAATATTCCGAAGCCGAAGGCGTGTCCATACGGTCAAGGAGTTCCTCAGCTCGGACAACAGGAGAAGCAATCGTGCGCCCCGCTGAGGGTGTGTTCCGATGTCCCTCGGCCTAAACAATTAACTAACAAACAAATCAAAAAAGCCGCCGCTGAGCTTGGTGTGACCATGGCTGAATACTTGGGCTCGCTAATAGAGTATCCCATTGCTGAGGTGATCACATACAAGTACAAATACAAGCACGGGGAGCCTTTTGTCAAACCAGAGAAGGTCCCGAACCTTCCAACAAAAATGCGAAGATTGAATGCGTGGTACATGGAAGCAGCAAAGGAAGGGAAAAACTGGATCAACCTGGAGGTTAAAGAAGAGCATTACGGTCGTGGAACTGCCCAGGTCCAGGTTGAATTTGAAGAACTGTTTCAGTTATTCCAACAAGATGCCATCGACAAATCTATCGTCAGTGCCTATTGTCTGTAAGTATTTTTTCTGTAACTAAGTCTCTAACTCAGCTCGTTAAACATATTTATAATTATCCTCACTCTATTATGCAGATTGAAGATTCGAGAATGCAGATTATCTGGAATCTATGACATTGGGTTCGTTGACCCACATGTCATTCATCAGTACAATCTTATACATAAAGAAAAGGAAACGGAGGACCTCTTGGTACTTGCGTTAAGGAAGCAAGAAACTAAAACACAAATAATATTTCCTTACAACTTCGGGTGAGTGTTAGTGTCTATACACCTTCTATACTCCATGTTAATTAAGTGTAATTGACGAGTAATTCGTGCGCAGGTTCCACTATCTGTTATTTATCATTATTCCTGACAAAGGAATAGTACAAGTCATGGACCCGCTACGTGATCAACCAGGGAACTGGGAGGACATGAAGGGAATGATCCAGAGGTAATTTCAATCATTATGGCACTATATCGGCAACTTTCGTTCATTTCCTGGTATGTAGTAATTAATAAGTCATTTATTCTTTTTCATTGACTTCCAGGGCTTGGAAACGGTTCACCAACAGGGCTCCGGGTGAATGGACAGATGAGCTTGAATTTAAAGACATGGCGGTAAGTAGTTCTAGCTAGACCCGGGCATCTATTTGATTGAAGTTTAATAATATTATCATGCTTGATTATTATTTTGATTGAACTTTGTTCTTATAAAGTGCCCGAGACAGGGATCCGGAAATCACTTATGTGGATTGTATGTCTGCGAGTTCATTCGCCAGAGGTGTTATCAGAGGAGCAGACTCTTAGCACATCTTGAAGTAAGTAAACAATATTCACAATACTATTTTATTACAATCAATTGTGTTGAGATTCTCTCATATATATATATATTAATTGACCCCTTCCATAAATTATATAGATCGAAGAGATGCGGGACATGCTCCTACCACAAGACCGCTTGCGAGCAATTCAAGAGGAGCTGGCGGCATTCTTCTTAGATCAAGTCATAGATAAAAATGGAGAATTTTATTCACCGGGCAACTAGGGTTTTGTGTATGTTAATAGGGTTGGACAACTTATATGATACTATATGTAAAGATTCGACAACTTATGGCGATGTTTGTGTAATTCCTTCTTTAGTTGTTTTGTATATACATAGTATCGTCGAATTGGATCCTAAAAAGAAAAACAATAAATGAAAAAATAAACGAAAAACAGTAAAACAAACAAACAATATAAAGAAAAACAGCAAAACAAAAAAAAACAGAATAAACCTTTAGTCCCGGTTCGTGGCTAGAACCGGGACTAAAGGTCCTCTGACAGGCGCGGCACTGCGCGCTGCCACGTCGGGACCCTTTGGTCCCGGTTCGTAACAGAACCGGGACTAAAGGTTGGGGCTTTAGTCCCGATTGCGCTGTCCCGGTTGCGCAACCGGGACTAAAGGGGCTGGGGAACCGGGACAAAAGCCCCGTTTTCCACCAGTGTTCCGTTGCCCTATAAATCGTTGCATGCTCAATTGGACTCCAATTTGCTCCAGTTTGTAGTTTCTCTTCGACTCGATCGGACGCGATTGATCAAGCCTGCCGAAGTGCCGATTTCTTGCCTCATCCGGTGTGGTCCTGAATCTAATCTTCATATATTTTTAATCCCAAAATCTAAAAAGAAAACGTGCCCTCTCTAGTCTCTCAGAGCATACATAAACATAAGTTGCCAGGGTATTTTTTATTTTTTGCATGACATTTTTTTTCTGGTTTTTCCTTGTATTTCGTGCGGGGCAGGGAGGCGTCGCGCCCGCGCTTGATAATCCTCACGTTCACGCGATAGCACAGTTCTTTTTAATTACAAAATTATTCTTTTGTTCCTTGCTCAAGCGACTTGCATGCATGCTTGTGCGGTCAAGACCTAATACCACACTTGTTTCTTCCATTCTAATACCGGTTGTGGTGACTTTTTCAATTTCAGGACTCGACCCGCCGCTCAGTTTCTCGGAGGTGCTCGTAGGGATAAAGTGGGCATCCTTACGTTTATAAAGGTGGGTGTATGCGCGTGTATATGAACGTCTGCATTATACTGTGTTTGACATAAAAAAAGTAAAGCCTATGGTACTATAGGTATTCGCCTTAACTTTTAACGGCTGGACAGTGCAGTAGACATCGACATGGTACTGAATAAAGCTTTGACAAATCAACGTGACCACATTTTAAGAGCACACACAGGCACAATGATGGTTGTCCTTGCAAAAGGGGGAAACATGTATCTTCGGTGGTAGATCATTGAGATGCTGGTCGTAGTAAGTAACCGTGCATGCAGAATGTCTTCTCCCATACTCCAACAGTTTTTTTCTTCCGAAATGGAAATCCTACACCTACAGACTGCTCGTACGGAAATTTTTCTATGGCCTGACGTGCTCCTTCCTCATTTGCCACCCCCCACCCCGAATTTCTCCTGGGTGGGCTCGGACCCACCAATAAAAACAAAAATGGCACCTCATCTCGTAAACCAAATACCGTGACAATCTTCCCGTAAGTGTAGCACTGCTTTGAAAAAAGGGTATTGCCCCAGCCTACCCATCAAGTGATGTATACAACCTTTTATTACAACATTTTGATAATTTAGAGTTTACACATTACGGATCACATAAGGTTGAAACATGAGTCAACCAACAAAAAAATGACAACATAAAACAACAAAGCATTCCGAAGTCGACTAATATGCTGCCACGAGGCCCGGCTGAATATATCCTGAACGACCACCAGGAGTCGTGTATATCCAGTAGCCATAAGATCCCGCTGATCCGGCGGAAAGATGAGTCTCCATTGCTAAATCCAATGAGTGGCCATATTGATAAACTGCAAAACGTGAAAGTTTCTTATCCTATTAAATACATGATTATTTCAACAATTTCATATAGCAGAAGAAAAAGCTGAAACTCCAATGCGAATTCTAACTTTTGTCTTCCTATCAATCTCATTAACCAATTATTAAACATATTAGTTATATTGGTTGGTGGTGGAATATTATAAGCGCTATATACAACACGCCATACAATTTTCGTGGAAGGACAAGAGATGAACAAATGTTCTACAGTCTCCGATGAGCCACAAAAGAACATTTAGTACATTCTTACCATTTTCGATTAGCAAGGTTATCTTTCGTAAGTAAGAATTTTCTGTCAAGAAACCACATAAAAAATCATTACTTTAAGCGCTATTTCTAGTTTCTGAAGATAATTCCGAAGATATCTAATGTGCCTGTTCATTAAATCATTGTACATAGACTTACTGGAGAATATACCATTATTTGTAAGTTTCCAAACAAAAGTGTCCCGCGTCTCTAACAGATGAACATGTATTAGTTGATTGTATAAGTGTGACCACTTGTTGCATTCAACACTGATTAGTGCCCGTCTGAAACTTATATTCAACGCAGTACTAGATAACACATCATTAACATATATATTTTTCATTAGGCAATGTTATACAATGATGGATAATGAAAAAAAAACATATTATTCTAAATTTACAGCTACACGAACACATAAAATACACGGAAGAAAAGTAAACTACACATTATTAATAACCAAATTGAGTTTGGTACAACGGGGGATGTAATTTTTTTGCCTATTGTCACATTCACGTTGTGGACGCTTTCATATGTTATTGTTGTGATGTTTGTCCATCCACGCCTTCATATTTGCTAGTGGATTTATTTTCAGGCACGTTGTTTCTACATCTTGCTTTACAGGTTTGTATTCTTTGGCCCTTACCACCGGTTGTTTCGCCGCCAGGCCCCATAGTTGCATTTTCATAACATTTTTTCCTTGCCACCGTACCTATATTTATGGAAATGTGGTATTTTTTATAACGTTAATTTTATTATGCAGCTGGGTAGGACTATCGAGTTGCGTCCGAAAGTAATAATTTGCAAACGGGAAGAGTGGACAAATACAGAACCAGCTCAAGGGAGCTCTTTATTTTGAAAAAGTATATTTTGATGTTTCAAAAAAATATGAAAATAATTTTAAATGTAGATAATGTTGTATTCTACCAATGTGTAACATCTCAATTGAAAATGTCTTATATTTTGGTCTGCATAAAAATGAGAAATCTGACATATGAAAATAGTGAACTGTGCAAAATTTTCACTGTAGCTAAGGCTGTTAATTACTTTGAGTTGAGATTCTACGGTCGGTAGACTGTAACATTGTCTACATCTAGAATTTTGTACATATTTTTTGAAACTTCAAAATATAACTTTTTAAAATATCAAATAAAAGGATCCCTGAAGCTCGGCCCCTATTTGTGGTTTCCAGAAAAATACATCACATATATAAAAGAATGTGCGCAAGCAACAAGGGGTCAAACAAAAGGGATTAGAGGATCAACACGAATGCATATGCTCTTTCCCCAAATAAATATTTCCACCTCACAAATGTAGATGATTGAAAAATTCTTAACATCTAAATTAGGAAGCAAATTACAGTTACTTATTTTTCTGCCGCCCCACAACAATACTCGTTACCATGCATGTGGCGTGCCGGCGCACGGTCTTTACTATAATCATTAAGGGACGGTCTTTGTTTCCCATGGAACTCTCGTCCAGTAAAACTATATCTTTGTTTCCTTTTGTGATTCCTTAGCATCACACGATGCTAGGCACTTAGCTAGTACTCCAACTCTCCATAGAGACCGGGGAACCTCATTTGCAAATAAAACGCAAGAGATGAGATGGAAGACGATTAACGTCTTACACTCATCAGTTATTTGTTCTCATTTCTTCAAATCATCACAATATTACAGATACATGTTACATAGCAGCGGCTGGATGCAACTCATATCCATATGGCTTGTGTGGAGACTTACAACCTGGAAACGGAGACAAGATCGTCAAATCTTAGTGACCTCTTCGCGTTTTGTTTCATATATATCTTTCTGAACGTTCTTGAGATTGGTTGTGTGATTGAGAGATGATCCCAGCTTGACAACATTGTAGATGCGCATGAAGTCACGGAACATGGTGGTGCGGTAGCAAGACGGGTTTTCCTCACTAATAAACTCATCTGCTGGACCAATAATACAATCTGGAGTCGGCATGAAGAAGGTAGCCACTGATGTCCGCGCAAGCGTCTTGTTTGTCACAGCCCGGTGCTCTATGCTCTTCAACAACCCATTTGTCACAACCTGCGTCCACGCGAATGGTCAATCAACCTAGAGATGATCTATGGAACAATTTTAGCCAGCCTAATTAAAGTGATCGATTACCTCGAGTTGTTGGCCAAAGTTAACGATGAAGGCACTGGGAGCGGGGTCAACTTTGATCCAGTCTCCCTTGTAGGAGACCTCGAGACCGTTGACCGCACCTGGGAGTAGGAGTGTTATGAGGTTTCGATCACAATGCGGTGGTTGTCCAAGTGCCTTGTCTGGGTTCGGGCACGATGGGTAGTGGTTGACGTTGAGGATCACGTCGCCGCCACTAATGTCGCCCTGGAAGTAGTCAGGATGGAGCCCCATGCCCTCGGACAACAGGCCCAACAGTTCCATTCCCAAGCCTCTTGTTTGGCTGGTGAACTGCTCGATGGTGTACCTGTGGCATGATATGTAGCAGATCAAAGAAATTATTGACATCACCGCTTCATATAGTTGCAAAACATGAGTCATAAAACTTGGTAAGTATTGAATGCACTTCTATGCTATAGATTTGTGATTCTTTACCGGAGCCCTTCAGGGTTATCAGGCCACTCGTTGATGCTCTCGTTGACAGGAAAGGGGTAGGCGAGGCGAAGGCAATCCCGCCAATACTTCTCGCCCCCGGTATCATAGGTGACTCCGGAATAAAGCCGGTTGGGCTTGTTAGTGTCCTCTGAGTACAATGATGCCTTGTCCGCCGCTGGCAAACGGAAGAATTCATCGCACATCTGCTCCATGTCCCACATCACCTGTTTGGAGACGCCGTGGTTGACCACCTGCATTATGTACCATGCGCATGTTGATTACTTTTCTCTAGTGATTCTCGAAAGTCGAGACCGCATCAAACATGCAATTGAGGTATACTAGATAAGTGCTTCCGCGTTGCTACTGATATATATATCTATGTTTCACTAAACGTGTTAGGCCATTATACATGATGCAAGGAATAACCAATGGCCTGTCAAAAATATTTGAATAAATGTGGTACACTAACGTGGTCCTGAAATGAAAAAGACATGATGTGTTAATTGTTTTGTCTATGTCCGAGGTCCTGGAGAAAATACATTAACACGGTCACGACGAAGCATTGTCTGCCTTCAGAATTTTGTTCTTTAAATACCGGCACAACTTCTGACTCGGTTCGCTTCTCCGGTAGCTATCACTAAGCATGGGTAAACCCAGCGCCGGGACAAAACAAATGTCTGTTTGATATTTATTTTATTTTTTAAATAAATCATTTTCGGGATAAAATAATTGATTATTACACCTATTTTTTCTGTCAAAACGCAATAAAGACTAATTTGGGGTTACAGACGCAAAACTGGAGCTCGATCCCGGCCCATCGGCGTGCTTTCGGGCCAGGCTGCCTCAGCTCTCACCACCTCTCCTCAAAAAACAAAAACAAAAAAACTCTCACCACCTGAGCATCGGTTCTCAACAAAAAAAAAAGGGATTTGCTAATTCTCAGGCGCCTGATTTTTTCTTATATCTGCCAGAAAAGTGCAACTCGTTCCAGTTGCACTTTTTTTTAAATGTAGTTGCACTTTTTTGAGGTGATTGAGACTTAAGAAATTCTCATTTATGTCTCAGTCACCCACAAAATGTGCATGAGTTGCACTTTTCTGTGAGAAATGTGCAGTTGCACTTTTCTGTGAGAAATGTGCAGTTGCACTTTTCTGCCAGAAAAGTGCAACTCGTTCTAGTTACATTTTTTTAAACTATAGTTGCACTTTTCTGAGGTGATTGAGACTTAAGAAATTCTCAGTCAACTGAGACATAGGCAAACCAAAAAAAAAAACACCTACGCTTCGACCTCACAATCTTCTCCTGTACTCCGATCAAAAATAGCTAAGCCAATTATGAATTCACAGATTGACATGCGTAACAACTAACCAAGTACGTGGGCGTTGAGACTTCCGAAGTTGTGCAACACTGCCCGCACTGCCAAAAGTTCGTCGACTACAGAACCAAAACGCTGCAGACACAGAATGTGAGGCCGAGGCGCTCTGGCCTGGAGCACAAGCTAGCATAGGCTGCCAAGTAGTCCACTATAGACCAAGTAGTACGACTGTTGCTACAGCCGGCAGCGCAGTGGGACACACATGACAGTGAAACATAGACGATCTCTATCTTCTACCTTTCCCCTCCCATCCAACCAGCTCTAGTGAATCCAGATGCGTTCTCTCGTGTTGATCCGTGCCTGTGCTCCTTGTTCCTTCGAATTTTGTGATCATGAATTCCAGTCTCCCAAAACTGAAGCCACATAATTGTTAGAGCAACCCCAGCCGTTGGGCAACCCAGGGCGATTTGCCGGCGCAAAATCGGTCGTCCTGGGGGGCGCCGGCGTATAAAAAGAGCCCTGGGGGCAGCCTGTTTTCCAGCCGTTGGGCAACCCCAGGATGATTTTGCATGCAACCCAGGCGCCGGCGTAGGTGCGGGGTGGTTGGTGGAGGAGGAGAGAGAGGGTGGAGAGATTAAATAAAAGAGGAGAGAGAGGGTTGCATGCAAAAGATTCCCCGGCGTACCAGGCAGTTGGACGCGTGGGGAGCTGCGATTGGGCTTTTCATTCGCCGGCGCCCCCAGGGCAAACCCAGCAGGCTGGGTTCGGCGTGGGTTCCCCGGCGTATTTTTTTGACTAATCCGGCGAAAATTTGGATCGTGGGGGCACGGCTGGGAAGATTTTTGTCCGCCGGCGTATAAAAAGTGGTAAAAAGTGCTCCTGGGGGGCTCCTGGGGGAACGGCTGGAGTTGCTCTTAGATCTCCTCTGCACCACCACCGGCGGGTGGAGGGGCCGGGGAAAGAGAAGGATTCAGGGGAGACAACGGATCCGGCGGCGGCCATGACTCCTGGTTGGGAACGAGATGCTCGTCGGGGTTGCGCCCATGTGCATGATCGCGACCGATAGAGATGGTACGCCACGTACTACCACCATGTGCAATTTAATACTACTAGCTAGTGCTCCAGTAAAGATGATGAAAAAAAAAAGATCGGTTTGTTTGGAGTACTAGCCTGGAAGAAGCCGAGCTCCTTGCCGGCGTCCATGATTGCGCGGCGGACCTCCTCGCGGCCGCGCGAGAGGTCGACGACGGGCAGGGAGACGACGGCCGTGGTGGCCGGCGGCACCTTGTCGGGCGCGAAGGCGAAGCAATCCGGCAGCGACGCGTGCGCCGGGGTCGAGTGGAGGATGTTCTCCATCGCAGAGTACTAGAACCAGGGGAGATCGGAGGGTGCGCCCGTGCTGTGCCCTGTGGTGGGAGTTTATACTCCACCGTGCTGGAACCCGAGACAGTGACGCACCAACCTATCCACTCCACTCCATCGGCTGAGACTCGCCAACTTTGTACTGCTGACTTTTATGTGTGACTTTGAGTCAGTAGTGTTGTACAATAATTGTAACTAGGGGCTGTTCAGCTGGTCAGGTAACTTAGGTAGGCATCTCCTAGGCAGACAAAAAAGAACGTGTGTACATCGCGGTGTGTTTACTCTCTTTTTATTAGGGTGTCGTGTAGCTAGTGGATTTATCCATCGTTGTATATACCCGGCTATTGGCTCACAGTAAGGTGCTTAGAGTTTGCTAGGGCTGGTGGTGACAGGTGAATGGATACAATTGCACCCAAAAAAAATCGACAAAGAGTATATATTAACATCATATCAATTACTACCCGGGCTCTATAACAGCGCATTGCCCTAAAGGCATTACACACAGCCTAAAAAAGAAAGAAGAATTACAAAAAAGAAATATCCCGCTATAGTGATCTATTCCGTGAAACAACAATACTAACACCACCAAGAAAACAATAGAAGTCCAGCTTCTCCAAAAGCGAGGCCTCCAAAAAGTAACAATGTACAAGCGCTGTCGTCGCCCGACCATAGATCTCAGTTTTTCACCATGAAGGAAATCCTCGCTCTCAAAACAATGCCTTCACCAAGGCCATTGCCAGGCACAACCAATTAACGCGAGACCTTGGATTTTCACCCTGAAAGATAAGACTTAGGACTTCACCCGTGCAGTCGCCCCCACATACATGCCGCTGCTCGAAGTCACAAATCACTTAGCCAATTCCTCATCGCCACAAAGACTCAAACCACCATTGCTAGTTCTTAGATCTCGCCTTCCATGTCATTCTCCGCCAGCACAATGGGACGAGAAAGCGTGGTCCACGATATTAACAGCCAACAGAGTTTCGAAGCGCTCCCTCTGAAACCAAACGGTCAGAGAAAAAACATGGGTGCGCACGATCGAATACCATCCGATCCTACAATCTGCAGGCATGAGTCGCCCAGTGGAGTTCACAGGCGGAGTTTTCCAAAACACAACCGTCCAGCCAGATCGATGGGGATAGGCATCCGGCAGATTGCAGTCTTGATGCAAGAAGAACACTAGGACCGCCGCCTTTATTCGCCAGACTCGCACGTCCCCACGCCGCAAGTCATCTCCCTGCTGGAACAACAGACGAGAGGAGGGCAACCCAGCGTGTCGCTGCAGATCGTCGCCGGCGTGGCCAAAGCCATAGCCAGAAATCCCGCAGTACTCCCTGTTTAGAGCCCTCAAACCCGGATTGGGGCTAGAAGCCCAGATCGAGGTCTAGGATCCAGATCGCATCCGCGTAGACCGAAAAAGGTCACAACGGTCGCGCGTCGCGGCCTCTACGTCGCCGCTCCGCCGGAGGCCCTCAGACGCCGACCAGCATGGGCGCGTCCTGCACGGCACGGGGACGCCGCCCCGGCCTCACGCGCTCCGAAGACAGGGCGGGGATGCCCTAGAGCCCACCTCAAGTCGTCGGGGCATTTCCTTCCCCAAGCCGCCTTGGCAGTTGGGCCGCCGCCGCCGCGGCAAGATGCCGACAGCGGCGGCAGCGCGGTGACCTGGAGGTGGTGTCTTGCGGCGGTAGGGTTCGGCCCCGGTGCCGCCCTAGGGAGCAACACGGGAGGCATTTTTTATCCATATCTAATTGCACCAATCATAACAAAAGGAAAGATTTGTAAAAAATCTCATAAATGATGATAAAGATAACAGCTGACAATATTGCTGTGACATGACAAGAAAACAGCCATATTTAGGGGTGGAAGTAGAAAATTTGATCAATTCAGTCACAATAGATTCTTGATATACATCTTGTATTACCAAATTTATTAAAATAAAAAAGGAAGGGTTGTTAAGCTTCAGTAAGAAACATCTCACATGATCACATTGCATATAATTTCAATGAACTACTTGCATGAAAGAAAATAAGCCAGCTTTTTTTGAGAGATTTATTATACATGTGAGAATAGATCATGTATTAGTTCAGTTGGTAAATATCTCTTGGGACATATATACAATTGTCGTAACTTTAAAATAGAAGTATCTGCTACAGATGTTGTCCCAGGTTTCATACTAATAGTTGAAATAGTTATACAAGAATCAATAATCTTAGCTAAGAACATCACAGAGTAAATAAACTGTCATCAAGGATTGGTAGTACTAGTAGGATACCCTATCTGTTGCAGCTGTCATCCCTTTATATATGACATATATTGTGTAAACAAAAATGTATAAGAGGTATGATAGATTATGGTGTCTAAAAAATTATGAAAAATTCAACTTGTCATAGTCGAGATACTAAATTAATTGACACGAAATGAGTGTGTATTTAATGCATGGATCGGGTGTGCAAATATCTCTTCGATCAAAAGCAGCATGGATCGGGTTCCCAAGATGCAATGCACAAGCGGCACGAATTTCCCTCTCGCTAGGCATACGACAAGAGGGGAGAGCCTCCTCTAAACCTAGTCCAGGTCTAAAGAAGAATGGGGCAAGGGGCCTCAACCCTGTTTTCGCATTGGCGCCCAGTCGTCGTCACCTTTTCTTCGGGCTGCACCTCTACATCAGATTCTTCATCGCCATCTTCACTTATGTCTCATTGTTGCTATCATCCCCCCATGCTCCTGACATTTACTGATGATGTTGCATAGTAGTGTGGGGTGGTTAGCAGTGGCAAGGCTGATATGAAATTAAGGAGGTGTGGTGCCTGGTGCTGCTGGTTGGTTCTCCCATGGCACACCCCTGCCTCAATAAGCTCGATGGAGATTCACTTCGAGTAGATCTGGCGGTTCTTGCTCTACTCTTTACCAACATGGTGATGGGAGGAGTGGGACATTGGAGAATCGTGGCACATTCTGCTGGATCTGAAGTTCCAAGACGGTGCTTATGTTGTGTTTCAGTCGATGTCCTTATTGAGCTCGTTCTCGGCTGCTCTTGCGTGGCTAGATGTCATCTCACCATCGACCATGATAGCCGAAAGGAGGCCGCTCAGGGAGTCTCTTGACGCCATATCTTCTTCTACCTCCAGGCCGTGGTGCCAAGAAGGAGGCATCTTTGCTTCACCATGGCGAGTTCCATCTATTCTTGGTCAAGTGGTTTCGTTTGTGGCACTCGAGAAGATGACCATGCTTGAAGCTTCATCTCATTGTCAGCGATTGAGGAACCAAATTGTTATTCTACTTTTCAGTTCAGGTCCGATATGCTATTTGTGAGGACTAATCTGTGATTTCGTTATGTTTAAGAGCCCACGGCTATGCTTGGTTGTGGGCAGACCCGACCAGGCCCAAAAATCCCGACTTTTTGAGCTTGATGGTCGGGCCGGGGACCGGGCTTGGAAAAACGGGATTTTTGCTGTGGTCAGGTTGGGCCGAGCATTTTTGGGCTAGGACCCGATTTCTGCGCCCAACGGTTGGGCTGGGCCGGGCTTGGGCATGAGGTTCCAGGGTCGGGCTTTTTTAGGTCCGGCCGGAGTTATGGCCAGGTATACCCACGGCTGCCATCTCTAACTTTGAGTCCATGGTAGGTGGGTCCACCAGCCGCGGGACCCACATGTAAAGTCTGGGAAGGATTGCTACTGAGAGGTGAGAGGATCCGTGTCCGTCCAGGCCATACCAGGTCCGGCCCAGATCGCCGGATATCCCCGTAGCAGAGTAGGGCAGCAGTAGACATCCCCGTCAGACATCTGCCCAAACAGCCAACCGAGACGCGAGAGGTTTCCTTCACGGGAGGAATGCCCGCACACAGCACCGCATCTCGATCCAAGCAGAGTCGTCTCTTCTACCTACCGATCGACCCTTTTGACTAATCTCGACGGCATGGAGAGAGGCCGCGCGCGTCGGTGCCCGCACCATCAGCCAGGTAGCTAGATCCGGTATCTACGCTCCCGGATCGATAAAATAGTGCACTCGGCGTGGACTCGCCGGTCGCTCATGGCTCCGTCGTGAAGCATGATCACAGATCAACGTTCACCGACACTCGAGTGTCATGGATGCATGTTACCTCTCATGGCTCTTACAACGAGAGAGGAGCCACGATTCACTAGTGCCGGCCTGGGCTTGAACGAGAATCCCGGCGCGCTGATCGGGTCTCTCCTCCGCCAGCGAAAACTTAGCCTCTCGAACCTACGTACGTATACACCGCCACACCACTGCTCCGCCGGCAGCTGCCTCCCCAAACCGTGGCCTAGTGCAGTATATAACTTAAGCTAGCAATGGCAGCTCAAACCGGCCGTACGCTAGCTAATTAATCACGATCACAGCAGCACTGGCCGGCCGGTCAAAATGTGGCAATCTAAATCTCTCCTCCTCGCCGTCTCGCTGGCGCTCTGCGTGTCGGTGTGCACGGTGGCCGGCGACGGCCCCGGCAAGCCTCTGGTGACGGCGATCACCAAGGACGCGGCCACCTCCCTCTACACCGTCCCCATTAAATCCGGCCTCCCACTCGTGCTCGACCTCTCCGGCCCCATCGTCTGGTCCACCTGCTCGCCCGGCCACGGCACGCTGGAGTGCAACAGCGTCGCCTGCATGCGCGCGCACCGCTTCCACCCGCCCAGCTGCCCGCACACCGGCTACGGCAAGCCCGACGACGACGACCCCTACAGCTGCAAGTGCACCGCGCACCCGCACAACCCCGTGTCCGGCGACACCGCGTCTTCGGGGGACTTGACGCACGCCACGCTCTCCGCCAACGCCACCGACGGCAGGAACCCGCTAAGCCCGGTCTCGTTCACCGCCGTCACGTCCTGCGCGCCGGAAACACTGTTAGCGAAGCTACCGGCCGGTGCCGTCGGCGTCGCGGGGCTCGCGCGCTCGGGCCTGTCGTTCCCGGCGCAGGTGGCCGGAAAGCAGAAGGTGCCGAACACAATTGCGCTCTGCCTCCCCAGCGCCGGCACCGGCGTGGGCATCTTCGGCGGTGGCCCGCTCTTCCTCATCCCGGCAGATCGGCCGGCCATCACGACGATGCTGGCCGGCGACACGCCGTTCGGCAGCTACAAGGGATCCCCCGGCTACTTCATCTCGGCCAACAAGGGCATCGCCGTGAACCAGGCGCCGGTGGTGCCGCCGGACCCGTACGCGCCGCTCACCATCGTTTTCTCCTCGACGATCCAGTACACGGAGCTCCGCAGCGACGTGTACCGTCCGTTTATCAAGGCGTTCGACCGGGCCATGGGCCAGAACGCGAGGGTCGCCTCCCCTCCGGCGGCCGCACCGTTCGAGCTGTGCTACGACTCGTCGAAGCTGTCGCCGACGCGGCTCGGATACGCCATGCCGCAGGTAGACCTGATGCTGGAGGGCGGGACGAACTGGACGGTGTTCGGCGGCAACTCCATGGCGCAGGTGGACAGCCACACCGCGTGCTTCGCGTTCGTGGAGATGATGGAGGGTAAGAAGTGGTACGGCGGCGGGGCGGCGCCAGCGTTGGTGATTGGAGGATTCCAGATGGAGGAAAACCTGGTGGTGTTCGACGAGGAGAAGCAGCGGCTAAGCTTCAGTGGACTGCTCACCGGCAGGGGGTTCTCGTGCAGTAACTTCAATTTTACCATGGCTGCCTAGTGCACATAGTTTCTTCAGTTCTCGGGGACGGAGAAGGATCTAAACTGATTTAAGGATTTTGTTTTGTTCAAAGAATCAAGATACTTGGGTCATTCACGAATCATGAGTTCCTTTACAATGTTGATGATATTCCCTATTCTTTGGTGTAGTTTTTTCGATTCCTTTTCTGATTTTTTAAATTGAAGCCAGTCATTTGTTTCATCTCATTAATTAAGAAAAATAGAAAATGTAGGGTCACAAAAAACTGTTGTGTCTCCTCGGTCTCCTCAACCGCATGAGAGGCAATCGGGAGGCGGTTCCAGATCCAGCCTCCTCGTCGGCGATCCGCCACTCCCCTTCCCCTCCGTTCGCTACCTTGGCGTGACCGGGGGGGAGGGGCTTTGGCTCTCATTCGTGCATGCGTTTTGGTCCTAAGTTTTTGTTTACGTTTTTTGAATTTCCTCCATCGATGTCATGGCGGGGCTGATGCCGGTGGTGCTAGTAGGAATAATTGTCTTCCCGCCCATGCTCCTGCGCGTCGGAGGTGTTGCTGGCGCCGGCGAGAGGTTTGTGGAGTCCAAGTTGTTAGAGCAGTTTCAATCTGACGTTGCGTATTGGTGTGGCGGCGGGGATGGGCTACTCTTGGAGTGCGGCGGTGTTGAATGTTGCAGATCTGTGGAAGACGCGATGGGAGAGCCGGTCGCCTGTTGAGGGGTAGGGTGGCGCTGACCCTGGATCTGACATTGAAGAGTCTCGAAGGGCTCCTCCGATATATGTTCTTTATCGGGCTTGATCCAAATTTACTGGAATGATGGCTATCACGGCTCGTTAACATCTCATGGCAAGGGGTTTCTTCAGTCAAGACATGGACCAACTGATGGTATTCTACTTCTACGATGACGGTGAAGGACATGGGTGCTTGGTAGTTGCGGCGATGGAGGTATGCAACAGCATATTCGCTTGTATTCTCCTAGTTTTAAGTTACTTGTATTGGTCTCACATCTGTATCTGTACTATTATCATTGCAAGTAATGTATGCCTATGGGCATACAATGTATAAAAAGAATAGAAATATTCGGTTAATTAAGTAAAAAAACGGGCGAAAACCGTTATAAAGGCCCACAAACTGATGTCATTGAACATGACCGCATAGGGTAACAGCCGCTGACCTGGCTAACCAAATAAAGCACACACACGGTCAAGAAGAAAGACCATTGTCGACATTTCCATTGAGAAGTGTCATCGTCATCACTCCTCCAGGTATCAGGAACTCCTACTTTACCGTAGATGTCCACCGATAAAGCCCTCCCCACAATGGATGTCCGGACCCATGTCAGCATATGCCAAACACTCAGGCACCCGTGTCATCGTCACTGCCAAGGCTAGTCTGCATCAGCTCTGACAGCATGAATACAAGACGAGGGAAAAGAAACCCCTTCAACATGCCAGAAGGAAACAACTACCAAGACCCAACCGGGACCCAACTCAACTCGCCTAAGTAATTTGTCCAACATCCTCCTTTACCGGCATCCCCTCAGCAAGCAACTACCGTTAACAGCGAGCGAGCCGACTCCAAGACGATGCCTTCAAGAAGGGTCGTGACGCAAGATGCATCGCCATCGTTCGTTCTAGGAAGCCTAGAGGGCCTTGGGTCCTATTTTATATAGTCCTAGCTATACGTTAGTAGCCTTTCTTTTTTATGAGTCCTCACGCCGCACAACTTAATGTGATCGGTCCTTCAATTGCGCCTTCTCTCGTGGCCGGGAGCCCTTGTACGTGGATGAGGTCTCCTCAAAGCCGGGAGCCCTTGTACGTGGATGAGGTCTCCTCAAAGCGACCAACACCCACATTCTTATCCTCTCCCTCTTATTCCTCTCAATCCCCATCTCTTCCACATGAACAGAAGCAGCCATGGCCACGGGAGAGCTCACGCGCACCACAAACCATCTCCCACGCCAAGCCACCGCCATCCAAGGCACACTCCGCCAGGGTTTTGGTACCCGGTCGGGAAATCCGGTTACCAGTCGATAACCGAGTTTCCCCAGCACCCTCGGGAGATGGGTTAACCGAGTAAAAAATCTCGAATTTATTTGAATTTTCTGAATTTGAACGCCTGAATCTAGTTAAAAAGACCGTATCTCGTATTACAACTGAAAAACGCAAGGAATATTGATAGAGCCATGTGGTTTCCTACGAGACGTCCCCGGTTCGAGTCTCATTCCTGGCTAGTATTTTTAGGGTTTTGAGGATTAACGTTGTTCCAGATCTATTCAGTCCGAAAAGACATATTAGTTGAAAAAAGTGGTGCAGCTTACTCGAACTCGGGACCTCGGACTAACGCACAATTGGCATACCATCGTACACTGCGACAAGGTTTGTTTGGTGGCAATCTGTAGCTTAAACGGTTATTAATATCTTCCAAGAAAATTTGAATTCGAAATTCGATATTTGAATTGGTCCGGTAAACGTCCGGGATATCTCGGTAACCGGGAATCCTGACCCCCCCCCCCCCCCCCAGAATATTTTCTATTCGGGAACCAAAATCTTGCACTCCGCCAACCAAAATCCCGGCTTGCAGGCTTGCAACGCAAATCCGCCCCGCTCCCTTCTATCTCTCCCCTGTGAAATTACCAACAGATGAGCGCAGCAAGGAGGTGCTTTAAAGATAGGGCAGGGAAGCTGCATGTGTTGTTGGCTGGTGATGCGAGGCCACAATGGCGAAGCTGTAGAGGAAGTACATGGGAGCTACACGCGGTGTTCACCGGTGCTGTGAAGCCACGGTGGCGGAGCTGCATGCGCATCCGCAGGAGCTGCGAATGAAGTATGGCGAAGCTACATGTGGTGTTCGTCGGTGCTGCACCACGGCGCCCGAAACTACATGTGCATTGATACATGTCAAACGTATCTATAATTTTTGATTGATCCATACTAGTTTTGTGATGTTGTCATATGTTTTTACTATCATATTACATCATTTTTATGCATTTTATTGGACTAACCTATTGACAAGATGCCCAGTGTCAGTTTCCCTTTTTTTTTGCTGATTTTGTTGCAGAAAGTTACTTCTGAAAATATTCTCGGAATTAGACGAAAATTTACGACAATTTTTTATTGAAGAAATAAGGACCAGAGCCAGAAGGGCGACCCCCGGGGGGACCCGCAGGCCAGGTGTGGGTCCCACCCGCGGATCTAAGGGGGGTCGCGGCCACAACCCACCTCTGCCCCTCGGGCACCCCCTCGGCCGCCTCCGATGCCTATGAAATCATCCCCGACGAAAAAACGTTAACCCCCGAAGGATTTTCCCAAATACGATACAGAGCTCCGCCGCCATTGCCTACAAGTTTCGGGGGTTCAGAAGGTTATGTTCCGGCACCCTGCCGGGACGGGATCGACCGCCGGGGCCATCTCCATCAATGCCGCTGCTTTCCACGATGAGGAGGGAGTAGTCCCTCACCGGGGCTGAGGCTTATACAAGTAGCTACGTGGTTATCTCTCTCTCATGATGTGATCTTCGTTGTGATCATGAGCTTTGTTAGTATAGTTGAATACATGATGTTTCCCTATGTGTAATGAATATGATGTGCTCAAGTGGTGTTATCTATTATAATTTGCGGAGTCACCGTTGTGATCACGGTACCTCGGTGACAGTGTGGGTGCCGTGTGTGACTCTATGCATCAAGATTAGAGGGATCTTCATCATGAGTTTGTTCTTTATTATTGTTACATTGAATAGATCAAGAGATTTCTTGATGCTTTTGTTATTGAAGAAAGAGACTATTCAAGAAATAGGTTGTGATGTTTGTTAGTACTATCTTTGGAAGCGCATAGTGACAACATGAAGTGTCCATAGATGTGGAATACGAACTTTAAGGTGTGCTTCCCGTAGCCCTACGCAATTCTCATCCTATTTGATCCACAAAATAATGATCTCCAAGTAACGTCTACCATGCATGTGTTTTTGTGGAAACTATTATGTTTAATTATGTTAATGATGTTGAAAGTAGTCACTAGTGAAAGTATGAAGCCTAGGCCCTGTTTCCAAGCATTGATACACCTTTTTAGTCACTTTAGTCACTTGTTTGCTTGCTGCCATTTTTATTACAGAATTACGAAATCAACTTTTACCATCCATATCACTTGCATTTTACCATCTCTTCGCCGAACTAGTGCACCTATACAACTGATAATTGTATTGGGTGTGTTGGGGACACAAGAGACTTATTTTATCTTAATTGCAGGGTTGCTTGAGAGAGATATCTTTAACCTCTACCTCCCTGAGTTTGATAAACCTTGAGTTACTCACTTAAGGGAAAATTGCCGCTGTCCTACAAAACTCTGCGCTTGGGGGCCCAACAAGTCTATAATAATAGAAGCGTGTAATAGACATCATGCATCGACGGATGCTTCAAAGGAAGTACGTCGAAGCTACATGCAGTGTTTGCGACACGTACGTCGATGTAGCTACATACGCATTGATAGGGAGCTACATGGGGTGTTCACCGGTGCTGCGAAGACACGTCAGTGGAGCTACATACGGTACCCGCCGGTGATGCCAAGCCATGAAGAAGGAGCTGCACATGTCATTGTCAGAGTCGAGCTTCTTTTTTCCATTCTCTTTCGCTCGGCGGGCCGCAGATTGGAACTATCCATTCGTTGTCAATAGGCTCGCCTTTCATTCCGCTGGACAGCTTCAGTTCACAATGGTAGGTGTAACTTGTCAGTTGTATCAAATTTTAGTATGTGCTTAGTACTGTTTACATCATGCTTATGATTTATTTTTGGATTAATTTAATCAAACAATTTCTTATATTCTCAACAAAGTGTTGTGGCGAGGACAATTTTATCAAATGTTTGTTGACTTTGAAAAACAAATCTGTAAGATTTCTGCAAATCATTAGGTTTTCGATTGGTTGCACTACATGTTCAGCGTGTACAACACGATGTTGGATCAGAAAACCCGAATAAACCGGAATGCAATACTTAGTGTATGATCCAAATCAGTACGTGAAAACTCCATTTTATTATTCTTGTCAGATGCCAGGATGGAGAATTTCATACAAACGCAATCGGTAGAAACACAGTGTGCTTGTAAAACTATACAAGGACGCAGCACGAGGATGTGATAAGTCACCACCTAGTAGCTAGGCAGCCATGGTATGATTGAAGTTGCTGCACGTTGTCTGCCTTCCCCAGAGCAGCGAGCTGAACCCAAGGCGCTGATTCTCCTCGTCGAACACCAGCAGGTTGTTCTCCATCTGGAACCCTCCGATCACCACCGCCGCCGCCGTAGCCGGCCTTCTTGTCCTTCCCCTTCATCTCGACGAACGCGAGGCACGCAGTGTGGTTGTTTACCTGCACCATGGAGTTGCCGCCGAACACCGTCCAGTTCTTGCCGCCCTCGAGCATCAGGTCGATCTGCGGCACGGCGTAGCCCAGGCGCGTTGACCCCAGCTGCGTTGAGTCGTAGCATAGCTCGAACGGCGCCACCGCAGGCGTGACCCTTGCCCTCTCCGCCGTGGCCGCGTCGAATGCCTTGATCAACGCGCGGTACACGTCGGTGCGGAGCGCCGTGTACGGGGTCGTCGAGGAGAGCCCGACGAGGAGCGGCGCCGCCCCGTACCCGTCGCCGTTGAGGGACACCTGCACCTGGTTCACGGCGATGCCCTTTTTGGCACGGATGTAGTACCCGGGGGACCCCCCGCGCTTGAGCAGCGGCGTGTCGCCGGCCAGCGACGCCGCGATGTCTGGGCCTCCGGGCGGGAGGAGGAAGAGCGGGCCGCCGCCGAAGATGGCCACGCCGACGTCACCAATGCCGCTGGGAAGGCAGAGCGCAAACTTGATGGCCACCTTCTGCGTGTCCGCGACCTGCGCCGGGAGCGAGAGGCTGGAGCGCGCCAGCCCGACGAGGCCGACGGCGTCCTCCGGCAGCTTCGCTAACAAGGTTTCCGGCGCGCAGGACAGCACCACCTCCAACGACACCATGTAGAGCGGGTTCTTGCCGTCGGTGGCGTTGCCGTAGGTCGTGATTTGCGTCATGTCATCCGACGCGGTGTCGCCGGAGACGGGGTTGTGCGGGTGGGCGGTGCACTTACAGCGGTGGGGGTCGTCGGCGTCAGGCTTGCCGTAGCCGGTCTGCGGGCAGTTGGGCGGGCGGAACCGGTGCGCCTGCATGCAGGCGACGCTGGTGCACCCCAGCGTGATGCGGTCAGTTGGGCAGGTGGACCACATGATGGGGCCGGAGAGGTCGAGGACGAGCGTGTTGGACGGTTCTCCCTCCATGACGGGGGCGGGGATGCCGTAGAGCAAGGTGGCGGCGTCCTTGGTGATGGGCGTGACCAGTGGCATCCCGCCGTCACCGGTCACTGTGCACGCCAGGGCGCCAAGCGAGACGGCGGCCAGCAGGAGAAGGGGTTTGGGTTGCCACATTTTAGCCATTGGACAAAGTAGCTTACTAGCAAGGGGATAGGATGTGCGATTGATAGCTAGCAAGCTAGCCAGTTTATATCAGAGATGAGAAGTGATGTTTGCTTGATATGGAAAGAAAGCATATCCGTGGATCCGCTTATATTGTTCTCATTGACTAGGAATTGCTACAGTATATTGTAAAAAAAAGGGGGTGTTCGAAAAAGGAACGAAATGCTCAAACCCAAACTTCGGGTCAACGGTATGCAGGGCATTTTCAAAATAATATATCCATATATCCGGGTATCAGATTGGTACAGATCAGTAGATCTAGTCTAATGTGGCAGTACCCGTGAACTGTCGGGCTGGATGTCGGCAAAGATTTTGCTACATGGATATTCATGGCATATAATTCTAATCACACTTCTCCAAAATTTAAGGGCCCAAAAATCACACAATTGTGCTATGTGATAATGAGGCGATTACATTTTGTGTTCATTGGACATGTTATTTGCAATATTTTTTATTATTGTTTTTTTACTATCGTGGTTTTCATTTATTTTCGTTACTTCATGGATATATATCCACAAATAGCCTAAGATGGACAGTAGATGAGCATATAGATACGCGCATAAATTGGGAGCACTGCCGTTCAAACCCGCGTAATCATCATCCCTATTGCTTTATTATTCTGACTTTGCGTTTTCTATATCATCAGCACGAAGTCGACGTGCAATTGCATCGGTCAGAGCTTTGCGTTGAGTTCAGTTAATTAATCAAACAAAGCTGTCATTAAATTTTCTATTACATCGGCAAGAGAGTATAAAATGGCCACTAGGGATTGGATGCAGATTCCTAGAGTTGCATCGGACTAGTCCGCTGCCCTTAGATACAAGTTCTGTATGGCAGTCTCTTCGCCGGAGGTTGGCGCCGGCCGGCGGCGGTTCACGCTGGCCCCCGCGGCATGGGGGCAGACCTTCGGGGTCGCGGTTTGCTTGCCTGGGTGGGATTGTGGTGGAGACGTCGGAGGAAGTGGACATGGTTGGCGAGCACGTGGCTGTGCTGTCGGCGCTCGATGCCATGGACGAGGAGGCGGGCTGCCGTCCGCCCTCTCCCGTCGTTCATCGTCCCAAGCGCTCGGACTCGGAGGTGCTCCAGGAGTTCTGGACGGGGGCTGGATACGCATCGCCGGCGAGTAGGGTTTGGGAGAAGGGTGCTTCGGCGGGGGGAGGTGTGTCTTCTTTTGTTGATGTGTGCAGGGTTAAACTGGTGGTTGAGGCGGCGGTGCGGTGGAGGTTCTGCCATGTTGCTGAAGGGGGTCCGCCTGACTAGATCACCGTCGAGGATGGGGGGCTAGAGGGGCCCGCTTCCGCCGCGCCGGATTTCACCTCCGCCTTTCCTTGGGTCTTTCATCGATGACGCCCTCGCCGTGCATGTGTCATCGTCAGGCCATGGTTCTCGTCCGTCGGCGTCATCGACAGCTGCTCGGCGGCCGGTGGCGCGATCTCCGGGGGCGGACCGTTTCAAATTTCGGGCAATCTGGACCGTCCGCGCCCGTGGGCGCATCTCTGCCGTAGGTGGGAACCCTATTGGGCCTTGCGTCGCCCTAGGGAGCCGCCTCCGATCATCTCGTCGTCCTCGACCGCTTCTTCGTCTTTCCTTCGCTCGGGTGGCTGCTCTCCATCGATCTCTCCTTCTACAACCGCGTGCTCGCCGGCAATCTGCCCGCGGCCAACGCGGTTTTCTTTGTCGGGCTCGCCTGGTCTTCGATCCTTCGCGGCTGTGGTCGCCTCTCGGCCGTCCTCGTCCATGGCGGGAGTTCCGCAGCGGCCGCCGCAGCAGGGGGTGCAGGCGCAGGGGCAGAGTCGCCCGCCTGCTCTGGCTCAAATGCAGCAGCTGTTCCCGATGCAGACGGGTGACATTCCGACCGGGGTAGTCCCTGCTGCTACCTCGCTGCCGGGCTACGGCGCCCCGAGTTTCTACGGCGGGGGGCAGGGGGCGATGGGGGGCGTGCCTTTTGCTTCGCCCTCGGGCACGGTTCCGTTCCGTCCGCTGCAACCTCCTTCCCGTCGGCCTGGTCCTCCGGCGTACGTCCAGCCGATGCAACAGCCGAGGTTTCCGGTTCCGGGGCCTATCCCGCAGATGGGGTATCCTGGCTTTCAGCAGCAGCCATCGCTTGTCCCGACTGTGGGTGTGGCACCGGTTGTTTCCAGACCTAAGAGGAAGAAGAAGAAGAATGCGCAGTCGGCTCAGCTGGTTCAGCAGGGTGCTTTCCCGATGCCGCAACCACTTCCATTGCAGCAAGCTCAGCAACCAAACCAGTTTGCGCAACAACAGCAGTTTGTTCAGCCTCCTATGTTCCAGCAGGGGCCGACTACCTTTGTTGCGGCGACGCCCCGGGACTTGTGGTGGCTGTTGAGTCGGGAGTCACCAATGTTGGGTGTGGGAGCCTCGGTACAAGCGGATATGGCGATGGTGAGTGGCAGCAGTAAGAAGGCTACGAAGTGTTGGAAGTGCTCGGTTGATACCCATGCCTCTAAGAATTGCCTGGTTCAGCACTACTGCTTGGTCTGTAACAATGCAGCTCACCCAACACTCAGATGTCCAACTCTTCGGTTGCCGAAGCCGATGGCCTTCTCGTTGGGGTATGGGACAGATGATACGCTTTTTCTGCAGTTGCCTGACAGTGTCTACAAGCCTCACTTGGTGCCGGAGTGTTCTCCCACGGCTCTTGTGAGGGTTTCTGGTGTTTCTGTACCGGCTGTGGCTATTCAGAACTTGTTGTCTAGGATGTGCCCGTCGAGCTCTCCGTGGACTTGGGAGGCGCTGCCTCACGGGGATGATGCTTTTCTCATTGGTTTTCTGTCTCTTGAGGATCTTATGCGTGTTGATGGGTTTCAAATGAGTATTCCTTCTTATGCGGCACAAGCGACTATTTCAGTTTGGAAGATGGATGACATTGCACCTACGAGAGAGTTGGAGCAGGTTTGGGTCCAATGTTCAAGGGGTTCCGTACCCCGTGCGACATTTTCTGGGTATTTGGGCCGTCGGTACGCTTATTGGGACTACTCTTGATGTTGATCTTGTCACTCTTCGGAGCCGCGGCATTGTGCGTATTCTGGTTGGAATGCTTGATTCCAAGGCTCTTGAGAAGCGCACGGATTCTTTTGGTACTTACATTGGTGCGGCGTGTGTGGTCAGGCTAAAGGAGTTTGAGTTCTTCTTTCGCCGGGAGCCGGCTGATTTTGTTCCGGACCAGGCTTTCGTACCGTATTTTTGGAGGCGCAAGGGAGATGATTCTGAGGACATGGGAGATGCATCTAATAAGGGACAAGGTCCCTCTGGGGCTGCTGGTTCGCATGGTTCTCACACAACCAATATGGAGGTGGATGCAAGCATTCCCTCTGGGGGTGCTAATCAGGGCAACTCAAATAATTCTTCTCATTCTCAGCGAGTCACTATGGCTATCACTCCATATAACCCTACTCCGCAAACGCCTAAAGGAATTGAGATTGTCGACAAGATCCGCAAGTCTTCTCCGGGTCTGCTGCGTGTGGATGCCTCTGTTGTCTCGCCTCTAGTTGATGCGAGTTGCTGCATGGTGGCGGGGGATTTGGTCCCTGTCACTGAGGTGGTGGGGGATGATCTGCTGGGCACAGCTATGGCGAGGGGGGGGGGGGGGGGGGCGACTGTTTTGCTTCTTCAGAGGTGTCGGTGGCGGGCAGGTCGGTACAGGCCGGCCCACGGCACGCCATGGTGGGCGGGGAGCTACCCCCGGATGGTGTGGAGGAGGTCGGGGCGGGTGATGGGGCTGGAAGTCTCTCGGGACTCGCCACCATCGCCGCCGTTCAGCCGGAGGTGACGGAGGTGGGGCAGGGCGAGGAGGCGCCGCAGCCCGTCTTGCCCTCTGTGACAGCTGGGCGGGACTCTTCACCGACTTCTTTGACTCGTCATACCTCCTCTTCGTCGACTTTGGGGGCTGATGTGGTGGATGCTATCTCGTCGTCAACACCGAACCGAGCTATGATGACGGATTCCGTTCGTCGTAGTGCAAGGTTCGGGGTGGCTGCAGATGGGTCCTCTGCGACAGATGAGGATGCGCTTCAGAAGGCCATGCGTCACAAAGCATCTCTAAATCTGGAAGATAAAGGTAATATCATGTCTTCCAAATCCTTTTTGTCTTTTTCGCCGCATTCAATTAATTATAATCTTAGTAGTGTAGGTTTTAAATTGGGTAGTAATGCAAATTAAATTGATATTTCAACAAGAGTCTTGAGGCATATGGAACTCGATCGTTTAACGATTGTTCCTAAAGCTTCGACTGAGTTGGAATCCACCTATACGGATGAGGAAGATGCGATTGCCACATCAGATGGTCAGCTTCTATCTCATATCGTTGGTGAAGTGTCAGAGATTGACTTGGATGAGGACAAGCTTTGTTCATTATATGAACTAAAGGCTTCGGGCCGGAAATCCAAGACATTCTCTAACAAAAAAGCTGGTAGACGGTCAACTAAGTCCAAACGTGATAAGGTTTCCCAATGAATGGCATGTTCGCAATAGCAGAGGTCTTGGTGACTTGGCTAAACATTTGCACTTTGTTGATTGTGTTCGGGACCATAATTTGGATTTTTTGGCTATCTCGGAAACAGGTAGACGGGATTTCTCACAAAGTCTTTTAAACCGTCTTTCGGGTGGTATAGACTTTGTATGGCATTCTCGTCCACCCCGTGGCCGTTCTAGGGGTATTTTACTCGGTGTCAGGAATGATACAATGGATGTTTTGGATGTTTCGGAGGGGGGGTATCACATAAAACTCCAAATCAGGAACAAGGCCGATCATTTCATTTGGAATCTTGTCACCGTGTATGGTCCGGCCCAGGAGGAATTTAAGGCGCCTTTTCTTAGAGAGTTGGTAAACTTAGCAAAACAGAATCCATATCCAATAATCATTGGAGGTGATTTCAACCTGCTTCGTTTCCCCTCTGAGAAGAGTAAAGGCCGGTTTGACAATCATTGGCCATTCTTGTTTAACGCTGTCATTGACAGCTTAGATTTAAGAGAGGTTTCCATGATTGGAAGACAATTCACTTGGGCGAATAGCTTGCCAGAGCCTACATACGAGAAGCTTGATCGGGTGCTAATGGATACGTCATACGGACTTTGAGTCAAAATTTCCTTTGGTATCTGTTCGGGCTTTGGAGCGTATTGTAGATCTGTTAGATCATGCTCCTATTCTTTTAACCACCGGTCTGGATAGGCCACCATGCCCACCTAGGTTCAAGTTCGAACTTGGATGGTACAACGGGATGGCTTTCACGAGATGGTTAAAAGGATTTGGGAAAGACCTATTATCGGTAGTACCCCAATACAAAGGTGGAATAACAAAATTCGTGCCACACGAACACACCTTATGGGTTGGGCTCGCCACACCGTAGGTTTACTTAAGAAAGAAAAGCTGCGTCTCGTTTCAATCATTGATAATCTTGAGGCTCTAGCTGAAACCCGTTTGCTGTCTATGCATGAAATTGAGCTTAAAAGCCAATCTAATGCACAGTTAGCTAGGGTTACTGCGTGAAGAAGAGCTCAAATGGTATCAGCGCTCTAAATCCCATTTATCCTACAAGGAGACTCGAATACGAGATATTTCCATAGTCTCGCCACGGCAGGCATAGGAAGAAACGTATCACTCTCTTTTACAGGATGGGGTGACGATAGAAGGACATGATCAGCTTAAGTCTTATATTACCAGTTATTACAAAAATATGTTCGGGGCACCAGAGGAAGGTTCTTTCTCCTTGGATGAATCCAGAACAGACGATATCCCTCAGGTGTCTGACGAGGAAAATAGCCTACTTACCGCACCTTATAATGAGGATAAGGTACCAAAGGCAATTTTCCAAATGGAACACAATAAAGCCCTTGGTCCAGATGGTTTCCCTGCTGAGTTTTATCAGATTTTTTGGGACATTATCAAGTCAGATCTTCTACAGCTGTTTAGTTGCCTTCATAGCGGTCAACTGGAGTTATTCCGGTTGATCATTGGTGAAATAATTCTTCTACCTAAGGTTAATGAGGCAGAACGGATTCAGCAATGTCGACCCATCTGCCTTCTTAATGTTAGTTTTAAGATCTTCACAAAGGTTGCTACGATTAGACTAAGCACTGTGGCGGATCATGTAGTTCGTCCTTCTCAAACTGCATTCATGCAAGGTCGTAATATCCTAGATGGGGTGGCGATCCTTCATGAAACAGGTGCACAAAGTGCATAGCAAAAAAGCTGAATGGGGTGATTTTTAAAAATTGATTTTGAAAAAGCATTATGATAAAGTTATTGGTCTTTTCTTCAGCAAACCCTTAGAATGAAAGGTTTTTCTGAAGGGTGGCGTGCTT
Source organism: Puccinellia tenuiflora (assembly GCA_012064385.1). Classification (NCBI taxonomy): domain Eukaryota; kingdom Viridiplantae; phylum Streptophyta; class Magnoliopsida; order Poales; family Poaceae; genus Puccinellia; species Puccinellia tenuiflora. The sequence continues at coordinate 38,552 of QRDG01002335.1, read as the reverse complement.
TAATTCATTCTTTTGTCTCGGGTGGAAGTGTTGACATTAAAGTTAATGATGATATTGGCAATTACTTCCAAACAAAAAAGGGACTTAGGCAGGGTGATCCGCTATCACCCATTCTTTTTAATATTGTGGCGGATATGCTCGCTATTTTGATTGAGCGGGCAAAGTCTGAGGGTCAAATTGAAGGAATAATTCCGCATCTTGTTGATGACGGCTTATCTATCCTTCAATATGCCGATGATACAATTCTCTTTATGGAGCATGACATCGAGAAAGCTAAGAACTTGAAGTTAATCCTATCAGCATTTGAGCAATTATCGGGTCTTAAGATTAATTTCCATAAAAGTGAGTTGTTTTTTTTTGGTGAGGCTCAAGATCATTCGGCTGAGTACTGCTGAATTATTTGGCTGTGAGCAAGGACAATATCGGATATTTGGGTATTCCGATTCATTATCGGAGGCTTACAAATGCTGAATGGAAACTTGTCGAGGAAAGGCTCCAAGCTAGATTAAACAGCTGGAAAGGAAAATTACTATCCCTAGGTGGGAGATTAGTTCTCATTAATTTAGTACTCTCAAACATGGTACTGTATATGATTTCTTTTTTCCAACTGCCTAAAGAGTCTTAAAAAGATTGGATTATTTCCGATCGAGATTCTTTTGGCAAGGGGATAGTGAGAAGAGAAAATATCGTCTGGCTAAGTGGAGTGTGGTTTGCAGCCCCAAAGATGATGGAGGACTTGGAATCCATGATCTGGAGGTTAAAAACAGAGCCCTTCTTGGCAAATGGCTTTGCAAGCTATTGTCTGAAGAAGGGGTCTGGCAAACCCTCCTTCGGAGAAAGTACATTGGATCAAAAGCGTTATCCCAGATTTATTGGAAACCTGGTGACTCGCATTTCTGGGCTGGTCTTATGGCCACGAAGAAATATTTCTTTCCTCATGGGTCTTTCTCCATTAAGGATGGTTCGGAAATTCGTTTCTGGGAGGATAAATGGCTGGGTAATGCCACACTCCAAGAACAGTATCCGGCTTTGTACAACATTGTGCGTAACAAAAGCGACACTATCGCTAAGGTGTTGGAGACTTCCCTGCCGAATGTTTCGTTCAGAAGAAGTTTATTGGACCTAGACAAGCATCCTGGAATGCTCTGTTACAACGCTTAACTTCGGTTCAGCTAACGCAAGGCCCCGATAAATTTCGATGGACTCTAAAAGAGGATGGTAAATTCTCTGTGGATTCCATGTATAAAGTTTTAATGCATCTGCTGTCCAATCGATAATAACAAGAAAATTTGGAAGATGAAGATACCATTAAAAACTAAGGTTTTTGCGTGGTACCTTCGTCGTGGGGCAATCCTTACTAAGGATAACCTTGCAAGGCAGAATTGGCAAGGGAGTAAAAAGTGTATGTTTTGCCATCATGACGAAACTATTAAACACCTATTCTTCCAATGCAATTTTGCGAGTTCTATATGGTCAATCATCCAAATTGGCTTTAACTTATATCCACCAACAAGCATTGCAAATATATTTGGTAGTTGGCTTAATGGGGTGGATGGTAGGTTTAAGCTTCTTATTAGGGTGGGAGCGATTGCCGTTTTATGGTCGCTTTGGCTATGTAGAAATGATAAGGTTTTTAATGCTAAAAATATGTCTCCCTTGCAAGTCATCTTTCGTTGCACAAGTATTATCTAGTCTTGGGCGGTTCTACAGCGTGTGGAGCACCGTGGCCTATTCTTGGACGTGGCCACAAGGTTAGAGGCAGCGGCGAGAGACTTCCTTTCCCGGCATGGATGGCAGCATAATCTTCGGATTGGTCCCCCTGTGCCCTAGGCGTTTTTTACAATTTCTCATTCTGATATGTAATGCGCCTTTTCGTTTGTTTTCTAGACTTCTCAGACTGTTTTGGGGCCGTGTGCATCTTTGTTATGCAGAGGCCGGGTGTAATGCTTAACTATTTGAGTAATAAAATCTCCCATTATCGAAAAAAAAAATTCACGCATGACTTGACAGCTAAATGGTAAGGCCCACCTGTGGATTGGGCGTGACGTTCCCCTTTTCAGCTCCCTGCATGGCTTGGAATTGGACCCTTCCCTTTTATATACTCCTGCAGTCCTGCTTTTCACATCTCCCCGTATGGCAGTGGTAGCCACCAAGCCGGCACCGCTCAAGTAGTTCACCTACCTTGTCGAGTTCGCCGAACCCGCCGGCCGGACAGTGGCTCGCCGCCGCAGTCACATTCCCGCGCGCTCTGCCGTGCCGGCCGGTCTCACCCAGTCCGCCACGTGTCGCGCCCCAGCCCAAGACTCCCGTCCCGTGAGAACTTGAAGCCCGAGTTGCTTGCCGGATGCATGGAAGAGCGCGCGACGAGAGCCGTACGTCCAGCGCGCGGCGAGCATGCGCAGTACTGCACCGGCGGCGCAGCCCGACAGTGCCCAGCTCGGACACGGCCGCCGGATGGGCAGCCAACACCGAAACGCGCGGGCTGAACGACATGGACGTGCAAGCAGCAAGAGACGGCACGAGGAGGTGGCCGCTGCCGGCCAGGGTCGGAGGGAGCGCGGTCTTGCCGTTACATAAACGGACTCGTGGACATGTCTTCCGGCGAGCCGACGATGGGCGTTCGACTTCCGCGTGCTGTCAAGGCCGAGCCCTCGATCGGCTGACGACCTACGTACGAGCGAAGAGCTTAGCGTGGTCCTCCATGGCGATCCAGCTCCAGCGTACGTGTTGACCGGCCTTGGCGCGCCGAAGCGCGGCAGCCGCTTTTGATCATACGCAAGCTCAAATATAGCTCATCGTTTTTCATCGTGTCTCATGTTGTAGCTGTGATGTGAAGAGGGAGAGTGATTTCTTATGTTGTGTCTTGCCCATTAATTTGCAAGTATAGCCACTCCACAAACGCGCACGCCGTGCCCGCTGCCACCGGTGCTCGATCACAGATGCATGTACCCATACGTTCTAATCATCTTTTTGTGAGATCAATTAGTTATGTCTAGATGGTTTGGCCCCTCCTGACACCACTGCGCATGATTTGGACCCCTTCATACTGAACTCCCACCTCCCGCACTGATTCAAACACTAAGCGTGTGTTTGGTAGCCCGTATCACTTCGAATTCACTCTCTCACTCGATATATCTTACCTCATACAAGCTCCCCTGAGATTTGTGGTGTGTTTGTTATCCCGCATGTATTAGGCACACGCTGAATAGATACTTTGTTTGGTAGTCCCTATGGGTTGAGATTGGCCCAAAAACTGAGAAATAGCAGAGAGGTCCAAAGTTTTACAGAAAAGTCCCTCGATAAAACCTAAAACGCAATCAGGCCCTTCAATCCTGCTGGGAGCAGCTCGTCGCTGGTGGCAGGACGCTGGGCGCCGGCGGTGGCCGTCGAGTGGTGCGGCGGCGCATGCTGTGTGTCCGGGAGGATTTTCCCCGACGGGTGCGGGCTGGTGACCGACAAGGGAGGAGAGGGCCGGCGCGGGACTGGATCCGCGGGCTGTGGAGGTTCCGGTCGGCGGCGGCGGCCTTCCGCGGCGGAGGACGGCGCGTGGAACGGCGGGGTAGCGGGAGGGACGGTCGAGCGCGGGCATCGGTTGGTGGGAGGAACGGCGGCGGCACGAGCGCAGGGGGGAGGGCGGCGTCGGGGAACGAGAAGTTGGGGAACGCCTCGCGGTGGGGTGCCTGAACAGTGACCGGCCCGGGGCGGGTGGGCGCGTGCGGTCGGGCCCAGCGGAATAGTGTTCTGCGGGATGAACTCAGCCTGGGCGACCTGAGAAGCTCGATTCGAGCTTCTCAACCCGGCACTGCCCACTGCCCTTTTCTGCACGAGTTCGGCTCTGCCGACGCGGGCCGACCCGGGCTACCAAACAAGGAATGGAGAGCTGAGCTTGGTTGAGACGAGATTCTGTGTGTTCGCACGGGCTACCAAACACGCCCTAATGGATTCTGATCAAGAAGAATCTGAATCCGCAGGTGATGGGTTTTGAAGACAATGTGTTCGGAGGAGGTGTAATGGTTTTCGAATGCAATAGGTTCTAATGACAATGTGTTCCAAGAAGGAATGTGTATTCAGTGGGTTCCGAGAATCAGTTGACAAAATAATAAAATTGTCTAACGAATGGGAAACGAAGACAGACAACGGATGGCACGGTGCGACCTGCCGGCTCGAAGTGCCGTCAGACAACAATTGACTGGTGTAGTCGGCAGGCTGACATTGATAGTCAATCCTCGTCGTCGGGGCCCACTCTTCAGCCATCGTCATCGTCCTCCTTGCCATCCTCCCTGATCGTTGGGCCCATCAGGTAGGCGTTGTCGCGAGGTCTCTTCTTTGCTTTTTTTCTCTCCTCTAAGAATGTTGGGATGTTAAAGAATTGGTGAATACTTGCCTCCCACTTTTGAAATAACCGGGAGGTCCTCTATTTATGGAGAAAACGTTGTGATAAATTACATGCCATGCCACTATGCAAGGGCATTTGTGCCCTCATATCCATACACATGCCAAGGGTAGTTAGGTGATTTGGTACATGTATATTCATGTGGAATTTAGCATAATTATTTATGGTGTTATAAACCTAGATCTGTAACTACAACTTTAGAAATGAGAGAGACTAGTGCTATTTACTATTTTTGTCTTTTCTTTCTCTTCATGTGAGGGTATTTTAGGGTTTGGAGGAATTTTGGTCTTTATCAACAAATTCCATCATGTTGGTGTGTGTGGGTGTTGGGGGGGGGGGGGGGGGGGGGGGGGGGTTGACCAAGGAAAATACTTTGCGTCCATGTGGGGACGAGACTTCAGATTTTCAGGCCCACGAGGTTGGGGTTTGACTTCTGGACAATTTCCCGAAGCCTTCTGGACCTAAGAATCGGATTACGCCAACTTCGATATCTTGGGTCCATGGGCCCAATGTGCCGGTCGGTCTAGTGGGCCCGATCGCTGTAAATCAGTTTTCATGTGTAGACTTTGTTGGTCACATAGTTGTATGAAAGATACTTGTGAGCATGTATATAAGTTATAACATTCAAAAAATGGACATTGCATTGACGAGGAGCAAACTTTCCATCTTTATTCCTTGCAAAGGGAGATTCCACCACTAATACAAGATATTTTAGTTTTTTTATTCGGATGTATCTAGACGTGTTTCATTGTAGATAACTCGTTCCAGTCCCTATTTTATTCCATATTGAAGTATTTAAAACATCTTATAACTCGGACGAAGTGAGTAGTACTTATTTCGTTCCTAATTATAAGATGTTTTAGAAATGTTAATGTCTAGCTTTTCAGAAACGACACAAGTGTATAGTCATAGGCCGAACTAGGACGATCAACGATCCGGAGAACTAATCCGTCGTTGGATCGTTAGAAGGGTGGTTGAACCCTAGCCTTTTCTTGACACCACTTTGAGCTCCCACATACTTGGCAAACACATTGCCAACTCTATCCTTCCAAGAGAATAAATTATCATCAATTATGATAGGGTTGGATGAGGTACCGTCGGTGCATGAAGAAGCAAAATGACCTTTGCCACGGCAAAGGTAGCAACACCGACTCTTCTTCTTCTTCTTAATAGGCTCCTCAACTTGAGGAGCAATAACTTGAGTTTTCTTGGAGGTGACCTTTGTTCAACTCGTGGTTGAGCACGAGATTGAACAAGAGGCCGCTCCCTAGTTGCTTCTCACTAGAGGCTTCTTCTTCTTCATTGGGCAATCCCGAACATGGTGCCCTTCTAGCTTGCACTTGAAGCAAATGATGTTGGCCGGATTCTTGATTTGAACTTGGCCCTTATTCTTCTTCTTCTTCTCAACCGTGGACTTGATCTTGTTGTTGGAGTTGAATCCAAGTCCACTCTTGTCATTCGGGGATTGTTGTGCACTCAACATGTTGTCAAGTGCACGCTTCCCTTCATGACGCTTTTCCAAGTCATTCTTCAAAGAAGTGACTTGGGCCTTGAGGTCTTTTATTTCCTCTACATGGTTAGTGGCAACAAAAGCACTAGAGGAAGTAGTAGCTTCATTGTTATGGCAACAAGGCAAAGCAAGTAATTCATCACATGATGTACCAATATTTTTAGTGGATGAATTACTAGGACTAGCACATGGCATTTTAGCATTTTTAGTTGAATTTGTGCTATTATCCACATGAGGCTCACAAGATGTTACCTTGGTAGTGATTGCCTCATGAGCTAACTTTAGACTAGCATAGGATGCTAGAAGATCATCATTAGAGCTAGATCGCTTTTTATGATTTTCTTCCAACTTCCTATACTTGCTAGTTAGCAACTCTAGTTGAGCCCTTAGCTCAACAATCTCCTTCGACATAGATGCTTCACAAGAAGTGGAGTTAGTAGCACAAGCATCATTAACTTTAGGAATAGAAGAAGATAACTTGGCAAGCTCATCATTTAATCTAGCATTTTCATTTTTCGTGACTTATATTTAGCATGAGCATGGTCACGTTCTTTAATGATTTTAGCAATTATATCATTATGAGACTCCTCGATAGATTCTAGTTTCTCCTCTAGAGAAGCACGAGTCTCTTGCTCTTCCTCAAGAGCATCTTCTAACGATGCTTTCTCCATAGCATCATCTCTTTCGATCTTACCCTTTCTTCAAGGCTTGCTTCCAAGGCCACAATAGTTTCCCCACGCTCAATAAGAGTGCTCATAATTTCAAAGAGGTTAGCTTGGGCACTTTTATTGGTAGGAATGGCTTTAAGAATCATTAGACCTTTATTTTGAAGACGGGCATTAATTTTTTCCATATCATCTTCTTCATCATTATTATCATTATATCATTATTATCACCATTGTCATTACTAGAAGAAGATTTAGCCATAAGACAATGAGAGGTGGATGAAGAAGAATAATTAATTTTTGAACTACTCAAGTTCACATCTTGTTGCATAGCAAATTGGGTTTCCTCTACATTATTGTTAATGCAAGAGTTAGAGGTAACACAAGCATTGTCATCATGGCAACAAGATAAAGCAAGCATATCATAAAGAGATTCATCCAAGCAAATTTTTGATGATATGCAAGGACTATCAACACTAGCATGTATGACATTAGGAGTGCTAGAAGAGTTTAAGTCCAAAGATGAGCATTGCAACAAGCTAGAGATAAAAGATTATCAAAGAATAGCTCACTATCAATATTGCAAGACCTATCACTACTCACCATCACATTGGATTGTGTCTTACCACATTTTGGTGAAGTAGACGAAGATGAGAACTCGTCACGGCCGGAGGTGGAGGGAGAACAATCATCCTCAATAGAGTTGGACACTCCATATTTATCTTGAAGCTTGGTCCATAGCTCATGAGCATCCCGAAGAGGCATGATTGACTCAAACACATCTACACTCACAAACTTGTAAAACTCGTTAGATGCTAGAGAATCTAGATATAAGTTTTTCTCGTCCTCTAAAGTCGTACTTTCGTAGTCCTTTGGAGGAGAAAAACCTATATCTAAGATACGCTCAATATTGGGGTCCAAGACCCGTAAGTGATTAAGCATATGAGTTTTCCAAACATTAAAATTTGTGCCATTAAATCTAAACAAGGAATTGTGCACTAAATCCCTAGAGGACATCTTTACTCTCTAGGCGGTAAAGCCAAACAAGAGAGACGAGGCTCTGATACCAATTGAAAGAACAAACAATGCCCGGATGTCGCCTAGAGGGGGGGTGAATAGGCGATTAAAACCTTTTCTAATTAGGGGCTTGATAATTGCGGAATAAAACTATGTGTTTAAATTAACAAGCCAACAACCTAATATTCTAGGTTCACCTATGTGCACCAACAACTTATGCTAAGCAATTCAAGAAACAAGAAGATAGCAAGATATGAACTTCAAGCACGAAGGCTATCACAATGTAAATTGCATAAGTAAAGCTCGGGTATAGAAATAACCGAGGCACGCGGAGACGAGGATGTATTCCCGAGTTCCTCCTTGTTAAGGGAGTACGTCTCGTTGGAGGGGTGTGAGCTCGCCACAAGAGGCCTACTCAAGATGCCACAAAGGCCTCACCCTATTCTCCGATGAACCTCACCCAAGGGATTGGTTCACCTTCCACTATCGGAATCCTTCGGGGCGGATTCCGGAGCCCTTTACAACTTGTCTTGGGGCACACACCCACAACTCAATTGGGGGCTCCCAAACTCGTGCCGAAGTTTCACAACTCGAAGTCTTCGCGGCACCTCCAACCGTCTAGGGTACACAATGCACCCAAGAGGCAACAAGCTCTTGGGAACACAATGCACCCAAGAGTAACAAGCTCTTCAACCTTCAACTTCACGTATCACCGTGGAGAGAGCAACCCGATGCAACTAATGCAAGAGGCAAGATCACACGAAGTGGTCAAGTCCTTCACTCTCAAATTCCAACCAAGCAACAAATGCTATGGAGGGAATAAGAGAGGAAGAACAAAGGGGATGAGCACAAAGCAACCCCAAAATCTAGATCCACAAGTTTCCCTCACTTAGAGGGGATTTTTGATTGGTGGAATGGTAGATCTAGATCTCCTCTCTTGAAACCCTAAATTTGGGCAAGAATCATTGGGGGGGAAGAGAGGAATCAAGCTCACAAGGATTAGAGCAAAGGGGAAGAGCAAAGGGGAAGAGCAAGAACAGGTAAGCAAAGTCAGCAGCCAGGTTTTGGGGGGAAAGGAGGCTTTTTATAGCCTCCCCCAAAAACTAGCCCTTGGAGCCTATCCAGGCCAGAGACTCCGGAGTAAGTGACCGGAGACTCCGGCCTGCTGGGTCATCGGGGAGGCCGGAGATTCCGGTCCTTGGGGCCGGAGACTCCGGCCAGGCCGGAGACTCCGGGCACCCACCGGGGGAGCTCCGGACCCCTATCCAGAGGCGCACCACACAGATGCGAAGAGCTGAGAAAAACCTGGGGCCGGAGATTCCGGGTCCCTTGGGCCGGAGACTCCGGTGGGCCGGAGACTCCGGTCCATCTCCGGGGTACCTCCGGACCCCAGTCCAGTACCGCACCGCAGCGACGACGTTCGGCAACGAAAAAACCAGGGGGCGGAGACTCCGGGTCCTAGGGCCGGAGATTCCGGGGTGGGCCGGAGATTCCGGGCCCTCTCCGGGGTAGTTCCAGCAGAAAAGCATAACCCCATATCTTTTGCAAATGGACTCCGTTTTCGATAAGCTTGGGCTCGTTGGAATCGTCACAATGAGCACAACAAGATTATGCAGAGAAACATCATGGTCCAACAAAATATTGTAAAGCCAAATGGGGAACATTTAAAAGCTCTTTTTCGCAAACCGAAAAACTTCTCTTTTGCAAATGAAGTCTGAAAAGAGTAAAACCAATTTTGTTGGAAAGAGGACGACAAAAGCAACCTTTGAGAAAGGCAAACGAGCAAAGGAGATTTTGCAAAGGGTTGGAAGGGTGAAACCTTCCACAAGGATGAACCGGCAAAATCTCCAATACCGAAAATGCAAATGAAGACGCATAAGAACATCGTTTTCGGTGAACTTAGCCTTGTCATGACAAGCACGACAAGCATCAAGACCACACCACGATAAGAGACAAATAAGAATCAATAAATATGATTGCATGGATGCAAAGGTTTGAGCTCTCCACGAACGATACGATCACGATACTCGGTCGAGAGCCCCTCTTGATAGTACGGCTATCTATCCTATAACCCGGTCTCTCAACCAACATCATGAGACCGGTGAAATAAAAACCCTATCAAGATCATACCTTTGCCTTGCGCATTAATCCACTTGTGGTCGATGAAGACTATCTTCATCTCCTCAAGACGAACCACCTTTCTTGATTGCGCCTCCCTTGGGTGAAGATTCACATGACGCTCCCCCATACACCAAGATGGGGAAAGCACTCTTCGGCATAACTTCACTTGAACTTGGGTGTTGATCAAACCGCACATAGCCTTGATCAACACAAACTTCTTCTTCTTTTTCTTCCCTTAGCCTTGATTCCAACAAATGGAGATCAAGCAACGCAAAAGGACACATCCTATAATTAGCTCAATGCAAACATTAGTCCCTAGAGATTGTCATTAATTACCAAAACCATGCATGGGATCAACCATGCACTTTCACCACTGCACACCCATGAACCACCACCTCACTTTGAAAATGTATTGGTTAGGCCCGGATGCTCCGAAACTCTTGTTCTTCTAAAATGTACGTTCAGTTTGCAGATGATTTTTGTGGACTTGAGTTTGATACATGAACATACCTCGGTTAAAATCTTAATTACGAATTTGTAAAACAGGTTTTCAAAGCTCTGAATTTCAGTAAAAAAGAAAAAAGCAAGTTCATGGAGAAGAAGTACGAAATTTGGGGCCTCTTAGAGTGAATCCGCTAACAAAGGTGGTTATCGGCAATTATCCCCATAAATCACTTGTGAATTTGAGAAAAAGGATAGATATACAGTAAAAAATAGTGAGGAATGATATTCAGTAAAAATTGATGAGACACGGCACTCTCTTTGCTCCAAAAAAATTTTACACGGCCGATGGCCGGCGGGGAGGGTAAAAAAACGGTTAGAGTTGCCAGCCTGGCTCCCCAAGTCGCCACAGAAGAAAAGAGGCGGCGGCGGGCCAAGGCAAGAACAGAGGAGAGCCCAAACCAAAATCGCAAATCCAATTGCCAAGCGAGAGAGCGCGACAATGGAGCCGGCGATCCCCGAGAACCCGGCGGCGGTGGAGCGCCGCCTCTGGCTGGCCTGCGCGCCGCCGCTCACCCGCGTCCCCGACGCGGGCTCCCTCTGCTACTTCTTCCCGCGCGGCTACGCGCAGCAGTGCGAGGACGCCGCTGCTCTGACGGGGGCCATCACCGTCGAGAAGGTCCTGTGCGTCGTCGGCGGCGTTGAGCTGCTCGTCCGCGGCGACGAGGTGTACTCGCGCATCCGCCTCATCCCTCAGCCGGAGCAGCCGCCAGTCGACGACGGCTGCTTCTTCACCGACGACGCCCGCCGCCACGACCACGACGTCCGAGACGCCACGCACCCCGTCCGCGACGCCCTCGTCCGCCGCGTTCCGAAGCTCCCCGTCGACGAGGTCCGCTACGCCTTCCTCCCCTGCGACGACCAGCTCGCCGTCGACGCCCTCGTCCCTCGCGTCCCCAAGTTCCCCGTCGGCGACCCCCGCGCCAACGCCCGCCGCGGTCCCGGCCCCAAGTACCACGCGCAGGCGCAGGATCAGGTCGACGGTCACGGCTTCATCCACGACAGAGCTCGCCGCGCCCCTTTGGCTCCTGTGCACGGCAGACAGGACTGCAAGGTCCACGTCGAGGTCCGCGACGACGAGCACTGCGTCGACGACGTCCGCGACGCCTTCGTCCGCCGCGACGCCTTCCTCCCCTGCGACGACCAGCTCGCCGTCGACGCCCTCGTCCGCGCCAACGCCCGCCGCGGTCCCGGCCCCAAGTACCACGCGCAGGCGGAGGATCACGTCGACGGTCGCGGCTTCATCCGCGACGGAGCTCGCCGTGCCCCTCTGGCTCCTGTGCACGGCAGCCAGGACTGGAAGGCCCCCATCGAGGTCCGCCGCGAGGACGAGCACTGCGTCGACGACGTCCGCGACGCCTTCCTCCCCTTCGACGACCAGCTCGCCGTCGACGCCCTCGTCCGCGCCAACGCGCGCGGCCCCAAGTACATCGACGACGACCTCGGCGGCCGCGGCCCCAGGTACATCGACGACGACCTCGGCGACCGCGGCCCCAAGTACATCGACGGCGACCGCGGCCTCCTCGTCGACCCGTTCGTCGGCGACCACTCTCGCCGCGAGGACCAGACTCCGGCGCTCGGCCGCCACGACTCCATGGCCATCCAGGCCCGCCGCGGCCCCAAGTACCTCGCCGACGACCTCGACGACCCCGACAAAACCTGCCGCACCCATCAGACTTGTGTGGACGTCCGCGGACCCCTCGGCGACAACATTGGCGACCCGTTCGTCGGCGACCACTACCGCGGCGAGGACCAGGCTCCCGTGCTCGGCCGCCACGACTCCATGGCCGTCCAGGGCCTCCAGGCCCGCCGCGGCCCCAAGTACCTCGCCGACGACCTCGCCGACCCTGACAACACCTGCCGCAGCCACCAGACTTCTGTGGACGTCCGCGGACCCCTCGGCGACGACATTGGCGACCCGTTCGTCGGCGACCACTACCGCGGCGAGGACCAGGCTCCCGTGGTCCGCCGCCACGATTCCATGGCCGTCCAGGCCCGCCATGACCTTGTCCTGCAACCGGAGCAAGGTGCGGATGCTCTGCTTATATTCCCCAAGAAGCTGACAGCATGCGACGTCAAGATGACGCACCGCGGCACCTTCAACATACCCAAAGACTGCGCCATGGGGATCTTGCCCGCCCTACCTGATGTCCTGGTCGATGAACAGCTGAAGCAGAACCAGAGTCTGCGACTGCTGGATGTCGGAGGCCTCGATTTCAGCTTCACCCACACACTCTGTGGCGCTCCAAACAGGCGGCGCCGGCACCAGTTCACTACTGGATGGAACACGTTTCTCAAGATGAAGAAGCCAAATGCCGGCGACGTCCTCTTGTTCATGCGCTTCGGTGAACAACTCCAGCTGGCCTTGCTCCGGGAGACCCTGCCTGCCGCTTTCGTGAATGCTGATGACGTCCTGGAGGCCACAAGGCACGCGGCGGAGGGTACCAGCTTCACTGTGCTGTGGTGCCCTCGCCGCGGCGCAGAATTTGTGCTCCCAGCTGCGGAGGTTGAGGAGATGCTGAGCACGGAGTGGAAGGTCGGCACGCGCGTCAGCTGCCGCACCGGCGTGGTCCGACCTGGTGTCGTCCAGGAGGATCTTCCGCACACAATGTCATACCCCGATCTCACTAATACTGAACACAATTCATGGATACAAGATTTCCACAGCGTCGCGCTGGGTTGGTGAACTCGACGAATCGCGAGAGGGGAGGAAGAGAGAGTACACTGTTCAGAGACAGAAATGAGTTTGTAATCGATTGATGCCGATCCCCTTCGATGCCTCCTCCACCTATAGCAGTTCACGTCGCGTGACGTGTTGTGTGGTGGGCCGTGCCAGGGCCTGGGCCTTGCTCCTCTTGGACCTTGCTCCTTCTGTATCGTTCTCCAGCCTTTCTCTTGATCATCAGCGCCTCTGATAGGATACGGGTCGTGACAGTACCCTCCCCTGGAGTACCGGCTTGTCCCCAAGCCGGGGCATCAGGGAACTTGTCCACCAGCGCGTTGAGGTAATCCCAGGTGCTGCAATTTTCTGGCCATCCAGTCCACTGCACACGAACTTGAGGAACTTGTTTCCCGCCTCGTCGTACCCATCGTTCAGCTTCGATGATTTTTGGCTGCACTACAACATCAACCTCCATCAGTGCAACTGGTAATGTAGGATTGGCGGACTCACCTGGGCGGAGAGCTTTCTTCAGTAAGGAGACGTGCACCACGGAGTGGATGCGCGCCCCATCAGGCAATGTCAGCTTATACGATACATTGCCCACCCGCTGCAGAATTTGGAATGGTCCGAAGAATTTGAATCCCAGCTTCTGTGATGTTCTGTGTGCAATTGATGTCTGCACGTATGGCTGCAGTTTGAGGAAGACCCATTCTCCCACCTGGAACGTGCGTTCAGAGCGTTTCTTGTCGGCCTGAGCTTTCATTCGATTTTGAGCGCGCTCCAGATTCTGGCGGATCACAGGGAGGACCTTTGCTCTCTCAGCCAGCCACTCGTCCAGATCAGTGTTGCCAGTGCTGTCAATGTGTTGAAACCCGAATGGTCTAGGTTTCCTCCCATAAAGCGCCTCAAATGGTGATCTTCCCAGGGCAGAATGCAAGGATGTGTTATACCAGTATTCAGCCAGAGTTAGCCACTTAGCCCATTTGCTTGGGTTGTCATGGACAAAGCAGCGCAAGTAATTTTCAAGGCACTGGTTAAGTCTCTCTGTCTGCCCATCAGTCTGAGGGTGATAGGAGGAACTCAAATTCAGAGTGGTGTCTGCCAGCTTGAATAGCTGTTGCCAGAATTGACTGATGAATATCTTGTCCCTGTCAGATATCAACACCTTAGGCATACTGTGTAGCCGGAACACATTGTCAAAGAACAGTTGTGCCACTGTGGTCGCCGTGAATGGGTGCTTAAGTGGTATGAAATGGGCATATTTCGAGAACTTATCAACCACCACCAGAATTGTGTCATATCGGTTGGATGTTGGTAGCCCTTCAATAAAATCCAGCCCTACTGAATGCCAAGCTTCTGGTGGAATAGGCAGTGGCTGAAGCTTGCCAGGGAGCTTGACATGTTCTCCTTTTGCTTGCTGGCAGATGGTGCAGTGTTGCACATATTGGAAAACGTCCTGTTTCAGCCCTGGCCACGTGAACAGTTGTCTCACTCTATGATATGTAACTCGGAATCCAGAGTGCCCACCAATGCCACTGTCGTGCAATGCTTTCAGAATAGCTTGGTGTGCTTCTTTATGTTTACCCAGCCAAATACGTCCCTTGTGTCGTATGACTCCATCCGTGAGAGAAAACCCTTGGTCATTTGGTGTGTGCACGCTTAGTTCAGTAAGGAGTTGTTTTGCTTGCTCATCATGCATGTATCCTTCAACCACAATTTCCAGCCAGCGAGGTGTGACGGCAGAGACTGCACACACTGTTTGGGGCCTGCGCGAGAGGGAATCTGCTGCCACATTGGTCACCCCTTTCTTGTAAACTATTTTGTACTGCAGCCCTAGCAATTTGAAAAACGCCTTCTGTTGCATGGGTGTATTAAACTTGTGATCACCCAGATGGGTGAGACTGCGTTGGTCAGTGTGAATGATGAACGGTTTGTGCACCAAGTATGGCCTCCATTTCTCCACTGCAAGCAATATTGCCAAACACTCCTTGTCATAGATTGACATTGTCTGATTTTTAGGACCAAGTGCCTTGCTAAGGAATGCAAGAGGGTGACCTTTCTGCATTAGGACAGCACCCACACCAGTAGCACAAGCATCAGCTTCTATAACGAACTCGAGGTCAAAGTTTGGCAATGCCAGTACAGGAGCCTGCACCAGTGCTCTCTTCAATGTCAGGAATGCTTCATTCACTGCTGGCGACCAGACAAATGGTACGTTCTTCCTCAATAGATTGGTCAGTGGCCTGCTTATGATGCCAAAGTAGGCAATGAACTTGCGGTAGTACCCTACGAGGCCCAGAAATTCGCGTAATTGTTTCAGGTTCATTGGTTGTGGCCAGTTTTCCACTGCAGCAATTTTTGTTGGGTCAGTAGACACCCCTTTCCCACCTATGATGTGACCTAGGTATTCCAGTGCCTTTTTGGCGAATGTGCATTTGCTCTTCTTCAAGTACAGTTTGTTCTGTTCCAGTAACTGAAACACATGTTCCAAGTGCTGCACATGGTCTGCTAAGGACTTGCTGTATATTAACACATCATCAACGAAAACCAGCACGAATTTGCGAATCACATGTGCAAAGATCGTATTCATCGCTGCTTGAAAGGTTGCTGGTGCTGAGGTGAGTCCAAATGGCATGACTCTGAATTCGTAGTGCCCACTGTGTGTTTTGAACGCTGTCTTGCTCTCATCGGTCTCTGCCATGCGTATTTGGTGGTATCCCGACCGTAAATCGAGCTTGGTGAAGAATACTGCACCTGACAGCTCGTCCAATAGTTCATCGACCACTGGCATTGGGTAACGGTCTTTAACAGTCACTGCATTAAGCTGCCGGTAATCAACGCAGAATCGCCACGTTCCATCTTTCTTTTTAACGAGCAACACCGGAGAGGAAAACGGGCTTTGGCTTGGTTTAATGATCCCTTGCTTGATCATATCCTTGATCTGACGTTCGATCTCATCTTTTTGTTGTGGGGAATACCTGTATGGCTTCACATTGATTGGCTGGGCACCCGGCATAAGTGGAATGTGGTGGTCAAACACACGCCTCGGCGGCAACCCTTGGGGAGTGTCGAAACAGCCTTGGTGTTGCTGCAGCACACTCTCAATCTCAAATGGCATTTCTGCATCCGCTGGACTGTCAATGACTGGACATAGGCGCACTAACTGAGCAAGAGCACGTTGTGATATTAGCTGTTTCAACTCTTCTCCAGAGATTGCCTCACAACTCATCACCTTGTCCTTGATTCCTTTGAGAGTAATTCTCTTGTCGTTGTGACGGAATCGGAGGATCTTTTTCGGCCAATCTATCCACATTTTCCCGCATTCCTGAAGCCAATCCATACCAAGTATCATATCATAGCAGGGAATATCGAACACTCGAAAAGTACCCACAAACTTGTTCTTCTGGCACTCCCAATTGAGATTAGACACAGCTGCATTAATTCTTGTCTTGCCTCCATCAGCCACCTGAACAGTTACTGGCTCCACTTGAGTCAATGTTAATTGCATTTGCTCAACTGCTGCTTTGCTGATAAAACTCCCGCAGCTCCCTGAATCAACCAGGATCAACACCTGTTTCCCATTGACACTACCCTGTAACCGTATGCTCTTCTGAGTTGTAGTTCCTGCCAAAGCGCATTGAGAGATGGTGCACAACGACTCGTCACTACTGCTGTCAACTTTGTCTTCAGTTTCACTGTCTGTAGCTGTTGCTTGCAAAACCTCCATCAGTTCTTCCACTATATGGAGCGGTACTGATTTGCTGCATCGATGTCCAGGGCTAAATTTTTCACCACACTTAAAACACTCACCACGCTCACGGCGTTGAGCTTTGAGTGATTGAAGCTTATCACTCCACGGTGTTTTCACATTTGATTTCTCTTCTATCTTACTATTCTCTTCAGGGTGTGCACCCATGAGCCCTTTTCCTGGAAAACCAGTTCGACTATATCGGTTTCTACTGTGATCATTGCTAGACCGAGCATAGGAAAACTGTCGCCCTTCCTCCAACAATTCTTCCTGTGTCTCAGCCAGTGATAGTGCAATATCCACTGTTTTGGG
The DNA here is from genome assembly GCA_012064385.1 of Puccinellia tenuiflora. Taxonomy (NCBI): domain Eukaryota; kingdom Viridiplantae; phylum Streptophyta; class Magnoliopsida; order Poales; family Poaceae; genus Puccinellia; species Puccinellia tenuiflora. The sequence goes on along the minus strand of QRDG01002335.1, from coordinate 21,623 downwards.
CTTGTGTAACTTGATTGCTCTTTGAATTTCTCTCTTTAGCCCATTCACAAATTTGGTAACAAAGTAGGCTTCATCATAGTGCTTGTTATGCACTAACACCTGGTGCCGCAGTGCTTCAAACTTTTGGTAGTATTTCTCTACACTATGTGTCTGTTTGCAGCGTTCCAATGCCTCCAGGTACTTGTGGTGCTTGTCTCTACCGAACTTTGCATGAATGGCAACACACAGTTCTTCCCAACTGTCAACATCGTGTTCTGCCTCATATGTTTGTAGCCATAGTGCTGCGTTCCCAGTGAAGTGCATTGTAGCAAAACTGGCCCATGTCTCGTGTGCAACATTGTACAATGCGAAGTATTTCTCACACACAGTTTTCCACCACTTTGGATTATCTCCATCAAACTTAGGAAAATCTGTTTTCGGTGGCCGCGATCGGTGATGACTCTGCCGTGACTCAGGATACCCACTGTCCTCAAAACCTCCTGAGCGATCTCCCAGATCGAAATGGACAGGAGTATTGGGAAATTCCCGTCTGCCACTGTTGCCTCGAGCAGGAACCAGCACCTTCAGTGCCACTGCGGCTGCAGCAGCCGATGGTTCACCCTCCTCCACGGGCGTCGTAGACACACGAGCATTTGCTGTTGCTGGTCTCTGTTGCACCTCTGTTTCCAATGCATCCAATCGCGATCCCATGACCTCCAGTGAATTCTGAATTCCCTTGATTGAGTCATCAACCTGTGGCACCCATGTACCCAACCCTCGCAGTGTGTCGTTGATCGCCTTCAAGGTAGTCGTTGTCTCGCCGCATTGCCTCTGCAATTCGTCCCCCTGCCGCTTGAGCGCGGTCAGATCTGCTTGTGCTTTCTCCATCAGCACCTCGTCTGCTTGCACCCACGTCGTGGCACTGGAAACAAGTGTCAGCCGCCGCCTGAATTTCTCGCCTCCGTTGGCACACGGATCCACCGCGAAACCGGGATTTCACCACCTGCAGTTAAGGAGCTGCAGGCAACCGTTTCGCCGCCGCGATATCTGTGCTCGAATAGTCTACCGCCGCCACACGCCGCCGTAGGTCGTCGGAGAACGCCGATCGACCCTCCGCCGCCGCGAGTTAGGAACGGAATTGGGATTTTACAGGATGTAGCCCAACCAACAACGTTCCACCCCTCGAATCGCCTCCACTGGACTGATGAACGCGGATCGGGATCCGTCTCTCTCTCTCTCTTTGGTGTAGAATTTCAGAAAATTTTCTGCCCAGATCTACGATCTACTGCTCTGATACCATATGTCATACCCCGATCTCACTAATACTGAACACAATTCATGGATACAAGATTTCCACAGCGTCGCGCTGGGTTGGTGAACTCGACGAATCGCGAGAGGGGAGGAAGAGAGAGTACACTGTTCAGAGACAGAAATGAGTTTGTAATCGATTGATGCCGATCCCCTTCGATGCCTCCTCCACCTATAGCAGTTCACGTCGCGTGACGTGTTGTGTGGTGGGCCGTGCCAGGGCCTGGGCCTTGCTCCTCTTGGACCTTGCTCCTTCTGTATCGTTCTCCAGCCTTTCTCTTGATCATCAGCGCCTCTGATAGGATACGGGTCGTGACACACAATTGGCGTCAAAGATGGCATGGTGACCACAGTGAACCTCTATGATTGGCAGAAGTTGGATGTCAAGTGGGACGACGACCATGCTTCTTCTTCCAGCACCGGCTCCGTGCTGAGCCCGTGCATCAGGCTGTTTGGAGTGGACATCTGTCCGTAGCCTGTATTGCTGCGTTGTGCATTTGATGCAGTGGTAAGAAACTTTCGTAGATGTATAGTTGTGCATTTTGTACAGTGGTGAAAACACTTGGCTAGTTCGTAGATGGATTGTAATGCATTTTGCGCAGTGGTGAATGATGATTTTGCACTACGTGTTGAGAACGATTCAGAATCAAAGCCTTTTGATACAAAGACCATCTGATACACGGAAAACTCCAATTTAAAACCTCAGTACGATTGCTCCTGTTAATGAGATAATGTCCCCTTTCTGTTATTGATTCCTCAATTAGGGATTGTATGAAAGAACATCAGTTCTACACTGAAAGTTTCTCTGATTCATATTTATGGTTGCCCCCATAAACAGAAAGATTCATAATTGTTACCATTTCTACGATGCCAAGCAATAACAAGATATGGATGAAACCATATTGCTGGTATGATGTATGGAACAAACAGCACGAAATTGCTTTTAGATTACATGTAAACCTGTACTCTTTTCCTTTCTTCAATGGTATTTCATTAACATTCGAGAAACAACACCTACCCTTCGATTACCAACGAAGGATGACACTGCAAGCGGAGTGATCTAATTGATATTCCAGTGGAATATTAAAACATGCATCCCAACAAGTAATGTACGAATTTCATCAATTCAGCACCAACAGTATCTACAGATGAAGTGATAGTTCAATTCAGATGACACTTTACAAAAAAAAACACATGTATATTTAAAAACAAGCAAAACATCCTCCGGATCGCGTCCCGCACCTCTCGCTCGCTCCCATCTCCAGGTCTCTCTCCCCTCTCCAGCAGCTCCAGGCCTCCCCTCTCCAGCAGCAACTCGCAGAAGCTCCAGCTCAAGACCATGATCACGCAAGTCTTGGCCGGAGGAGGAGCCTCTTCTCCGAGAAACCTCCACAGCAGCTCCTCCTCCGGCCAGCTCTTCCTCAGGCCAGCTCCTCCGATCAAGACTGCCTCCGGCCAGCTCCTCCTCTGCCTCTGCGCCACCGTTCCATGGATGGATGCATCAGCAGCATCTTCTTCATCCTCCGCCTCTGGATCTTTGAGTGCAGCGACATCTTCGTCCTGCTCCAGATTAGCATCAGGTACTCATGTACAAGAGTGAAAACAATTCAGTTTATGAGAACAAATGTGCATCAAGGTCCAGTAAACAAAATCAGCATAGCTACTCCAGTTTATTTACAAGGAACAAATGCATCAAGGTTTGGGAGTATTGTACTCAAGGTATGGGAGTAGGCAAAGCATCAGCATGTTAACAAACCCGAGTAGCAAGCTGGAGTATAAATTCAAACAAGTAGGCAAATATTGAGACAATTGTTTGTGAAGATGGGAGTATGAACAAGCAGGAAGGATAACAGTTCAATATCCAGGAACAGTTTAATTGATCGGTTCCATCAACTTAGTGGGTGGGTTCAGATTTCCGATCAGTCATGAGCAATGTTGCTGTCTAATTCTTTTTTACTCCATCAAGAAAGTCTTTGGAACAGAAAAGTGTGGCCGAGATCCCATCAAGACCAACCTCAAATACTTTGAAGCTTAAATACACAAGGGGCCAAGCTAGCTACTTATGCATATAATTAACCACTCTGTAACTAACAGAAACATGGATATGGCAATGCCCTAGTGATCTTTGCTGGTGAGCTGGTGTGATGGTGAAGACACAAGTAAAGCAAATGCGTAGAGCATTAGAGCATAACTACAGTAACTTGAGTAGTAACAGAAAATTACAGTTTAAGAAACATTTCCAGTTTGAGAGTTTTCCATGTTGAAAAGTGTAAGATAGCAGATCTAGTGTGTAATTCAGTACGAGTACACAAGATAGCAGGTCATTTATGTCAACCATGCCATGACTAGCAGAGTAAGAAGACAGAAGATACACAACATGTGATGTTGTAACATTCTGTGAAATGTATAACTAGAGAATGAATGCTAACTGAAGCTGTACATAGTAAATGTATGTATTTCGAGTACTCCACCCCTGAAACAAAATGAATTTCTATAAATGTACTCCCAGCCCCATGACAGCAGTACTTTTTTAGTAAAGTATAGATGATCATTTGACATGATCAGATTAATTGCATCTTCTCAGAATTGTAAACAAGTTTGTGTCTGTCCCTTCAGTCCACTCACCTGCATGACATTGAATACTCCGTGAAAGCTTGTGAAACTTGAGTAAACTTCAGTGAACCAGCTAGGAGTAGCAGTCTAAACAAGCAACTGAAAGTAATGCCCCTCTTAGCAAGAGATATTTTCAGGTTCTAGCAAGCAATACTTAAGTTTCTTTTTTCCGTTTCTAGCAAGAGAAATTTTCAGAATTATTGGCACTATATGTACAAACAAATTGGAGTACAAACAGATTGTAAACCTGACAGAGGAAGCAAACAAGCAAGCAAACCTAAGATTAACAGGAGGTCAGGAGTAGATTGAGATGGCACTAGAAATATTCCGCAAGTACTCCTGTCAAGAACAAGCTGCTACTCCAATGATATTTTAGGAAGCAAAACATATTGTTGAAACTGAAAATATATCTACTCCAACAAAAATACGGCAGCCTAACGATAAGGATGCATCACAAAACACCAACCTAACTAAGCTACCCGAGATGGAAAGATATTCGTTACAGAAAAAATATTTCCTTGCATGTTCCCAGACCATAGTTCAATGTAATTTCCTCAAACTGAAAGAATATTTCACAATACCCATAGGTGACAGCATGGTCAGGTACTCATTACAGAACTAAGAAGGCAGCAGCATTTTACTTGTTGGCATTGTCGGGGTGTTGAGGTTCTTGACCTTGTCGGTCAAGAAGACGCAGAGGGTGAATCGACCGTCTGCTCCGCATGCCTGCTGCAGCAGTAGCTGAGCCCCAGCGACGACTACCTCGCGGCCAGGCTCAGGGAGTTTGTGCTTGACGTCGAGCACATCAACCTCGCCTTCGCGTACGGACTCGATGCCGCCGTCAAGCTGCCCCCGGTAAAATTTCAAGTGGGATGGATTTGGGACGTCCGCCTCCCATTCTCTCACGTCCCTACTGTCCCGGTGTCCCATGTTCCTGTCATCCCATCAACTTAAAAACTAGTTGGGATTTTTTGGGATGTCCCGATTGTCCCATGTTCCATGTGCCTGGCCGCTGCATGTCCCAGGGAAAGACATCCCTTCGCCTAACTGAATACATACAAATGGCATGACGCGCTGATGCACTGGCGCTTGGCCTAACTGATCGATCAAAGCTCCAGGCAAAGACAACGCAAAAACCTTTAGAAGCAAAAAAATAAATCTAACAAACAAATGCCATCACAGAAAATTTATACTCTGAGAACAAGTTTAGATTTGACAAGTCTGAAGACAGATAAATTAACAGCACTTGGAGAGAACATTTGATCAGTCTGAAGACAGATAAATCAACAACACAACACTTGGAGAGAACACTTGGTTAATGATGTCGTCTGCACTTTGAGAGCCTAGGACCATGACTGCAGAAGTCAAGATTTAGAGAACATGATAAGTTCAAATAAGAACATGTTTAGAATGTAATGAAACCATAAGACAACCACTAACCAGAGACAACAACTAGAGTTCTGAATGTAATGAAACCATAAGGCACAAACACAGAGCAGATTTCAGTGGCACGAAAAATACTTCACCAGATTTCAAAATGCAGTAACACATAGCTCTAATAATACTGGCCCATAATTGAGATTCCCCACTGACAATTACACTTGTACAACCACAACACAGGTTTAAAACTACAAGGGGGAATGCTACTGCAACTCATTCAGGCAGCAGGGAGAACAAATCAAACTGCCTCATGTTGAACAGAGTTACACAGCATACCAGAAAATTAACTGGTCTATTTCTTGAGCCCACATGTACAACCAGATATTGGCCTTTTTGCTTGTTTCTAGTTGATTGTTTTTGTCCCTGAATTTCTATATTACTTGTTTGAAAGAAAATTCAGGGCACAAACGCCGTCATTAATATCATTCTCTGGTTCTAGCATGAACAAACTGGTTCTAGCATGATACTGGTAGCCACTGCAGATAACTGCTCGTGTGGCTGCTTTGGCATATTAGATAAAATTATGTGCTCACCATCTGATGTTGCACGGTTCTATAATGACAAGAGTACTACAAGTTCTTCACCTGACAGTTTACTATATGCAGACTTGGTCACAAACCCAGTGTTTAGTATGTAGGGTGTAGCTATGGTATTAATGCTAAAAACTGAAACTTAGATCTAGTTTTACTTGTGTGTTGACCTATCTGAGTTTCTATGTCGAGGTCACAATGGTGGAGAAACGTGCATGAGTTCCAGGTATTTTATTCTTTTAAGAAGCACCCAAACGCTTTATTTTTTCTAGGGAAACAGTGAGCTTACTTAGGGAACAACGTTATCACAATCATATGTTTTGATCAGGGATGACACCACTGTACCACGTAACACACCACTAGACTCATACTTTCCTAACTGTGGCATACATCTCATGATCAACTTTGTGTAGCTCGATATTCAGGTGAATCGGCAGCAACTCTCGGACCTCATTATCTCAATCAATTTCCCAAAGATACGAGTATACTGCCAAATATGACTGAAACACAGGCTGCGTAGTACAAATTTGAGAAGCTACAGCTTGAAAGAACTGACTACAAACGAATCAGGGAAGGAGAAGAAGGCTCAGCCGTGGCACAGACCTGCACTCCGTCGTCGGTACGGCCTGGTGGTGCTGCTGCTCGGCCTTCCTTGAGAAGAACCTGAAGCGCGCGTGTGTTGAACTGTTGATGTGGGTTGCTTCAGCTTGGAGGAGAGGGAGCTTCGGCAAGGGCAAGGCCGAGCTTGACGGCGAAGGGGAGGCCGCGAGACGGGGACGAGCAAGGGGAGGAGCATGGGGACGAGGTGCGACGGCGACGGCCGCTCGGCCTAGGGTTTGAGGCGGCCGGCTCGGCCCCTTCTCTCCATGCCTATGGGAGCTAGCTTCGGCGGCAGCGGAAGAATCGCGTGGGGAAGAGGCGGCGCGCAGAGCGGGAGACGGCGGCAGCGGAAGAATCGCGTGGGGAAGAGGCGGCGCGGAGAGCGGGAGACGGCGGCGGCGGAAGAATCGCGTGGGGAAGAGGCTGCCGGGCTGATTGACTAGAGAGGGAGTGACTAGTGAGGGAGAGGGAGTAACACATCAACCTCGCCTTCGCGGACGGACTCGATGCCGCCGTCAAGCTGCCCCAGGAGCACAAGAGCGCGAGCCATCAATCAGGCCGGAACAGGACGTTGGGACCGAGCTTGACCATCGAGTCCTGGAGAGCGAGCGCACCATCAGGCGGCGCAGATCCGGCGCGTTCGGCCTCGCAGCCACCGGATTCGGCCCCGCCGAGGCCGGATCCGGCGATTCGTCGTCGTCTTGGACCAAGAGCTCAAACCTTTTGGTGGAGGGGAGCACGGCGCGGTGACCCGAGAGGTGGAGCTTGTTTTTTTTTGAAAGCACCGTACATCACAGTACAAATACGGAAGATACAGGAAGGATACAGGCCAGAAAGCTGGCACCACCGAACACACGAGAAGACAGAAGAAACAGCAGCTCGTCGTCTTCATCGCTTCCGTCACCGCTTCATCACGTGAGCCCCGCCGCCGTCGCCGGAGGAAGAACACCACGCAGAAGCATCCCAAGAGCAGAAGAGCCCCTTGCACGCACGCGTTTGAGGACCGCAATATCCACCAGCTCCGAGAAACTGGATCTCGGCTCGAAAAGAACATCGGCGGGAGACGCGCTCCCAAGCATCTTCAGCTCCGGATCCATGGCAGACGCCACGCCGCCGCAGAGACGACGGACAGATCCCATCGCCAACCACCACAAACCACACCAGCCTCCACCTGCCACCTTCCCGGGCGACCGCCCCAGAAAACCGATGCCAGCAGCAAGAAGAGAGGCACCGGACCACCACCACCAGCACCAAAACACCACAGGCTCCTCGGCAGCACCCTCACGAGCACCACCGCGACGGGGTTGGAGCCGGGAGACCAAAAACCACTACCAGAACGCCGCCACCGCCACACCGCTCAAGCCTGGAGACCCAAACCAGCACCTATGTACACACCGACCAGAGGAAACCGAGGTTCCCCCCCTCTCCCGCCGTCGGAGCGACGAACGGAGAGGAGGGGAACCAGGGATCTCAGCGCCGAAGACCTCGAACCCTCTGGACGCCTCCCTTTTCGCCCTTCTCAACTGTAGCAGGGGGATAAGGGAGAGAGAGAAAGATAGCATAGAGGAGAGGTGGAGCTTGTTGGCGAGGGAACAGAGAGAGGGAGAGCGGAGCAGAGAGAGCGGGCGCAGTGAGAGGGAAGGGAGTGCGTCTCGGACCGGCACGCCACAGCCCGTGACCGGCACGGCCCGTTAGGCACGATTAGCATTCGTGCCGTGCCGGGCCGGCCCACGTGCCGCGACTCCAACTTCAGCACGGTCTACCTGTGCTAATGCGGCTCGGCCCGAGAGGTCGGGTTAGACATGGCCCACCGACACTAATACGGTCCAAAATGTAAAAAATAGGTAATAATAGCTAGAAAATTAAAAAATGGCTAACCGTGCCATGCCGGGCCGGCCCACGGATCGCAAAACGAAGTAGGTCCCAGGCCCGTGCCGTGCCACAACACGATTAGGACGGGACGTGCCCGAATCGGGCCGTGCCACGAGTGAAAAGTAGCATGTTTGGCCTACTATAGGTTGGAGTGCGGGTTGGGAAAAGAAAATATTAATAAGGCGTGTCGTGGGCCAGACACGGCCCATTTAGCCACGTGTCGGGCCAAGCCTATGACGGGCCAAAACATGGACTTTTTCATTTGTTTGCTTAGGCCATCTTTTGGCCTTTTTTAGAAACAATTTTTTTGGCTTTGGTTAGCTACGGATGAGGAATGCTCAAAAGAAAGAAAGGAAAAAAAAGCTACGGGTGAGGCTGGTTTTAGAAGTGAGGTAGTAGTAGCAGCAACTTAATTTGTAAGTACCCCTATTGATATGTCCTTATGATAGACTCGAATTGTTAACCATAACAAGTGAAAATTGTTAGACTACAGATACGTGTTAGACTAGAGATTAGATTAGAGATCATCTTGTACTCCAAGTCTATTGGCTTCTTGTCTCCCAAGTTTTGACACACAAATTAGGGTTTCATATAATTTTCATATGGTATCAGAGCGGTTAGTCTCACGACGCCGATCCTAGATCCTCCCACCACTTCCGCATCGCGCCGCCCCCGGGGAGATTAACGGCACCCAGTCTAGATAGAGATCTGATCGGTTGTTAGATTTCTTTAGTAGATCGATTTCAATTCCGTAGTTTAAGTCCAGTTTAGCCACAAAATAAAGCCCTAACTCTCTAGGTCACGACCCTCAATCTAGTGCAAAAATCAGTGCAAGATCATCTTCCCGGTGGCGCTCGGCGGACAAGATGCTGCGCCCTATCTGCGCGGGCGATACACGCACCATCCAGCCTCATGCGCAAGTTCCACGGCGAGCCTACCAGCACCACCTTTAGATCACAGGAGGGCATGCACGTGTGTGCCCGCTACCCATTCATAGCGTGCATGTCCACGCTGGATTCTCCTTCCGTGCATGCAGCTGCACTAGGAGCCAAGCAACCAGATCGATCAGGTTTCAGCTCATCCTCACGTAGAGGTACGACACGCGCCGCCGCCGCAACTATATGGACTGCACCGAGCGATCTACACTGCGTCAAGCCGATCTACACCGAGCCGAACCACTACATCGAGGTGTACGACTACATCAACATCTTCGTCGAGTTCTACATCGCCAACACAATCATCGCCAAGGTCTATATCCACGTGGTCTTTTGCCGCCGCCGCCTAAAAACCCGTCACCGCCGCAGATCGCCAGATCCCTGACGCTGCCGCACAATGACCCAAAAACCTGCCGCCGCCGCACAATGACACAAAAACCTGCCGCCGCCGCAGATCCCTACCGCCGCCGCACAAAAACCCGCCGCCGCCGCAGATCCCTGCCGCCGCCGCACAAAACCTAAGACACTACATCCAACACCGCGCAATTTTTTGCGCCTCCGGCGCTATAGGCTACAACAACCACGACTACGACAACATCGACCACGGCTACCTCGACATCGACATCAAGAACAACGTCTACAGCAATTCAAAAACTCCAAGTCAACAGCGCCCGCGTCATCACTTGCGTCCACGTCACTCCCGTTGTGACTGCGGGAGGGAAGAGAGGAAGACCATCAGAGACGCGGTTGATGATGACGGAGAGGAGGAGACGACAGAAGCGTAAGACTTCAAATCCAATCGCAATCGTCTGCTTCACTCCCACTACGACCGAGGGGGAATGTTAGACTACGGATACGTGTTATACTAGGGAATAGATAAGAGATCATCTTGTACTCCAAGTCTATTGGCTTCTTGCCTCCCAAGTCTTGTACACTATATAATCCCCACGAGGGTCAGATCAATACAACACACAAATTAGGGTTTCATGTAATTTCCACAAAATAGCGTTTGGCTCTGTGTGTTCCTATCGTAGTTGTGATAGTTGCCTGTCGTAGTTATGAAAGTTGCGTATCATCATTATATTGTTCATTGCCTACTGCTGCTGTGAAAGTTGCCCACTCTGCTACGAATACAATGCTATTTGTGAAGTTGCCTACCGCTTGTTGTGTAAGTGTCAAGATGCTAATTTGTTTTTAGTTGTTGTGAAGTTGCTTGCCGATGTAGTGAAAGTTTTCTACCACTCTCGCGAAGTTGCTTGCCTACCTTTGTTTTGAAAATTTCCTACTGTTGTTGTAAAGTTGCCTAACACTCTTGTAAAGTTGCCTACCACCACATTGAAGTTGCCTACCACTCTTGTAATCTTGCATATATCGCCGCATTGAAGTTGCCTATCGCCGCAGTGAAGTTGCCTACCACTCTTGTAAAGTTTCCTAACATGATTAAGTAGTTGCCTATCGCCACGCTGAAGGTACCTACCATTCTCGTAATGTTGCATATCGCCGCATTGAAGTTGCCTATCGTTGCGATGAAGTTGACTACCACACTGGTAAAGTTTCCTATCGCCGCAGTGAAATTTCTATCACCACAGTGAAGTTACGCTACCGCTCTTGTAATGTTACCTAAGATGGTTAAGTAGTTACCTACCACCACAGTGAGGTTGCCTACTTTTTTTTTGTAAATGTCGTGTCTTGGATCACGGACATCGGGAGTAAAGGATACCCCCTTTTTAGGTTCGGTATGGGGCGCGAAGGAGGCCGGGAAACGTCTTCCGTCGGGGGACTCCGCCTAAGCTCGAGATCTACATACTAGCAAGCACCACAGAGACATAAGGAGTTTACCCAGGTTCAGGCCGCCCGGAGGCTAACAGCCCTACTCCTGCATGTCTGGATTGAGTGGTATATCATGGTGTAGCTTTACAGAGGTGGTTGCGGGTGCGAACCCGGGAGGTGTTGGCTAGAGGTTGAAGACGAGCAGATCCTGACCCGGAGGAGATCACCTCTCGCCTATGATACTCTTCGTCTTGTGTGCTACCTAGCCTAGCCTCCGACTCTCTGAGATTCCGTCCCTTCCCTCAGGTGCCTTGGTCCTCCTTTTATAGGCTAAGGGGATACCACTGGTGCACCCTTGGGGCTGGAGGGGTTTTGGCGGGAAAACCCCTCCGGGTTCTTCTTAGGAGGCGACGTGGCTTCTTCTCGTCCAAGTATTCTTCTGAGGGGGTTAGGTGCGGTCGCCCACCTTTTCCAGGGAGGACGGACAGAGACTGACAGCTTTTTCATCCCTGTCCCCCACGGCGCCTCCGTCTTCTTGGCGCCCAAGTCTTCTGGGAGCTTCCAGCCGGGGCTGGCAAGCTTTTCTTCTTCGCGCGTGTGGAGGCTGGTTCCCGGGGGTGAGCCTGGCCTCCTGCCAGGCGTCGGGGTCCCCGGGACCTCCACGTCTTCTGCCGGGTTGAGGGGGGCCCCGGGGGGTCCCCCGGTCCTTTGCCGTGGTTGTCGATGACGTGCCTGTCTGGTCGTCGCGGGGCAGATGGGCCCCCCATCTGCCAGTCTTGTGCCTTGGCCTTGATCGCCTCCTTGGTGGGCCCACGTGCGGTGGACCCACTTTGACCGTATCAGGGGAACCCCGTGTTCCACTGTTGCGACAGTAGCCCCCGGGCATAGTCCCGGCGGCCACGCCCTTCTGCCGTCGAGGCTATGACCAAAAAGGATTCAAAGTGGGTCCTCGGTGTTAGGTCTTGACTGTCTTGTCCCACCTGCCAGGGGGTGAAGCTTTGGAGTTATCCGCTCGGGGGAATAACTGCGCCTGCCTCCTCGATTCTCGGAAACGGAGAATGCGAGGCGACGGCCGTTGAAGGCGCACCTGAGCCTTCTTAAAGGCAGGGGCACCCCTCAGGATCTTCAATCGTCTTTGTTCCTTTCCCAACCCCACCCTTCCGCAGAAACGAGTGTGTCGATGGTAGGGGCTAGGAGAGGAGCTGGCCATCTGAAAGTGCATGGTTGCTCCCATGCATGGTTTTGGTAATTAATGACAATCTCTATGGACTAATATTTGCATTGAGCTATATTTGTAGGTGTCCATTAGCTTGCTTGTCTCCATTTGTTGGAGTCAAGGTCTTGCTTGTTCTCCTTGTGTTGGAGTCAAGGTTTAGGGAAGAAGATCATTTGTTGATCAAGGCCAAGGTGTTCGTCATCGAGAGAAAGGCCAAGTGAAGATATGCCGAAGGAGTGCTTTCCCCATCTTGGTGTATGGGGGAGCGTCTTCACCAAGCAAGGCACAATCAAGAAGTTGGTTCGCCTTGAGGAGACGTCAAGTGGATTAATGCGCAAGGCAAAGGTATGATCTTGATAGGGTTTTATTTTACCGGTCTCATGATGTTTAGTGAGAGACCGGATTATAAGATAGATAGCCGTACTATCAAGAGGGGCTCTCGACCGAGTATCGTGATCGTATCGTTCATGGAGAGCTCAAACCTTTGCATCCATGCAATCATCTTTATTGGTTATTATTTGGATCTTATCGTGGTGTGGTCTTGGTGCTTGTCATGCTTGTCATGACAAAGCCAAGGTCACCGAAAACGGTTTGCATTTGCGTCTGCTCTTGTGTTTTCGGTAGTGGAGATTTTGCCGGTTCATTCGTGCGGAAGATTTATATCTTCCATCTCGTTGCAAAATCTCCATTGCTTGTTTGCCTTTTTCAAAGGTTGCTTTTGTTGTCCTCTTTCCAACAAAATTGGTTTTACCTCTTTCGGACTTCAATTGCAAAAGATACGGCTTTTCTGGTTTGCGAAATAGAGAGGTTTTACCTTTCTCCTTTTGGTTTTATCCTCCCTTGATGGATTATGATGTTTCTCTGCATGATCTTGTAGAACTTTTCGTTGCGATTCCAACGAGCCCAAGATCATCGAAAACGGAGTCCGGATGATTAAGTTATGATTTTTCTCGTACCGGGTGTCATGCAGTTTTTTGCCCAGCGGTAGTACCGTACCGGTACCGCCCGGGTACCGCCGGGAGTCCAGTACCGCGCGCGTTTGAGCGCCCGAAATCACCCGGGGCGGTAGTACCGCTGGCCCAGCGGTAGTACCGCTCCTGGGCGCGATTTTGACCATAACGGTAAGTTTTTGGGTGGCCTATTTAAGGGTCCTTCTTCCCCAACAGGCCCCCAACTTCTTGAGCTCGTTTTTCCCTCTCTCTACTCCATTGTTGCTAACCTTGTGAGCTTGATTTCTCTCCATCCCTCCAATGATTCTTGCCCAAACTTAGGGATTCAAGAGAGGAGATCTAGATCTACCTTTCCACCAATCAAATTCTCCTCTAAGTGAGGGGAACCTAGTGGATCTAGATTTGGGGTTGATTTGTGTTCATCCCCTTTGTTCTTCCTCTCTTATTCCCCCCAAAGCATTTGTTGCTTGGTTGGAATTTGAGAGTGAAGGACTTGTCCACTTTGTGTGTTCTTGCCTCTTGCATTTGTTGCATCGGGTTTCTCTCCCTACGGTGATACGTGAAGATCGACGTTGAGAGCTTGTTACTCTTGGGTGCATTGTGTTCCCAAGAGCTTGTTGCCTCTTGGGTGCATTGTGTACCCTAGACGGTTGGAGGTGCCGCGAAGACTTCGAGTTGTGAAGCTTCGGCATGAGTTTGGGAGCCCCCAATTGAGTTGTGGGTGTGTGCCCCAAGAGAAGTTGTAAAGGGCTCCGGAATCCGCCCCAAAGGATTCCGATAGTGGAAGGTGAACCAAACCTTTGGGTGCGGTTCATCGGAGAATAGGGTGAGGCCTTTGTGGCATCTTGAGTAGGCCTCTTGTGGCGAGCTCACACCCCTCCAACGAGACGTACTCCCTTAACAAGGAGGAACTCGGGAATACATCCTCGTCTCCGCGTGCCTCGGTTATTTCTATACCCGAGCTTTACTTATGCAATTTACATTGTGATAGCCTTCGTGCTTGAAGTTCATATCTTGCTATCACCTTGTTGCTTTAATTGCTTAGCATAAGTTGTTGGTGCACATAGGTAACCCTAGCATATTAGGTTGTTGGCTTGATAATTTAAACACATAGTTTTATTCCGCAATTATCAAGCCCCTAAATAGAAAAAGTTTTAATCGCCTATTCACTCCCCCCCCCTCTAGGCGACATCCGGGCATAGCTTGTTCTTTCAATTGGTATCAGAGCCTCATCTCTCTTGTTTGGCTTTACCGCCTAGAGAGTAAAGATGTCGTCTAGGGATTTAGTGTACAATTCCATGTTTATATTCAATGGCACAAATTTTAATGTTTGGAAAACTCATATGCTTAGACACTTACGGATCTTGGACCCCAATCTTGAGCGTATCTTAGATATAGGTTTTCTCCTCCGAAGGACTATGAAAGTACGACTTTAGAGGATGAGAAAAACTTATATCTAGATGCTCTAGCTTCTAATGAGTTTTGCAAATTTGTGAGTGTTGTAGTTTTCGAGTCAATCATGCCTCTCCGGGATGCTCATGAGTTTTGGACCAAGCTTCAAGATAAATATGGAGGGTCCAACTCTATTGAGGATGATTGCTCTCCCTCCACCTCCGGCCGTGACGAGTTCTCGTCTTCATCTACTTCACCAAAATGTGGTAAGCCACAATCCAATGTAATGGTGAGTAGTGATAGGTTTTGCAACCTTGATAGTGAGCTCATTATTGATGATCATTTATCTCTATCTTGTTGCAATGCTTCATCTTTGGACCTAAACACTCGTAGCACTATAAATGATTTACATGCTAGTGTTGATAGTCCTTGCATATCATCAAAAATTTGCTTGGATGAATCTCCGTATGATATGCTTGCTTTATCTTGTTGCCATGATGAAAATGCTTGTGTTCCCTCTAACTCTTGCATTGATAATAATGTAGAGGAAACCCAATTTGCTATGCAACAAGATTTGAACTTGAGTAGTTCAAAAATCAATTATTCTTCATCTTTCACCTCTCATTGTCTCATGGCTAAATCTTCTTCTAGTAATGACAATGATGATAATAATGATAATGATAATAATGATGAAGAAGTTGATATGGAAAAAATTAATGCCCTTCTTCAAAATAAAGGTCTAATGATTCTCAAAGCCCTTCCTAGTAATAATAGTGCCCAAGCTAACCTCTTTGAAATCATGAGCACTCTTATTGAGCGTGGGGAAACCATTGAGGCTTTGGAAGCAAGCCTTGAAGAGAAGGGTAAGATAGAAAGAGATGATGCTATGGAGAAAGCCTTGTTAGAAGATGCTCTTGTGGAAGAGCAAGAGACTCGTGCTTCTCTAGAGGAGAAACTAGAATCTATCGAGGAGTCTCATAATGACATAATTGCTAAAATCATTAAAGAACGTGACCATGCTCATGCTAAATATAAAGTCACGAAAAATGAAAATGCTAGATTAAATGATGAGCTTGCCAAGTTATCTTCTTCTATTCCTAAAATTAATGATGCTTGTGCTACTAACTCCACTTCTTGTGAAGCATCTATTATGAAGGAGAATGTTGAGCTAAGGGCTCAACTTGAGTTGCTAACTAGCAAGTATGAGAAGTTGGAAGCAAGTCATGAAAAGCTATCTAGCTCTAATGATAATCTTCTAGCATCCTATGGGAAGTTGGAAGAAAATCATGAAAAGCTATCTAGCGCTAATGATGAACTTCTAGTATCCTATGCTTGTCTCAAGTTAGCTCATGAGGCCATCACTACAAAGGTAACATCAAGTGAGCCTCATGTGGATATTAGCACAACCTTAATTAATAATGCTATATTGCCATGTGCTAGTCCTATTAGTTCATCCACTAAGAATGTTGGTATATCATGTGATGAATTACTTGCTTTGCCTTGTTGCTCTAACAATGATGCATCTACCTCCTCTAGTTCTTGTGTTGTCACTAACCATGTAGAGAAAAGAGGAGAGCTCAAGGCCCAAGCCACTTCTTTGAAGAAAGGCTTGGAAAAGCGTCATGAGGGGAAAAGGGCACTTGACAACATGTTGAGTGTGCAACAATCCCCAAATGACAAGAGTGGACTTGGATTCAACTCCAACAACAAGAACAAGTCCAAGATTGAGAAGAAGAAGAAGAAGGGACAAGTTCAAGTCAAGAATCCGGCCAAGATCACTTGCTTCAAGTGCAAGGTTGAATGGCACCACGTTCGGGATTGCCCTATGAAGAAGAAGACGCTTAGTGAGAAGCAACTAGGGAAGCGGCCTCTTGTTCAATCTCGTGCTCAACCACGAGTTGAACAAAGGCCACCTCCTAAGAAGACTCAAGTCAATGCTCCTCAAGTTAAGGAGCCTATCAAGAAGAAAGAGAAGAGTCGATGTTGCTACCTTTGCCGTGGCAAAGGTCATTTTGCTTCTTCATGCACTAACGGTACCTCATCCAACCCCATCTTAATTGATGATGTTTATTCTCTTGGGAAGGATAGGATTGGCAATGTGTTTGCCAAATATGTGGGGACTCAAAGTGGTGTCAAGAAAAGCACCATTTGGGTTCCCAAGCCTATTGTGACTAACCTCTTAGGACCCAACTTGGTTGGGGACCAACAAGCTCAAACTTGATCAATAGGTCATTGTGGAGGACATTGGTGACTTGGCTATTTTTGAAGAATCAAGGGATCTTCATGGTTTTATTTCTCAAGCCAAGTCAATTGGAGGATCACATATCTATCTCATATCCAATGCTTCCTCCTTGCGGTAACATGTATTTAACTCATATATACATTGAAAGTTGCTTGCTCCCTTGCATGTGTTAGTTTTGTTCCTACCATGTGCTTGTATGTGATATGCTACCTTCCTACTTGTCTTGTTACTCAAGGTTATGTAAGATAGTTGTGTATCATGTATGTGTAACTTTGTGTTGAGCTTTATTGAATCTTGTGTGGATTTCATTTTGCTCTTTGAGATATTAATGGACTATCCCATTTTGGGGAGTGATGTGCTTTGTGCACTTCACAAACCTAAAAATGTGTGTACATGAGGCACACCACCTAGTATTGGTATTTCAATATTATCTAGCTACTATGTGGTATGTCATATTCATGAGAAATTCAAATTCTACAATGTCCATTAATTTTCTAGTTGGTTTTATTTGCCTCTTGTTTAAAAATAAAATGAATTATCACATTATGGGGGAGTAATAAGCTATGTGCATATTACAATCCCATAAAAATGTGAACATTTGATGTTTGTCACTTAGATTTGATATTGTACATTATCTAATTCCTATGTGGCATGTTTGCTCAAACAAGTTCCTTTTTTTCTTTGTGGTTACCCTTTGGTTCTTGTTTGTGTGAGGTTGCTTGGTGTGGTTTTTCTCTAATATCCATTTCCATATATTATGTGAGAAACCATTTGTTTCATATTATTCTAACCATGGCTTTGCCGGTTGGTTCGAATAGTTGAAACTACCAACAAACCTTTTTAAATATGGTGTGTTTATTTATTATCTCTTGTCATATGGTTTATCTTGTGAGGATGACCTTTGATATCTCTACTCACCGGGAAAAATATTTCCTTTTGCTCGTTGTCCTTGGACAATAGATATACACATTTGTGGTAGAATATTTTTGTTCATCCTCATATTGGCACTTGCATTTAAATTGCCCTATTTATTGCCTTCTTTACCACTTGCAAGGATCCTATTTTTTTGGGTAGTGTTTAGTGTTATAGATAAAATTTGGAGAGTAATGATCCCTTGTGTGTGCATTTTGTATTGAAATGCAAATATCTAAGATAATGCATTAATCTTGGGGGAGCATTCCTTTTTATTTAGAACACTATTCTATCTATCAATATTTGATCCTTTCAATTGGCATTTGATTCTTTATCTTGTTTTGGTACCTTCAATTGGTATTAATTGGAATTTAATATCTCCTCCATAGATATTTGTTCCAATTAATATTTATTGTGGGAGTCTTGATACCTTTTGCCTTATTTTACTTTACTTGATTTCGGTCAAGTATCACCCTCTTCTTGGTATCTTTTCTCCTAGTTGATATTTTTGTTTTAATTGGTATCTTATCTTCAATTGGTGTCTTATCGATCATTTGTTGTGTTGATTTGACTCCTTTTGATATCACACTTCATGTGTTGATGTGTTTTGGAATCAATCATAGGTTGATTTGATTTCTCCTAATTCATGTGTTGATTTGGATTTTGATATAATTTGGACAACCTTTTTGGTTCACTTTGTGTTTTCGTCCAAATTGTATCTCTCTTGGTTCTAGAAAGCCTTTGCATGCTCGGTTACTAATTTATATTATTTTAGCATGCTTATCTTTCTTGATCCAATATATAGGGGATACTCCACCGAATCCTAAATCGGCTAAGATGTGCATGAAATTCAATTTCATATCTATATGCACATATTTATGTGGAGTGTTTCCTATATATTGTAGTTGATCTAACTACTATGGAACCCAATGAGTTTGGGAACCATTTTGTATTCTAATTCTGTTTTAGGTAAAATGGAGATGCATTGGATGCTTGTCTCATACATAAGGAAGGTGTTCTCACCGTGTGATTGTCGGAGTCAAGCTTTGATGTCAAACCAACTCTCATCATCTTCATCACCAATGTCATCTCGGTAACAAGTATCTATCACATGCATACTTTTCTAGTATTCAACCTTGTGTAGGTTGCCTTTTGGCATGAAATCCTTTAGGTGCATTTGTTGTGGTTTTAGCCTATTTTATTCACTTAATATATCTTTGTGATATGTGTGATGAATTTGCAAAAACCTTTTCTTCAGTTGATATTATTTCCTTGTGATACTTGTTGCCTAACTCAAAGCATCTCCACTATCTCTTGTTCCCTTAGTGATATGTGTGATGCATTTGATATATTTGAAGTTCATTTATATACAATGAGATAAATTTGAGCTATGTGCTATGCTTTTATGCAATAATCTTGTTTGTATATTTATGACTTCCTTTTGGATACATTGTTCTCCTTTTCCCGGACCATTTCGTATGTATATATTTCTTTGCGGATGTATATCTTTATGGTTTGTCTAATTAGAAACCTATACATATGAGAGAGGTCATCTTTTAGTCGGTATCCTATTTCTTTTTGAGCCACCTTGTTTTTCATCTATAATTCTTTGGTGGTTCCAAATTTGTCTCATGAGTGCGTGTCTTAATGTTTATTGGTATCTTTACACACTCATGTATTTGTTGAAGATCTTTTACCTCATTCTTACCATGGTGAGCATGTTGATTTTGATTGGCTAAATGATCTCACTAGCTTTTGGCATTTTTAATTGGTTTTAGTTTCCAATTGGTATCCCCAAGCTTGTGAATATATTTCTTTAAAAGATCTTTTTATCTCGGTTGGGTCTATCTTATGTTGAATTTTTGAAAATTAGTATCTTTTTATGTCTCAACCACGTCTTTGGTGCAAGTGCTATGATTTGCTTTTGCATTATGCACAATTGCACTTGTTGAGTCTTCTAGATGATTTTGGGGAAGTGAGGATGCCATATTTGTGCACTCCTAAATAGTGCATGAACATTGGGGAGGTTCTCCATTTTCATTTAGAACTCTCACTTTGGATCTTCTCGATTGCTTTTCTCCTTTGTGGAGATGTGTAAAATGATTTCATCTTTTTGCAATCTTTTGATCCTCAATATAATTTGATTTCCTCTATTTTTCCGTTAAAAGGGATTGTCATCACCTTTATGGAGGAACTCATATTATATTGGCTCTCTAAATTTTTCTTCCCATTTCGGCAATCGATGCCAATGGGGGAGAAGTTTAGAGGGTTTAAGGGAATTTGGGTTTTATGCTTTTGTTGCATTTGCCATGCATGCGCTTGCATTCTTGCTCGTTTGTCTTGCAAGGATGCTCTATTCGTTATATAAACCCTATTAAAAAGGGATTGTCATCAATTACCAAAATGGGGGAGATTGAAAGTGCATGGTTGCTCCCATGCATGGTTTTGGTAATTAATGACAATCTCTATGGACTAATATTTGCATTGAGCTATATTTGTAGGTGTCCATTAGCTTGCTTGTCTCCATTTGTTGGAGTCAAGGTCTTGCTTGTTCTCCATGTGTTGGAGTCAAGGTTTAGGGAAGAAGATCATTTGTTGATCAAGGCCAAGGTGTTCGTCATCGAGAGAAAGGCCAAGTGAAGATATGCCGAAGGAGTGCTTTCCCCATCTTGGTGTATGGGGGAGCGTCTTCACCAAGAAAGGCGCAATCAAGAAGTTGGTTCGCCTTGAGAAGACCTCAAGTGGATTAATGCGCAAGGCAAAGGTATGATCTTGATAGGGTTTTATTTTACCGGTCTCATGATGTTTAGTGAGAGACCGGATTATAAGATAGATAGCCGTACTATCAAGAGGGGCTCTCGACCGAGTATCGTGATCGTATCGTTCGTGGAGAGCTCAAACATTTGCATCCATGCAATCATCTTTATTGGTTCTTATTTGGATCTTATCGTGGTGTGGTCTTGGTGCTTGTCATGCTTGTCATGACAAAGCTAAGGTCACCGAAAACGGTTTGCATTTGCGTCTGCTCTTGTGTTTTCGGTAGTGGAGATTTTGCCGGTTCATTCGTGCGGAAGATTTATATCTTCCATCTCGTTGCAAAATCTCCATTGCTTGTTTGCCTTTTTCAAAGGTTTCTTTTTTGTCCTCTTTCCAACAAAATTGGTTTACCTCTTTCGGACTTCAATTGCAAAAGATACGGCTTTTCTGGTTTGCGAAATAGAGAGGTTTTACCTTTCTCCTTTTGGTTTTATCCTCCCTTGATGATTATGATGTTTCTCTGCATGATCTTGTAGAACTTTTCGTTGTGATTCCAACGAGCCCAAAATCATCGAAAACGGAGTCCGGATGATTAAGTTATGATTTTTCTCGTACCGGGTTGTCATGCAGTTTTTTGCCCAGCGGTAGTACCGTACCGGTACCGCCCGGGTACCGCCGGGAGTCCAGTACCGCGTGCGTTTGAGCGCCCGAAATCACCCGGGGGTCGGTAGTACCGCTGGCCCAACGGCAGTAACCGCTCCTGGGCGCGATTTTGACATAACGGTAAGTTTTTGGGTGACCTATTTAAGGGTCCTTCTTCCCAACAGGGCCCCCAACTTCTTGAGCTCGTTTTTCCCTCTCTCTCCTCCATTGTTGCTAACCTTGTGAGCTTGATTTCTCTCCATCCCTCCAATGATTCTTACCCAAACTTAGGGATTCAAGAGAGGAGATCTAGATCTACTTTCCACCAATCAAATTCTCCTCTAAGTGAGGGGAACCTAGTGGATCTAGATTTGGGGTTGCTTTGTGATCATTCCCTTTGTTCTTCCTCTCTTATTCCCCCCAAAGCATTGTTGCTTGGTTGGAATTTGAGAGTGAAGGACTTGT